>CM077231.1:18161764-18444264 GCA_039654775.1 Spinibarbus caldwelli
CAGCAATTAATTTCAGAGAGGCCAAAAGTTTTAGCTATAGGCCTACATGAAAGAAAGAAAGAAATCTCTTGCTAGTGATTTTCTTATTTTTTTATTCAAGCAGTATAGCAACAGTTAATATGCTCGTGAAGTTGAAGCAAGCAGCGAAATAAATAAATAAACAATAAATAACTCTCTCACTATTTTTTTTCTATTTTTTAAATTATTATTCAAGCAGTATAGTAACACTTAATGTTTGTGAAGTTGAAGCAATCAGCAAATAAGTAAGTAAATAAATTTCTTCTGCTAATTGTATTTATTTGAAGGCACAAAAAAATCTGTATTCCGAATACATGGGGAACAAATAAATAAATAGAGCAACAATAAGATCATCAACAAAATACGAAGTGAATATATATGTAAAAAATAAAAATAAATAAATACACACATAAATAAATGTTTTGGGCAGTTGGGTACATTTGAAAACCTTTAAAATTGTTTGTTTTGTACTTGTTTTGTATTCTGATGTTTGAAAAGGTTTCAAAGTACTTTGTGAGATCAGTATTACGAAAGGTAAAATATGAGGGGTTTTTGAGTAGGCTAATTGTCTTGTGAATATTAAACCAGGTTAATGACGTAATGTTTTTCAGAAAAACTAAAAAAAATAATAATTATATATATAATTAGCAAATATTGTCAAATAAATAAAAAAATACTCTGAATTTCTTTATAAAGAAAAAGCAAGAAAAAGCGTTTTTATTTATTTTTATTAAAGTAAAAATCTGTGCAGATGGGTGTGTATGAATCTGGGCTCGACTGGTCGCGTCTCGTGGATGCACAGTGAAGTGTTCAATCGATGTAGGCGACTCTGGGCTCGGCTGCTCGGGTCTCGAGGCTGGACAGTGAAAGTGTGTGTGTGTGTGTGTGTGTGCAGATTGAGAGAGAAGAGAGCTAGAAGGGCGAGATTTCTTCTCCTCCTCGCGCTCGGATGCGTTTATAAGCTTGACATCTAGATGTTGTAATAGCTGCGATGTGACGCCGACCTGTTTCGACCGAGGTAAGACATCGCGCAGAGGACGCTCGCGACAGTTGGGCTGAATTATAGCGATATTTTTAGGCTCGGCTGTGTTTGTGCTGCAGAGAGACCGACGCTCCTAAAGCAAACCTAATGCAAACAGGTGTAAGACCCCCATCTAAGCCGACGCGACGCGAGAAACCACAACGCTTCGTTTGTAATCGAATAAGCTTCGCACGCCGTTGAGTGCCTCGCGTCGCGTCAAACGCGTCGCGTCAAAAGCTCTAACGTTCAGGATTCGAAATTCAGATTAGATTCGAATCAACGTCGCTTTTGTTCGCGTTTTATTAACGAACCGTATTTCAGCTCAGTTGTGTTGGAGTCTATCGGTAACGACCCGCTGCTTATTTTCGGAGGTTTAAATGAAAGTCTCAGGCGATTGATTGATTGATTAATTTGTCAAGTTGGTTATCATTTGATATCGATGACCTGACTTTTGAAATTATGTGCTGAAAAAGCGATATAGATAGGCTAACTCGTTTCCGGTGAACATCCTCGTTGTTGTCATTACCTGTTTTTTCTATTTTAAACGACATTATTGGGTCGTTTTAGATATTATCGATCACCAACAGAAAATCAATAACGACAGTCCAAGCAGAAAAAAGGTTTAGATCTGTTATTGTACTAAATATAGTAGACAAATGTAATTTCCGCGTTGAATTTGGTTTCTTTTTATGAGTTTATAACATTTTTGGCGCTTTTATTTATTTTTTTTAACGACTTTGACTTTTGAAGTTTGTTGTTTTAATACACTGTCTCAGGTTTGGCTTTGATCTGTCGGTGTAGGATGTAAATAATGTAGTATTGTTGTGTCTGTAACTCTCTCTCATGGGGTTTGTGAATTTGTCTCTTCATCCTTATATAGACATAACAAAGTAACCTCAGTGTGTAGCACTAATGGACTAATTTTTGTTTTTTTTTTATTATTTATTGGCTTGTTTGGCTTTTTAGCATGTTCATCACGTCTGCCTCTCCATGGAGACGTTTTTAAACCTTTCAGCTGTGTGAGGGTTTTTTCCCTTCTTGTGAAGGGACATGAAGACCTCCATGAGCTTGCCAGGCATTTGGTTTCCACGCTATCCTTTTATATTTGACTTTTTCATCTTATGCTCCTCAGAGAACAGGACAACGCTTCCCAAGTGCAGTTGAAATTGTGGACTGCTTTGGAAATATAAACCTTATAATGTCGTTTATGATTATAAGTACAATACTTATGAATCTGTAGTAATCACACACACTTGAGTTGCATGTGTCCGTGTTTAATTTAAAGATAACTGATATTGTTTTGGATACAATTACTATTTAAATGAGGTTTACTAACGACTGAATAATCATTTGTTTCCAACATAAAAACATGACATGGATTTTGAATGTTGTTAATAATGATATGCCATAATATTCATGATATTTGTTTTTGCTTGCATGATCTTAATGTTAAAGGTGGTAGCAAATAGTTATGTTTAAAATGGTATGCATTTGGAAACTAATGGATGATGTGTAAAATTTGCATAATTTATGCAGTCAACACAATAAGTTATTTCGCATTGAGGAGACCGTAGACCCAATATTGAAGATCTGCTAACTAAAATTAACCCATCTGACTCAAAGCTGAATGTTATATACTGTACATCCAGTTTTTAGTCTTGTTCAGTCTGTCAAAGCCAGATTTAACGCAAACACACACACACACACACAAAAAACCACCCACATCACTATCTCAGTGTTTAGTCACTGAATGTCTAATACGAACGAGGTTTAAAGTGAGTTGTTCTGGAATAAGGCCATATCTCTGTCTTGGCATGTAGTTGAGTCTATTTTCTGCAACCCCCTCATTTCATCCCAAGGGAAAATCCAGTGAGTAAAGGGGGATAAAATTAGAGGACAGGTATGAGTTTTCTTCCTGCCCCTGTTTTTTTTTTTTTTTGGTCTTGTGTAAGTTCTCTAACGTGTTGTTCCACGTCTTCTGCGAGTTTCAGTTTCATATTGTTACTAGCTCAGACCAGGATCTCTGTTGAAAGTCTGTGGTGGGAGACTAATTTAGTCCAATTTTTTTTCTCAGGTGCCCTTAATTTAATTGCGATTGCAGGTATTGCAATACCCTTTGGGCTGATCGTCTTGCAGATGATGTTCTGGCCTGTTGTACTGTTGCACTTGTCAAGTGTTATTGATTCACTTGCCCCTGAGAAGAACTCTCTTGGCTCTGTAATTGCATGTTCATTTATGCCTTAATTTGTTTGAGCTAACCAGTCCACGGAGATATTTATTCCTGGTGTACCTTGTAAAACGTCCTTTTATGGCGCAGTCCTGCTGAGGAAACGTTAGCGGAGGGTGACGGTATTGATTTATTTCCTGCCCACGTGACTTCGTTGTTGTCGGGTTTTAAAAATAGACAAAGTATGAGGTGCTTTCCCCCCCGGCACGCAGGTGCCTGAAAGTTTATTGTAGATGATTGCACGGTCGAGTCTGCAAAGTGCCTATTTGGACTTTGCACAAATAAAGACTTAAACTTGGATTACGGTGCACCAGTGCTGACCGTGAGGCGAGGCCGCGCGGAAAAGGCACGCCTAGGAGAAAATTCCCAGCGTGCAGCTTGTGTAGAGTCATGCACCGGACCTCTCATAACTCCTGTGCTTTCGTAATCAGACACGTAATCTTGCAGGGTGATTGGATTTGAGATGACGCCGCAGCCCGAGTCGGTGGCTGGCTGCTTCTACCACAAGCATGTCTTTTTTCGCGCATGCATACACATGCAGATCTCTTGTTTATTTTCCAGTAAGTTGCTTCAGTCTTTGGAGGCACTGTCTGCTGCAGTGTGCAATAGTTCACACTTCAATTGCAGCCTAACCTAGATTTCTGTAGCACTGCTTGTAAATAACCCTGGGGCTCTGTTCTGAGGGAGGGAGCTTTAAAGGCAGCGGGAAACGGCTCTAATGCAAGGCTGCGTACTATTGGTACTGTGATAAGACTTGCATCATCAGCATAGGTGTGGAGCTGAGAAGAATAAAGCTGAGAAATATCCGCGTTACTGACTGGCACCGAGCAAATAGATTTTCCGTCGAATACTGTGCGCTTCTGTAATATGCAATAACATGCAGTCCCGCCGAGGAGACTTGCGTTTGCTTAATGAGTTAATGTTCTGCCACGTTGCTTTGCCCATGTGGCCAGAGCTTAGTTTGCAATTTCCTAGTGTGCCATAACACCAGAATTGACCGGTTGTTTCACTGAGGTTTAAAGTCGACAGGAAATCAAACGTGACCCTGTTTACACGTTCTTGGCCTTATTGTCAACGATTTAGCAGTGCACGTTAATATTTTTCAGCTGACGTCAGTAAACGGTTTTTTTTTTTTTTTTTTTTTTCGGATTTATGTTTTTCGAATCAATTTGCATTCATTTTAGCCTTTTTATGCTCTATATCTTGGTAGTTTATCCAAAAATAACAATTCTGCTATCAGTTACTCACCCTCATGTCATATTTCTTTCTGCTAAGTGCAAAAAAAAAAAGATTTTGAAGAACAACAACAGACTCCATTGACTTGTGGATTGATTATTACAAAAACAAAACACTGAAACATTTTTCACCAAAACATACAGGTTTGGAATGACATGAGGGTGAATAAATGAAGTACAGATTTAAAATAAATAAATACACACAACACTGGCAGTGTATAATATATTCATATTGCTTCCTGTTGAGCATAACCACAAAAGAGAAGATGATTTCATTTGTCAAGTTTATACTTATCACGTCTAAATATATATGTCAGCTACCCCTAATTTTTATCTATGTACGTTATGTTTTAATGTGTGAACCATTTTTTTCTATCCCTTTAAGTCTCTTGTCAGTAATACTGTACATTTAAAGAGTAAAATCATTTGCATGTCAAGTAAACTTATTTGTTATTTCCTTTATATAGATGGATTTTGTGTGTACAAGCTCTGCATTTAATGTTATCCAGCAGAATTTTAATTGGCAGGGTTCAGCTGTATAATTCGTAATTGTTAGCAATTCTTAACACTTAGTTTTTAGGAGAGGCTGGAGAGAAAAAGCAAAAATAGTACGGTGTTAGGAAGAAAAAAAAAAAAACGACCCAACATGTTGTTTCATGTAGCTGTAATGCTGCTGCACAACTCGGGTCAAGACTTTCTGTGGTGTCAGAGGCCTTTAGACCAAAGCTGCACTTTGACATTTTGGAGGGAAAACAGCTTTGAGTACATCGTGCAACCTTTTCCTCCGTGCACCTCGAACACAAAGCGGCGATTAAAAAATAGCAGCTTTTCATCGGCGCTTGACATGCCGAGTTCTCGCAACGGTGTTTTTCAGGTGGATTTCTATGGGCTCAATGGAGACGTCTTGGCCTGTGGTCTCAGCAGAGGGAAAACAGGAGGGAAGATCTGTCTTACAGAGAAGACGGCGTGATTCACTAGCTCAGCACGCTGTAGAAACGCGAGTTTAATGTAGCATAGGATGTTAACGCGATGGCCTGGAGACTGAGACATGTTGTCAGCTCTGGATGGGAGAAACTGGGCAGATAAAGGCCACCTCTCACAGACACACTTAAATTACCTGCTTACAAATGCAATAATATTGATTTTTAAAGATGTTGTTTACATATTACCATGCCTGATGTTCTGTCTGGCTGATCGATAACAGTTGGGGGTTGCGTTTAAGGATTTGAGAGGAAAATGAAACAATGGGCCTGTTTAATGTTTGCAAGCACCAATTTGTGTCCAGCAGCCTTTTGGATGAAGGGAGGCTCTCTGTTTACCCCTACTGAGCCGCTGCTTTGAGTTGATCTTTGACTCCCACACAAATTGCCTGCTGTTTACCGAAGCGTGACTCTGTCTGTCGTGATCTTTGCGAGAATGCTTTAGGAGGGTAATTGTGGAGTTGTCTTGAGTGAGCTTAGAGCTGCTACTACCTCAGGACTATGCCAAGACGGGGGGAAAAACAGTCACCGTTTGTTAACAGATTAGCCTGGTAAACCGTAAAGAGCCAGCTTGGTTGTGGACTAGAGTGCCAGTTGTACTCTGGCCACCTGCACGTTCACAAAAGTAGCGGTCACGTGAATGCCTTAGGCCTTGAAATCATCTACTTGGAGTTAGTGATTTACAGTGTGCTGTTTAAACAATGATATATTAACCTTTTATGATTTGGCCGGGACGTTTTCTTTCCATCTTCAGCTATTTATTGCAGTGGAAAGCAAATGTAGAATGAAACACAAATCTGGGCCTCAGTTTAAGCATGTCAAGCATGTTGCTTCTGCTCTTCATGGTCATATGTTCTGTAGGTCTGCTTATTGTCCTATAGAGTAGTGGTTATTAACCTGGGGGTCTCAAGATGACTTAAAATAATTAAAAAAAAACTAGAAATTAAGATGCTTCTTGTTTTAATTGACCTCCTTAACAATTGTTTTATTCCTTTAAAGAACAAGGATTCCAACAGTTTTGGGTCTTGGAAAACCATATGAGGGAATTATAAAAAAAAAAACAATGTATATCTAGACCTGGAAAAGTCATGGAAATTAATACCATTTTAAAATTCCATGGGCATTTTTTAAATATTTTAATGTATGGAAATTGAGTAAAACATTTTAAATTCTTATCTAGTAATTGACACAACAAGAAAAGGTATGAAACCTTTAAAGGGTTAGTTCACCCAGAAATTAAAATTCTGTCATTAATTACTCACCCTCATGTCGTTCCGTAAAACCTTTGTTCATCTTCGGAACACAAATTAAGATATTTCTTATGAAATCCAATAGCTTTCTGACATTCCATTGACAGCAATGCAACTGACACATTCAAGGCCCATATAGGTAGTAAAGACATTGTTAAAATAGTCCATGTGACTTCAGTGGTTTAGCCATAATGTTACGAAGCTACGAGAATACTTTTTGTGCGCAAATAAAACAAAAATAACAGCTTTATTCAACAATTTCTTCTCTTCCGTGTCGTTCTTCGACGTGTTCACGAGAGTACCACAATGCATGCATGAAGAAATTGTTGAATGAAGTCATTATTTTTGTTTTCTTACCGCACAAAAAGTATTCTCGTAGCTTCGATGTCCTTTCTACCTTTCTGGGCCTTGAACGTGTCAGTTGCGTTGCTGTCTATGCAAGGTCAGAAAAGCACTCGGATTTCATCAAAAATATTTAATTTGTGTTCCGAAGATGAACGAAGGTCTTACAGGTTTGAAACGACATAAGAGTGATTAATAAATGACAGAATTTTCATTTCTGTGTGAACTAACCATTTAAGTATTGTTGTGGACAATGGGGGGCCCTGGAGGCTAAAAGAAACCACTGCAATAGAGTGGAAACTCTTAGCCCACCGTTTTCAGTGGGTTGTCTTTATGACGTGCAAAAATAGCACCCTTTACCGCCCTCGTGCAATCTTAACACTCTTACAGCAGGACCCACTCTGGAATATAGTTTTACGTTTGTTATCGATCACTGTTTTAACATTCATATGTCCTTGGTCTAGGTCATTTGCTCATTCTTCTCACATTTAGAGACGTTTCCTTTATCTTCTCACTTACCCCCCCTATTTATAATAAATCTTAGGAGAATGTGACACCATAAAACGGACACTTCTAAGAACATTTCTTCTGATATCTTTCCAGAGTCTCTGTGTTCAGCTACGCCATTTCCACCGCCAATTGAAATCAGTGTGGGCATTAAGCAGGGGGTCTGATTAGAGTTTAAAATTCAGGGCATGTGCCGGGCTGCGCTCCATCCACTCTTTGTGAATCTTAAATCCGTCAATTAATTTTTTTTTGAATGGCACTGGTGTGGGGGAGGGGTGTCCACATGCTGCACGACTTGTCAATTTGTGGGATATCGCTTGAAGGAATCGTACAGAGTACCTAGTGGATTTTACAGTAAATCCCAGAGACAAAGTAATAACTATGCACTACAAAGTAGTTTTTCTTCATTTTTATGACTCATTAGGGATGTTTGTTAAGACAAGCGTCGCTATTATTGCTCATTATTGTACCTAACCCTAAGTGTTTCATTTTGAGGTTGGGTCTAGCGCACACCCTAGGCTGTAATATGTGCCAATGCTAATAATTAGTTAGGCCTCATCTAACCCAGCAGTCCTTAAATCATTAAACAACTTGGACAGCAAACATCACGCTGGCTAGAGTGCGCTTTTCACACTTGCTTTGGTGTTGAGATCTTAGCCTCTGATAATGTGCGCTTTAAAGAGGCACATGGAGGTAGGGGGAAATGGGCCAGACCAGGTGTGTTTGACTTTGACAAACATACTAACCTTCCAGCTGGTCCGTAACTCGTAGTGCTGACCTAGTAAATACAGCAGAACCGCTGTGAAACCTGAGGAACGCGTGTGTGTTATTTCTTACAACACCACTGTGTGTCTTCACACTTCCTGGTGTCTGGAGAGTGGAGTTAGACATTTTCCTCATTATGCGAGACCACCGTGATCTTGAGATATTTGGTGCATGTAAGTGCTCTCTCGCATAGTGTAAACTAAAACCCCAACAGATTGCGATCCCAGTAGCATCCATTTTGTCTTCATATAGAGCCTGCGGTTGGAAAGGGTGTATCTGCATTGTTCAGATTTTCGTGTGTGTGGGAAGGTAGTTACCTTGGTAAGGTAAGGCTGTTTCAGGAATGCATGTCTGCAAGGAGAAAGATGGTGTGGCTTTGAGAGTATTATCTTGTTTATGAATGAAATGCATGAAGTGGGTGGTTGGAACAACATAGAAATGTAGGCAAGGAAAGAGCTCGGAAAGAAGGATGGGACTGAAATGATGTTCTGTAGCCTCATATAACGAAGATAAATATATATATTTTTTTCCTCATACACACCATTGATTTTTATTTATTTAGTCAAGGATCTAGTTCAAGGTTTTCAGATTTCCAAACATCAGTCATGTTGATTTTTTTCCACTAATAAACCACTTATGTTGGCTGTAGTTATTAAGCCTTTTGAATTTGTACTTTGGTTACAGGGTTCAACATTAAGGATTTTTTTTTTTTTTCCCTGTTCTGGCCCAAAAAGACCAGTAGTTCAGATTTGATTTATTTCTTTATTTATTTTTTTTACTTGCCCTGCCAACATTTTCACTGCCCATGTACAGAAAAAATCTTAAAATTGGCAATTTTATTTCAAGATGCTTTCAGATTTGACAAAAGACCAAAAAAAAAAAAAAAATAGGCTAGAGGCTATTTATATTTTCCATGAAACCAGTTTTCTTCGCCAAATAAAAACAAATTCCTATTATGGCACGTGTAACCACTTATTTTATTTTATTTTATTTTTTTTTCAACATTAGGTAAAGATATTGGATATTTTAAGTAAAAAGTTATTTGAAAAATGTGTAGGCCGTCAAATTTTTCACCATTTTAATCACCACTAGTGCATTTTAAATGGTTCTGCAGAGTGACAAAAAATATTATTATTTTTTTTTATAAGTACAGATAGGCTATTCCATGTAAGCTCTCAATTTATATTAGGTTATTAAAGCTGCATGAATAATAATAATAATAATAATAATAATAATAATAAAAAGATTTTAGATGGTGAGTAGCTGTTAATATAAACTAGCATTTCATGTTCACTTCCTAGAAATACTTTGCTGGAAAACAATGGTTTGAGTATTACTGATTCTAAGTAATGCTTCTAACTGAATCATACATTATTCTCACAAATTTGACAAATCTTATGTTACTCTGATAACATAGGCTTGGTGACATTTAAATCGACATAATTCAACAAAGCATTGTTAAATCCTCAGAACTGGCAGTTTTTTAATGCTTGAATATTTTGTCAGTGCAAACCAACAGAACATTCTCAAATTTTAATGTTACGTATAAAAATTAAAGTTTATAAAAAAACAAAATCAATATCACACCTAAGACTGAAATTATTCACACAATGAATGAGTCTGTAAGTGGATTGGGCTGAATTCATTGCAGAAACTTGTGGGAAAAGGTGTAGTGGTACCCTGCTGCCATCATTGTGAAGAAGAGAGGTTTTTTGGTACAGTGGATTAGTTATTTTCAGCAATTTTTTAGCCACATTCAGGTCAAAATTGCAGCTCTCTTTAAGCATACTACAAAAAGAATAGGATCACCCGGGGTTGTCATCCAGAAAGAGTCTCTGAATGTGATTATTTTTAGTTTTGCGCTCACATTTGGCTTCTTGTTGTTTTTCTAATATCTCAGTGTGTTTGATTTATGTGACTTATATTTCAGGAAATGTTTTCCTGAACAAAAAGCTATGAGCTCTTCGACTGGTGTAGGCTTCTGAAGTATCACAGATATCTCGGTACAGTGTTATCAGTGATTTGCACTGTTTTGTGTTTGTGTCCGCAGGGTACAGTTCGAGCCGTCCTGGTTTCATAACAAACAGAAGATATCCTTGAGAGGTAGTGTTATTGTCTATCCCGAACCCACGTGTATCGCCGCATCTACGTTAAATACACAGTTGGTTTGTTGGTGTCTACTGTGAGGTGTTTATTGACAGACCATTGGTCTAGCACAGACTTAGCGGTTGTGTTTCTGTTAAACAAGTCGGTGGGTATGTCTCTCAGGCCATCTGTTGCCCCCCTGTTTTGGGTTAAGGGGACTACTTACTGTTCTCGCCACATTGAGTCCGTTTACTGTTTGGAAAAACAGTGGCTTTGATCAATTCTTGCCATCAAATTTGCAGCAAATGAAAATGGGTTTCTTGCATTTCACCGTATTGCCATTTGTTCTGAACAAACGTTGATTATCTTTGAAGTGCTTGCCTTTGGTAGTATCTTATGCAAGAAAAACATGCACACTTCAGCTGCGTGGTGTGCACGCTCCTGTGCAGTGGGTTTATGGACACAAACGAGAACAGAAATGCTGATTGTTATAGGCACCGAATGCCATTGCTGATCCCTTGCGGGTTGTCCTTCGTTTTCGCACATTAGCAAACTCCAGCACCCCTCCTCCTCCTCTTATTCCTCACTTCTGCCATCCCTCCTGCCCTCCCTGGCCATCCGTGTCTGTGTGCCGAATGTGACAGTCCCAGCATTGCACTGCTTCAGCCCAGCACCTCGAGACCTTGCAGCTCATTCACAGATATTGCAGATTCACTCCTTCCCTTTGCTGCCAAGCGGCATTAGGTCCGGTGTGTGTGAAGGAGGGCCATCTGACCATCTTACGGCTTCAACCATGATGAGATTTTCAATGCTAATAAATTCATAAGGCAGGATGTGTGTGTTTAGGGTTTGCCTCTGCCAGAAATAAGAGCTGTATCATTCACAGTTTCTTATGTCCTTGAACTGGGGTTTATTGCTGTATCTAATTTAATCTTTTCTTTTCTTTTTTTGGTCAGTTTAGCATATCACCATTTCCGATTCATTAAGGCATGTGATTTGGTTCTCCTACCTTGTGGTTCATCATTCACAGAGCGTTTTTTTCTATTTCATGTTGTTGTGCTAAGTTTTTATTTTTTTATTTTTTTTTTTTTTCTTCTAGTGTCTTGTGCGCTTTTGATTTGACCTTGTGGAAAGTATTTCTGTATGTGTGTTTGTTGTTTACAGCCTCCTTGGTGATAAAAAAGATTTTTAGCAACAATAACCTTTTGTCTGGGTGGTCAGAGACAATATGCTGTGTGTTTATACACTGTATATAAATATTCTAAAACCTTCTCAGAATGCAACTCGTCTCTGCAAACTCTGGGGGAACCTGCTTGACTTACAGTCCACATGAAATAAAAAAATTGACCCTTTTTAATTTCATAATACACATTACTGGCCTTACTGTGAATGATTCATTAGTGCATAAAGGGGAAAGAATGGTCTTTTTAATCTTTCCCTTTCATCGAAAAAGTATTCATTTTGAAATTTGTCAACAAAGCCGCTTAAGTTTTAATCAACAGTTCTCAACTGCATTTTAGGAACGTATAAGTTCTCCACAGTTTATGCAAAATCTGATATGTATTCCGAAAATTCTAGAACTTTCAGAAAGTTTCCAAAAATCCCGGAAAGCTTCCATAAATTGTTGCAAACCTAAAATAGGCCCACTCGACATATTTCTTGCTTTTATAGAAATTTGTTTTATTCAAAGATGAAACATGACTGAAGAAAATTAGTGAAATGGTTTGCAAACACGGTTTCATGTTGACTTTTTAAAGATTAGCTGGTCGTCATTGTATATAACCATTGTATGTTCCCAAGAGGGGGACATTAAATCAATCCTTGCGACTACAAATTGTGCCAGGAATTTGGGGGGCTGCCCTTCTAGCAGTTGGGGTGTATCTCTGGAGTGTTTTTTGGGTCAGGATAGTGTCCTGGTACAGGTTAAGAGCCTGGGGGTTCCCAGCTGTCACTGGTATCCTCTACCAACTGGCCTCAATTGTTTATCTGCTCCAAGATTGTGGTTTTTACTGGTGGTCTTTAACAAGAATCTGAATCTGGGCCCTCCATGGTTTACCCCTTTCTTTGTGAGAATCAGACATGATTACAAAGGTGTTTCTACAGAGGCCGCTCTTGCCCTATGTGATTTTTATTTTAAGACGCAAGTGTCATTTATTACCAAATTCAAAGACAGACTTCAAGTTGCATTGTGTCTCAGCCTCATTGGAAGTTTTAAGCAGAATTTATTGAGAAGATTTAAGGATAGTGTGAAGTTCTGCTCCGAAATGACTGCCTGGATCGCCCCAGGACAATCATAATATAATATAATATAATATAATATAATATAATATAATCAATCAATCTGACTGACTATTAAAATTCTGAGATTGCACTCTATAGCTTGGATGTAGGCTATTCCTGTTCATCCAAGGAAATCGTATCTTGAAGTACAGTGCTTCCTTTTTCTCATTTATTTATAGTGTCTTAAACTAGGCAAGGTGTTTTGGTCTTTGAAACAAGGTTTGAAAGTAGTGCTTTATGCTGAAAAGCATTATCTTGCTACCTACAAAATCTGAGGATTTAACAAGAATGACCTTTTTTCGTAATCTCGTAATCGTTTTGTTGCTGTCGCATAATTACAGGCAACCGAGGAAGCTCTAAAACGGAGCACAGTTAGACTCTTCACAAGCCGAACTGCCATCTGAGAGAAAGAGCTGACGTCTGACTTTACCGAGTTTTAATCAAAGTGAACATGCGTTCCTTCTCGTTTGGGAAAGTGGCGCAATTCCCTAAATTGTTTCTCACGATTCATTTTAGCTCGTCATCAAATTAAAAACGCATTAGAGAGGTGTACAGCACCGCTACCCTAGCTTTTTTCATATCTTAAAGCACAGAGTCATCAAACGCTGCTTTCCATGCAAGATACGAGCAGAAAAATTGCGTTACATCATTCCTGCATGCCACTATTATCCGATAGCTTTGTTTTCAATGCTTCTAATGCATTCTTTGCTTATTAACGCAATAAGGGAAAGCGGGGGTGTACATAATTGTGACATAATCCATTTAAGAGCCTGGTTTTTAAAAACATATTTTGCAATGGCCTACAGGTGGGCGTTGAAACTCGAGATGGAGTCAATGTAATAAGCCGGAGGGGCTAAAGACTCCCATTGTTGTAGGCATGCATGTGGGGTCAATATGTCCTCCACACCCTGTTCTCAAGTATCGGGATGCTGACGGGTCCTTTGGTTCATGTTTGCTCTACAAGCATGTTTGGACCTGTGTTTGCCAGGACACTTTTTTTTTTAAAAAGGACCCTGGGTGTGATGGTCCACCCCCAGCTGCAGCAGGGCTGCTTGTGGCTTTTTGTGTGTTTTGTTTCACTCTGTTGTTTTAATATGGATTTACCCCAAGCCTTTCTTTCCTGTTGTGGACCAAAAAGGCTCACCCAGATTCACTCATGCATCTCATGAATTGAATTGTTAAGGGACATAACATGGTCACTGGTCTTGGCATGCCTGCACACTGGAGTTTACTCTGCGTCAGAGAGCAAATTCAATTTCAGGAGATAGTGAGTCACAAGGACATAGAAGAAAAACGCAATATGACATAATGCAACTAGAAGTTGTGAATTTTAACTATGCAATGCAGGGCTCCAGACTGCGACTAAAACGGTCGCATTTGCAACCAAAAATATTAATTTGCGAGTGAAGTTTTTGCTGAGGTCGCCACTGGCGACTATATATATTTACACATTATGACTTACAAATTTGCATGCAATGCCTTTTTTTTTTTTTTTTTTTTTTTCCTGATCATTTTGCAAGTACATCTTTTGTTATGTTCACGTAGCCTGTTAAACAGATGATGCGCATCACAGTTTTAGTGGGAAAAAAAGTTTTAAACAGTCCTCATCTCTGCCGCACAGCAGCGTTAACGCACACCTGCAAAACACAGTCCGTGCAGCGCGAGAGAGATCAGAAAGACACTGCTTTTGCACGTCTCTGTCAGTTTCGTGCACAACTTGAACAAACTACAACAGGTAACGCTGTCAGCTGTGTGGATATTGGCAATATCGTTAACAATTCTCGTTTATAATCATTACTAATATGGCTTCTTATCAAGATCTTTGTCTATATGTGTTCTGTTAATGCTTGAACTTCATATTATTTGAAGTGCACTTGCCGTCCAGTAATCGCAAAAAGCTTTGTGCTTTGTTACTTTTTAATAAACAAAGTATCCGCTTTAAAATTATGCCAAATTCATAGCGAAATTCTAACAATAAATACAGTTTTGGCGCTCTTTAATTCGGGAGGCGCGATCGCTTTAGCGCCTCAGTTCAAGCGGCAAGTGGACCCATTATATCTTTCTCTTTACTACTATAGTAGCCTACATAATGAACATGAATTAACATCAAAAGGTAGGCTATTTTATAAGAGATCCTACAGTACAACTTACTGAAATGTCTCACGTAAAAGCTCATTCAGTGTTTCAAACTGCGGAAAACGTTTAAAGCTAGTAAACATTGCGATGTGATAATAATACATTTACCTCAGAAAAACCATTCGGTGTCTAAGCTCATCAGTCAGCTAGAAAAATAACTATAAAGAGAAGCATTTTGCTATATTTATGCGCTATTGCATATTAATATTTTTACTTAACCTGTTGTCTACAAGATTCAACTCCTCCTATAAAATTGCATTTTACTAATAAAAAAACAAACAAACAAACAAAAAACAGACTGAATGTGTGAGACATATGACAACATTTAGCCTATAGAATGCATTGAGGAGGAGCCCAAACTACACTCAGTGGCCAAGTGATGTTGACATAGTTATGGCCCATGATATTGGTACAGATTCTGTGTAATGAAAAATTCTTTGTGACTGTATATTTCAAGTTGGAAAAGACATTTTGTTCCCACTTTATAGGTAGGGTAAGTGATATCTGATTAGACGTGTGCCGGTGTCCTGACATTTTATCCTACCCGTCAGATTTTCCTACCGTGGTTTACTGCGCATGCGCACATCAATATTTCGTCCTTTTTCTCACGCTGAACAACAATATTTAATGTATCTGCATTACTGTATGGGTATGTTTAGGGTTGGGGTAGATGTAGAAGTTAATAAAACACAATCTAATAGGTAGAAAATTATTTATTGTTGGTTTCCGGTAGCTGTATCCCACCGCGAATGACACATAATTACTGTATTTGCATAACTGTAAGGGTAGGTTTAGGGTTGTGGTAGGTGTAGACATTAATAAATCATAATTTAACAGGTAGCATTTTTCGTTGTCGAATTGTACTACCTACTGTTTTAATGGGAGGTAGGAAAATCTGACAGGGTAGCACAAATCGACAGAACACCGGTATTCGGTAATGCGAGATATCACGATAATGAATATGCACGGTATTGTTATCGTGGGCACTTCAAAATACCGAAAATAATTGTTTATTAAAAATTATTCTGAATTTTGAATGCATTTTAAGAATACTTTTCTTATTAACTGGTTAAATGCACAACACGGCTGCATGCTGCATCAAAGACGTGTGTGCACTCTGATGTAAACAAGCACGGATGAGAAGCACATGGCCGGACGCGTGAGACGTTCTGGATGAAAGCGCACATTCACTCTCTGACAGCAGATGGCGCTGAAAAGCAGAATACAGCCATTACCCCGGAAACCCATAAACAAAGCAGCTGCACTACTTCTAAAATGTATTTAAATAATTTAAACAGCCATTCAGGTTTTTATATTGGCAGTGGTGTTCAGCACAGCACCAAATACTTTAATATTTAGACTAAATAGGCTATTTATTTTAAAACTTTTTTACATTTTAATCTGGACTATAACATGCCCTAGAGATATTGTTTGAAAGTGTTTTGATTCTTTATTGTTTGGTCATAATTTACATTAGGGCTTCATTGGTTAACATTAGTTAATTAATTAGTTAACAAACTCCCAATGAAAAATTCTTCTAAACGTTCATTAATCTTATGTAATTGAAATACTTAATAGCACATTGTTTAAATCAAAATTATAAACTGTTATAAACGGTTTTATTTATTTTTTAAATGAACCCGAGCTAACATGAACTAAGAGTTGCATTATTTTTAACAAAGATGAATAACTTCTGTAGCAAATGTAGCTTTTGCTCATTTATAATGTTAATGCATTAACTAAGGTTAACTAATGAGATCTTACTGTAAAGTGATACCTATTGGTCTTTTAATTCTTTTGCACTTTAATCTGTGTAAAATGTTTAACTTTTACAATTTTTTTTTGTGTATTGCTTTATTGTATTTAAATGTTAGGATATATTTGTTATAAGAAAAAAAGTTATTAAACCTGTTATACTGTAATATGACAACACTTTTTTAGAAATTTCAATATCGTGATAATACCGTATACCGTGATAAAAACATTAGCAATTAATCGCAACATGAAAAACTGATACCGGCATATCCTTATTTCTGATAGCCAATAGCTATGTTTCCATCCACCTATTTTAATGCGCATTTTGGACTATCGCATTAAAAATTCGCTGGATGGAAATGCCAAGATGCGCATAAATTCAGAAAATGCGCATAAAAAAATTATGCGCACAACTGAGTAGGATAAACTTTTTTTATCCGATAAGAAAAAATGCGCATAAACACAGAAACACATTTACCGAATAAATTCCTCCATGCGCATCAAAAAAGTCATGTGACTTTGCGCTATGAGACGGGATAACTTGACTAACCAGCTGACCGATCTCGTTCACAGCATCTATAAGTTGTTGTAGTCACTCTGAAAAGCCTGAGCAAAGTCTGTCATCAAAGTATTTCTGTATAATTGTCTTACACGACTGTGTTTCCAAACAGCTGGCATCCTCCTCAGAACGCAGTGACAGCATTTATTGTTACGTCTGCTCTCTCTGAGGCGCAAGTAATTTATATCATATATGAAAATTATTATATTCAGTGGCTTCTCCTATATTCTTAGTAATATTTAGTGCCACAATTTACCAGGAAGTGACGATTTTGTTCTCTTTGACTCGTTGGATGGAAACGGTGCTTTATTCGCATATGTTTTATGCGATATTCCAGTTTTGCGCATAATTTAAATTCGAATCTTTGGATGGAAACATAGCTAATGTTGATATCTGAATCACCAAAACAAACACGCCCCTACCCCAATGATAGCTCCGCCCCACATATATATAGGCTACGCAACCCAGGCAACGATTAGTTCTGTGAAAAAAAGCAAAACCAATGTTACACCGTGTCTACACACGAGCAGCGCAACGCAACAAATCCCTGACAGAAAACTGCTGCTGCGTTCTATGACGTATTGACACAAATTGCAATTGATTTCCAGTGGTCGCTTTGTCACGTCCAGTGTAGACACAGTTTTACTCACCTATCGAGAAGAAACAAAGCAACCTCAGCGTCCGATCGCAGGCCTTCCACTCCTTGAGTTCTCTCCAGCGCTGGAAAGCTGATCCGACACGGGTCCTACTTGTTGCCTTATCATAAGTCTTCTTTTGTTCCGCAGACATTTTTCTCTTTTTAGTTTTTTTTTTTTTTGTTTTGTTTTTATCCGCCATCTCTATTTTTCTGTCGCTCGGCTAATGTCTATGTGCACTGAACGCTCTCTCCCCCGCATCATGAGTAGACATGCCCCTTACTGCTGATTGGCTACAAGTTTTTGGTACTCGGCCCAACTCAGTTTTCTAAAACGTTTTGGAAAAAATGCATACCCCACCTTTAAGTGGACTTTAGTTCCCAGGTCATCTACAAGATGGATTAAAATTATGATATGAATTATGAAGTCAAGAAAAGATGAGACATAACAGTATGATTGAAATTTAAAAATAAATAAATAAATAAAATAAATAAAACACGTTTATTCTGTGGCACCTAAAAAAAAAAATTATTTGGCGCCTAAGTTTTTTTTCTTATAGGAGCCAATGGCTCCTTACTGGATTTTTTTTTTGTCTGGAGCCCTGCAGTGTGCTTTGATGTAAACAACCATTGTCTAATGAAAATTTCAGAGCAGTTTGCTGTATTTCTATTTGATTCTGTACTTCAATTTACATATTTTGCTTCCTCTACTGATGTTTTCTTAGCAAAGTAATTTATTCAGTGATAAAAGATGTTATTGTCAGAGCCATGGTGTAACTGTTAGCACACATACTCCAAACACTTAAGGCTTTGATGCTCAAGTCAGAAAAACAGATTTTGGGTCAGTGACGCTTCCTGGCCCAGTGCTCCTTCTCTTCAAATGATTTCTCTTCTGTCAAAGGATCAAGCCTTGAAGTGTCATGGAATTTTAACATTGTAGAAATGAATCATGGAAATGATAGTCATACAATAATATCTTTAAATATATCGCACTTTAGTTTGGGTACCAACTCTCACTATTAACTACAACTTTTGCCTCAAATTCCTAATTTCCTGCTGATTAGGGTTAGTTCACACAAAAAAGAAAATTCTGTCATTTAATTACATTAATTACTGATGTCACATGGACTATTTTAACAATGTCTTTACTACCTTTCTGGGCCTTGAACGAGTCAGTTGCGTTGCTGTCTATGCAGGGCCAGAAAGCTCGGATTTCATCAAAAATATTTTAATTTGTGTTCTGAAGATGAACAAAGGTCTTACGGGTTTGGAACGACATGAGGTTGAGTAATTAATGACAGAATTTTCATTTTTGGTGAACTATCCCTTTAATACTTAGTAAGTTAAGGTATGGGGTAGGATTAAGGGATCTAAATATGATCATGCAGAATAAGGCATTAATATGTGCATTATAGCCTAAATACTAATAAAAATGCAATATTCTAGTAATATGCATGCTTATAAGCAACTAGTTAATAGTGTGAATTGGTCCCTAAACTAAAGTGTTACCATTTTTCAAACTTTAAAATTCTGAAGTGAATATAGCTTAATTTTTATCTAGTTATGCTTAGCTCTAAAATATTATAAATAAATGCCTATCAGCGAAAAAAATAAATAAAATAAAATCCTCTTTGTAGTTGCAAATCACTGTTAAATATTTTAAACATCATTATCCTCTAATAACCATAATTGCTGAAGTCATAAATGACTTGTTTAATGGTAAAGAACCTTGACTGTTGTTTTAAATAGAAATTAAATTTCATTAATCATTTCAGTCTCAGTTAAATGAGAGGATAAATTCTTTCTATTTATATCTTTCACTGTCAAGTAAACTGGCCAGAGTCTGGGCTGCATTGGCGACTTTCATCCTGTTGCCAGGGCCGGCTTGGTTTTCCAGTCATGAATGACTTCTTTAGCCAGCCTCTATCTTCTTTTGCTCATGCCCTGCACTTGCCATTAATAGAAGGCTCAGCTATGTGAGTGCAGGGTGGGGAAGGAGTACAGTGCGAAGTGGAGAAGGTCAGCTTTGAGCTGACCAGGGCTTAGGCAAAAGCGAGCATTCTGATTGGCTCCTGGAGGTTTTCCATGGGCTGCGGACATCCAGGCTGACTGCTCACGCTTACAGCGTGCTATTGATGGCACCGTATCGGAGTCATTAATCACTGCAGTCAGTCTCTTCGGGGAGAGGCCCGCTCTCCGTTACTCACTCGCCAAATGAGGAGTGTGGTTATAACCTCTGACCCTGCTGAGGGTGCATACCACACTATAATGGGATGGACTTCAGACTACCGCTGAGGGACTCTCTGAACTAATACTATGACAGTGAGAGCATCGCAGGGTTTTACTGTTTTGGCAGTACTTTGGGTTGGTAGCTATTTAAAGTCATGGCATCAAGTGGCTTGCCAACACCAGTGAGGAAAATACAGACATGCAGTATGAATTGACCTAAGCGAGCTGTTGCTGGTGGCTTCTAATGAAATTTGGGATCTCTATCTGTTTAATAATTCATGAAAACTTCAAATCAGAAGTTAATAACTTAAAGAACAAAAATGTGCCTGGTGTACACCTTTCTCCTCAATTTCTGCACCGTTCCTTCCTATAATTCTGCATAACTGCATTTTGGCACAAACCAGAAACCGACAACATAACTTCAAGGCAGTTTACTCTCCCTGCTTGTTTAATAAAAAAAAAAACAAAAAAAAAAAAACACAAGTTTGTTTAGCTCGAATAAAATTCTTGTTTGAGATCACCTTGCCTGTGGTCATATTCTCATTTCTCAGCTTGAAGCATTTTAATAGCAGAATATTGCTCGTATTTTGTATTTTGCCAGGCTGTAGTTTCAAAATCCTGAAAAATAAACTTGACATTACCTTGCGTATGTCGGGTTACTGGGTTTTCAGTCGTTGATGTTTATTTATATCTTATTCTTCAGATCTCTCTAGCGGCGCATTTATATTTCAGCTCTGAGCTTTGGTAAATGTGTTTTTATGGCATCAAAAGTAAATTCTGTATTTGCTTTGAGGTAGCTGTACTAGTCCTTCCAGTAACAGATGAGTGAAATATTTGTTCTAAGAATCATCAACTATGAGTTTTGATTTAATGGCTAATGAATGTTTGTCTGTTCTTTTGGCATATTAAACCGAACTAAATTAAGGTGGCAAGTCCTTTTGTTATTGGACTTAGCCACTTTGGATGCACCTAGACTCTTTTGTTCAAAGTTAGAGGCTGTGAGTAAACATCGGTGACTTGCTCCAGCTGGAATGCGTGACTCAATGCCTTTTATAAGCTTGTCCAATAGCATGGGCCCCTGGGGGGTGATGGACAAGGGGTGTCACCATGGTACCAGGGCAAAGGGCACTCTTCCCCCTTTGCCAACTGCACTGTTGTCGGCAAACCTATTACTGCTTGCCCTTTCCCCCAACCTACATACATCCCTGTCAAATCCTAATCTTCCGGAGCGTCCACTGGACTGTTTCAGGCCTCCAACACAATGGTCCTTTGTAGTTGAGCTGGCATGTGGAGACTAGCCTTCAGGATTCTCCTTTTTTTTCCCACACATGAAATGATTTCCATTTTGTCTTTAGAGCAGAAAGGTCCATTTCAAAGACTTTTTGGGTCACGTTTGACTGCTGAAAGGTTCCGAGTCTACTGCCGGTGAGACTGGTGGCAGGGTTCTTGCGAGCAATGCAGCTTCTTGTGGCGGGCTGATCAAGGGAGGAATGCTGTGATAGGCCCCTTTTTCCATCTTTTTGAGAGCAGCCCGCCATTCCTGAGAGCTGAAAGGACGTCTTTATCCGTAACCGGAGATGAGGTTTAAGTTCTTTCATGTACCTGCCAATTCCATCAGGCTCTTTGTGAATGCTCAATGGTGGGACTGTAGTGGAAAAGTGCGGAGAGCTGAAGAGGGTCATGCTACTGACTGTACCCCCAGCCATACCTGTCAGTGTCAATGATGTGCGATAAGACTTCAGGCGTTGTGCAGATTTAAAAAACCTTAAAGGTGACAGGGTTTTCAGCAGGAGGTGGAGTTCTCGTCTTTATTCTACAGTTCGTGTCAAATAAGATTGACTTAAGTTTAAAACAGGAGTATTGGCGGTGTTTAAGGCAAGTGTTTGGCAGGTATTACAAACCAGCATGATAATCTGCTGTCTGAGGTGTGGAATGTTTAAAGAGTGAGTGTTTTTGTGATAGAGCTTCGCTGAAGGAAGTCGTGGGTGCAGGTGTCTCAGTAACATATTCATGAACAACAGTTCTGTAATCTTTTTATGTGAACATAAAAACGTGTTCACATCTCGTTTGCACTTGCATGACTTTTCTAACTATCCAACAAGACCAAAAGGTAGGGCTTGAAGGGGAGGGGAATTGCACAACAACAGGGCTTGTCGGAAAGTAAACTGAGTTCAAAAGCAAGTTTTTACTTTTTTATGATTATAAGGACACGCATCTTTGAAACAACATGCACGAGTGAATAGTTGACTTTAAGCCAGAAGTATTAGGAAATTAGGAAAAAAAAAAAAAAAACAGAAGTATTGTAACATTTCAAACTCTTTGTTTGGTATGTGAAAATTGAAAAAAATGGGACTGTCTCCACTCCCTGCAAAATCTGAATAACACATTTCTGGCAGATTTATTTGTTGTCCTGTGAGGTACATTAGCAGTTATTATAAATTCTCCACTTGCATAAAGTTCCTATTGGAAACAAAAAAAGTCAGAGACTCTGGACTTCAATGACTCTTTCCAAATGACTCTAAACCTGAGAGTCAACTCAGATTACAGTAGGACACTAAATCCCAATGATTTAGTCAGTGGTGACTTGAAATGAATATCTTATTGAACTGAATAAATCTGATTTGAATTTATTTTTATTTAAAAATCTATAGATGTTCACTTTCTTTTCTTCTACTCATCCTATTTGCGAATTGACTTTTAATTTATACTCCTTTATCCTCAGCTGTTCGTGATGCCGATATCTGTTCCTTATCTCTGTCAGATCATGATGGAAATTTGTGCAGATTATTTTTGATTCCTCGGCCATCTTGTGCCACTAGATGGCGATTTAACCATAAATTGTTACAGGACAAAAACATTTGCAGTCAATTCAGAAATGCATTTGCTGAGTTTATTGAAATTAACCAAGGTTCAGTGGATGATCCGCGAAAACTTTGGAATGCAGTTAAAGGAATTATAAGGAATAACTCAATTTCATGCGCCTCTTTACTTCAGAAAAACCGACACAAAAAAGATAGTTGAACTGGAATCACAGCTCCAGAATCTGACTAGAGATAATCAGCGTTGTTTCTCAGACAATACACTCAGTAAAATCATGGCGGTTAGGTCCGAACTCAATTACTGAGATCCAGGGCAGAATTACTATTTTCAAGGGAGCAGACCAAGCCACCTTTTAGCTCTAAGATTACGCAACAGTGAAAAGTTTGCTAATATTTCAGCTGTGAAATCCCAATCTGGGCTCATTATGACAGACCCAAAAGACATTAACATCACCTTCCACTCTTTTTACTCTAACCTCTATACTACTTCTGCTGATGGTGACCCTGACTCTTTTGCATCTTTTCTGTCCAACCTTGATTTACCCAGGCTGTCAGGTTCTGATTCGGAATACCTGGCTGAACTGATCTCTCTTCAGGAGCTGGAGTCAGCAATCTGATCTATGAACAAGGGGAAATCCCCAGGCATAGATGGTATTCCAATCGAATTGTATACTACTTTTTGGTCGGATTTAGGCCCCCTCATGTTAGATATGATACATTTTTCAGTTACTCAAGGCTCATTTCACCCATCTATTAATATAGCTGTTATTTCTCTCTTGTTAAAAAAAAGATAAAGATCCGACTTCCCGTTCTAGTTACCGGCCACTTTCTTTGATAGGGACTGTTGTTAAATTATATGCTAAAGTACTATCTTGCCGTCTAGAGCATTTTATGAATAGGCTAGTTCATTACGACCAAACAGGATTTATTAAATCTCGCTCGGCTTCAGATAACTTATGCTGGTTATATCATATTATTAATTCAACGAATAGTTCGTCTTCCCCTTGTGCAGTATTAGCTCTAGATGCGATGAAAGCTTTCGATCAGCTAGAATGGAACTATTTATGGGTGGTTCTACAGCATCTGGGTCTAGGATCGAGTTTCATAAATATGATAAGTTCTGTACGCCAATCCAGCAGCCACTGTTCTCACAGGTGCTGTTCACTCTAACCCATTCTTTATACATTGAGGTAATCGTCAGGGTTGTCCGCTTTCTCCTCTGTTATTTGCCATATCCTTGGAACCCTTAGCTCAGGCAATCTGACAATCCGAAACTATTTGTCCAATAATTATACGGAATACTCATATTTCTGTTTGCTGACGATATCTTATTGTTTTTGGAGAAGCCGTCACATTCTATTCCTCGTGTTGAATTAATTTGACCATTTTGGATCTCTCTCTGGGTTTAAAATTAATTGGAGTAAGTCATGTCTACTTCCCCTCAATTCTAAAATTGATTCCATGTCCCTTTCTATATCTATTCCATTGGTTCAAAAATTGAAGTACTTGGGGATAGATGTTTTTCCTTCCCTGCAGGAAATCGTCTCAAAC
This sequence comes from Spinibarbus caldwelli, assembly GCA_039654775.1. Lineage (NCBI taxonomy): Eukaryota > Metazoa > Chordata > Actinopteri > Cypriniformes > Cyprinidae > Spinibarbus > Spinibarbus caldwelli. The sequence goes on from CM077231.1 coordinate 18,186,158, forward strand.
TAGTTCAAGTTCAAGTTGAGCTTTATTGTCATTCTGCTACATGTGTGGACATATAGTGGAACGAAATGTCGTGTCTTGCAGGACCATGGTGCTACATACTAGTTAAGCATAAGATAAACATACAACAATGCAAATATAGGAAAAACAATAGAGCTATACAACAGTTTAACCATCTGACTATACATATACTATAAATACTATAACTACTATACCTAGTTGACTACACATACACAAACTGAGACTCTACAAGAACTTTACATAAATACTGTACATGAAATCGTGCTAAAGAGATATTTGTGCATGAAAATGTGCAGAAAAATATATATTTAGTACATTAAATTGTTCAGAAGAGACGTTTTGTGGGAAGCAGCGCATAGTGCAAAAATATTTAGTAGTACAATGCTCAAGTAAACATTATTTTGTAGTGCAATGTTCAAGTAAAAATATTATCTTATTGAGTCTTTGTAGCAGGGAGTGTTTATAGAAAGTGTCTAGTGTGCATATAGTGGGACGAGTGCGTTACTACAGGTGGTTTGTATAGCCCACTCACCTGTGTGTAGCACACTCAGAATTGCACACTTAGGAAAATTGTCAATAGTTATTTATGAGTTGGGGGGCTGAGGTGTTCATGGTTTCAGAGGGGGACAGGGAGATTGGAGTTAAGAGATCTCACAGCCTGGGGAAAAAAGCTGTTGAGCAATCTGACTGAACGAGCTTTGATACTCCGGTACCTTTTACCTGATGGCAGGAGCTGGAAGAGGTTGTGAGAGGGGTGGGTGGGGTCCTTCACGATGCTGGAGGCCTTGCTGGAGCATCTTGCAAGGAAAATGTCCAGGATGGAGGGGAGGGGAGCACCAACTATAATAGTATTCTAGCCAAAGTGTCCTTAGATTTGGAAAATTGGTCTCGTCTTCCTACTTCTTTTCAGGCTCGTATATCGTTGATTAAAATGAATGTTCTCCCACGTATTAATTTCTTTTCTTCTATGATTCCTCTTGCTCCACCGGTTCAAGCCTTTTCCCTTCGCCCTTTATCAGTTTGGTTTGATCCTGATGCTTCTGTGTCTTGGAGAGCAATTGAGGAATCTGTTGTTTATCCATATAAATTGAAGCATCTCGTTTTTTCGGGGGTTCCGTTTAGGCAGTGTAAATCTCGGTTTGGTCCCATTGTAACCCACCTCCTCTCCACATGGAGGGATGGTGAAAGACGTTCACAACTAGTTACAATATGGCATAGGCATTCGCCTGTTTTCCACAATAATAATCTTTTGTCAGGCAGTACTCCATTTCATTGTCCGCAATGGACTCATAATAAAGTAAACACTCTGGGATGATGTTTGCATGATGAGAGTGGTTTAAAATCCTTCCAGAATCTCAAAACTCAATATAATCTGCCAGGCACCTCCTTTTTTATGTATTTGCACATTAGATCGGCCCTACGGGCATATGGGGTGCCTTGGAACTCTCAACTGTCTGTTCACACTTAGTGCAAACTAATCCTTCCTTCTGAGAAATCTCCATCCTCTGCTTCAGTCATCTATCTTTTTCTTCTTGAGCATCCATAGAATCCTTTATCTATTTCAACTGTTTGGGCTAAGGATCTTAATGAAGATGGGTATGTTTAAATTGTCTTCTAAAAACCCTAATCACCAAACGATTCATTGGAAATTGCTGCATAGGGTTTACTTGACTCCAATGAAACGTTTTTATATGAATCTGTCATCATCTCCTAAGTGTAATCTCTGTTCGCAAGGATCTTTAGGCACGTTTTTGCATTTTTATTTTTATTTTTTTTTGTTTGTGTTTTTTTTGGGGAGTGCCCCTCCATCTCACCTTTTTGGACTCTGCTCTCACAGGACCTATCATATTTGTTGGGTACTGAGATATGTTTGACTCCGCGCCATTTTTTCATGAATGACTTTTGGGACTTCACCTTGTCCGTCCAACAAAGATGTTTACTGTTAGCTGTTTTTTACAGCAGCAAAAAAATGGTTAGTCAACCGTTGGAATCCTCCTCACACAATGGACAGACGAACCTGGACTGTGTATTTGTTGGACATCATCTCGATGGAACTCTCAACTTCTCGTAGACATGGATCTAATGTGAAAACTGTAAATTTATGGCATTCAGCTTTTAATGTTGTCATCTTTTCTGAAATCTTTGTAAACTTTTATTTATTTATTTGTTTAAAGTCTACCAGGGAGTGGGATGGGTTGGGGTGGGTTCTAAATTTGCACAGTTGCTTTTTGTTTTTTTTTTTTGTTCTCTGAAGAAAATTTAATAAAGAAAAATCTATGGAGGAAGCTTCCCAGCAGTTTGTCGGCTGTTGATGAGCCTTGGCTCGCACACAGTTGAGTAAATCTAATGTTTTGTTAAACATTTATCTGAAATTCCTATTCAACCTGCAAACACACCTTATGTTCTATCACAGTATCACAATATTATTGCTCTCTGTAGTATTTGTTTTTTTTTTTTTATTTATTTTTGTTTTTTTTTTTTCCCCATCCACCATATGTCTTAAAGACACCAAATGATAATCTAAACATTCTCAGGCAGTGTTTTGTCGGCATCTGGGTGAGACCCCAAAATAAACCTGACTTTGAAAATGATCGTTGATTATTTGGACTTTGTTATAGGAGTAACTTCCCTGCTGACTTTCAGAATGAATCTCCGAAGGATAGCAAGGTGAATTGGACCTACAGTGTTTGTTGTTTGGGAGTCTTCTGAAGAAGCTCCTCTCGATCCCCCACCGAACACAGGGAGCGTGAGAGACCGCCTCACCCCTCTCGTATCCGCTTACCTCGTTCATAGGTTGGACACGAGGACTCGAGAGCAGTTCTCAGGGGAAATCAGCTGCATTGTACATTGCATCTCCCTCTTCAAATGCATAAAATCTGCAGCCCACCCTGCACTAAACCATCCCTCTTTTCGCCGCAGGCTTTTTCGTCTTCCTCTGAATGAAAGATCTGCATGAATAACAAACCTCTAGAGTGTAGAGCTCTCCCCCCATGAGAAAATTCAGATGGTGCGCATTCCTCTGAAGTGTTTGAACCAGTCGGTCGCTATGGACTGACCCCCTGTCTCCGTCCATTTCTTTCGACACATGGAGCGGGTTACTCTTCCAGTGCAGGGTGTTTTTTCAGGGACATGTTCGGTGACGAATGAGGCAGAGAGCGAATGAAAGGCACAGTGTGAGAGGAGAAAAGGAAGAGAGAGCTGTGAATGGTAATCAGATTAGTCTTGATCCACCTGTGTATGTGTGCGCGTGGGTAAGCAAGCAGTGCGAAAAATCAGCGCTGGCAGAGACCGAAGATCTGGCTTATACCATTAACTTAAAGTGATTTACGGCACCGTAATGATACGTCACTTATTAGATACCTTGGTTGGTATTTGAATTGGGTTGTGATCTAATTGACTAATGTAATTGTCATGTAACAAACATCTAGTTAGGCCAACAAGTTTACCTTTTGTGCGTATTTTTTTTGCATCCCAACACATTTTTTTTTCATTGCATTTTTAATATCTAAAAGCTATTACTAGCTACAAAAATATATTTGATAGTGCATCTCAAGACATCTGTTTTAGTCAATTGCATCTATCTGTTTTTGAATGCAACAACAGCTGTTCCCATCACAGTTTACACACATTTTGAAGTATCACATTAAAAACGAATAATGGAAACACCAAATTTTGAAATTAAAATTAATTCCCTTAATTCGCAAAAACGTTCTTACACTCGCTTTAGATTGTTTTTGACTTCTTATGAATAATGAAAGATGGAAATGCATTTTGCGAATAAATTCTGCCATGCGCATCAAAAAAGTCATGTGACTTTGCGCTATGGCACAGCATAACCTGACCAATCAGCAGACCGATCTCGTTGCATAGCATCTAGTCTGTCGTCAAAGTTTTTCTGTATAATTGCCTCCCAGAACTGCGTTCCCAAACAGCGGGTTATCCACCTCTGAAAGCAATGACTGCATTTATTGTGTCTCGTCTGCTCACTCTGAGGCGCAAGTAATTTATTTTATATGGAAATTATTATATTCTGTGGTTTCTTCTACTTTTCTTAGTGATATTTAGTGCCGGTTTATCAGGAAGTGACGATTCTGTTCTATTTGACTCATTGGATGGAAACGGTCCTTTTGTAATGTTTTATGCAAAATTACAATTTTGCAACTTTGTTAAATTCGTAACTTTGGATGGAAACCCAGCTAATGTGTCTTATATAAACACCCACTTCCGAATCTCTGAACCTGTAGATGGTTGGGTAAACCCGAACAAATAGCTTATCACTCCGAAGATGCATTGATCAGACATGTCAGTGTCTTCTTTTGCTTTTGAAATGCTTGTTAATTAATTCCTCTCTTTCTCTTTCTCAATGCAGGTCTTAGAGGCAGCCCCTTAACTATGGGATTTCAGAACTACTGAGGGCACTTCCACAAAAGGAGGGAAAAGGGGCCGGCATCAAGAACAAAAGGAGAGGATTGAGCTTTTGAAAAGAGGATCAGTTCTTTCGAACTCAGCGGGGTGCATGCTGCCCCCTCAACTGGACGTCCTCTTTTGTGCGAGTGAGAGAAAATAAAAGCAAGCATGCGCAATAAACTGCGAGAGTTCCGGGATGGGGGACGCCCCATGCTGGGGCAGAGGGACAGGACTCTTCTGGTGCTGCTGATCTCAATGGTGCTGACAGTAACGGAAGCGCGGGCTTCCTGGGATCAGAACCCAGTGGAAGTTCTAGGCGACGTGAGGCAGCTGGAGGCGTCTATGCACTCGGCGGTGCTGTCGGATCTACATGAGGCAGAAGTGGCGGTCGCGGCAGTGTCGCAGCCCGGCGGCTTCCCAGACTCCTCAGCGGTGGTGGGCAGGGTGTTCCAAATGCGGGTGCCCATCAAAGCGAAGAACTCCAGGAGCACAGTAAAGGTGAGGCATCCTTCAAAATGCATTGCAAATGCATGCAAATAAATTTGTCCTCTGGTGCTCAGCGGATCGTCCCTGGTATATCAGATAGCGCCACATCAACACTCCCCAGCCAGTGTACTCAGTCAGTGCAAAAGACGTGACTTTGCCCCAAGCACTGCTCAAATCTTATTCTACGCTTTCCTTATGACTGATGGACCATAAAATGTGTTGGTCCCCGTAATAACGCAATACTACTTGCAAACACGTGGTCCGCTTGCTTGATGGCATAGAGCTCTCGGTAAACTGCGGGCTGATGCATGGGGGTACGCTTTACATTTAGATCAACAGAATAAACAAATCTGTTTGTTTACCAAAATTTCTGTGAGGGCATGGGATTTATTTTCTGCTTTTGCGTAGTTGATGCTACAATTGGCTATTTGTATAAAGCCCAACAAGGTGTGTGCTTCTATCATCTTGTCAGCTTGCATTTCTTTCTTTCTGAAAACAGAGCGGTGCACTAATGGTGCAAACACAATGCAGCCCTGACCAGGCGTCTTTTGTTGACCACCCAGCAGTTTATGAGACATTTTTAACCAACCCGTCCTTGTCAACTGTTGTTAAAAGCGTGACCCCTGTCCGTATCTGTTCATTGTGTTTCTCTGTCTCGTCTGAATGTTGGGTGGCTCTCCCAGGCCTTCTGTGTAATCCTACATTCACTGGATCATTTCTGCCCTGTCAAGCGCATTTTTAAGTTGAAACCACAAGCCCCTTTGTGCACTTTCAGAAAATCTGTCTTGACAGCTGTGCCAAAGAATCTAACGCCCAACAGTTAAAGCTGCCTACAGCTGTTCCCTTGCATAGCCATTCAGACCTGTCCAGACCAATAGCCCACAATGAACTTCCCCTCTCATTCCTTAACGGCATTTAGAATCAGCTTTGCAAACTATAAATAATTTTCTAGTCTCAGGAAAAAGTAGCGAGTCGGGCTTGGGGATAAAAACGAATTAAAACTACAACTGCAGTGTTTAAAAACTTGGAGTTGGTTGTACATGCAAATTGCACAAAATACATGGCAGAGTGTTAAGGTGGTTATCTGGGACTGGCTATGAGGTTTCTAGGTGGCTGCGTAATAGCCCAAAAAAAAAAAAAGCCAAGTGTTTTGATCATACTGTCATCCGTAAATATTTTTTAAGTCACGTTTTTTGACCGCCCCCAAAAAACACCTCTCTCTGGAATTTTTAGCACCCCCTTGTGGCCCCCTGGGGGTCCCTGAACCATGGTTAAAAAAATCTGTCTTAAAATCATAGGAGATTTTGTGTATCTTTCACACTTAGCGTTAACAGGGAAATATGTATTGGAAAGAGTAATTGTGTGTCTTGGCAAACGACAGTGATGCATTTGCAGGTTGTAATCTCTCATTTGCACTTAATATTTCAGTTGATTTTAGTAGCATAATTGGCATAATGTATTGCAGTTGGTTTTTACCGCTTATTCTGTAGTATCTTGTTGAGTCAGTCAAGTCCAAAGCCCTCTGTTCACACCAGACCCATCAGTATGATTTCCACGAAATGCTCGGACCCTCAGATATTCATAAATAACCTACTGTGCAAAAGATCCTTTTGAAGTTACTGACCTACTTCATGCTTTTACATTTCTTTCCTTCATTTTATCAAAAGGAACCAAGGGGATACGTTTAAAAGAGAGAAGAGCTAAGCTCATCTTAACATCCCCTTGTCCTGTTTTGAACATAAATAAAAAAAATTTTAAAAAAGCACAAAGCTCTAGTCTTAAATGTCAAAGCCAATTGACGAATGCTCAATCATTTTGAGATATGGAAGCAGATGTTTTAGTCGCTGCTAATGTCGTTTCTGTTTAAACGACTCTGCGAGCTTCTCTCTTCCTTGTCCTTTCATTTCTCTGAATTCCTCTCCTCCTGCTCCTTCACACTCGTCCGTGACGGCAGGATTCTTCGTCTTCTCCCCAGCTCCTCCCTTTTTCAGCACAAAGACTGGCACTGAAACCTAATTAGCCTCAGCAGTGAGGCAGTGGAAAAGTTGTATTCCTGAGGCTGATAATAAAATGGCTTTGGAAATATGAGTCACTGTATGTTGAAGGGGAGACGTATGTAATTCAAGATCGCTCCGTTTGGGTCTCATGGATGCATATTCGCCTTTATTTGTTATGATACCGTCTGCATAGCAACTAGCTTTTGCGGTGCCGGTGTCATCGCAGGCTAGAATTACTCTGCCGCACCACTGGCCTTTATGCAGTCTCGACAAGCCTTCCGTTTTTCTGAAACAAGGTCCTGTAATTCCTCATTTTAGGTGGGTTTGGAAACAAAGGCAACAGAACACAGCCCTTGGTTTGTGTGAATGAATCAACATTGCGGTTCCTGTCATGTCCACTAGAGGGCAGTTAGGGGTTGACTAGTTAAGTGTCCTTGACTGTTCTCCTTGTGATTGTTTCAGGAAATGGAGCTCTGTGGATTTACACCATAAATAAGCCCCTCTTTTAGTATTTATCCCTCTTTCTTCGGGCTCCTTATTTTGCAGATGTCCTATCAAATAGGTCTTATGTTGAATTCAAATGTTGAGTTATACCCGTCTCCACCTGTCTGCCACGAATGATAAGGCCAGAAGAGCTGTAATTTTCGCTCTTTCATAACACGTCCGTGTTTCGATACCAATCCACAATAAAGAATACTGCTTGCCATTCATGAGTTTTATCTTCACCGCATTTTTGTTTTTCCTCTGCACGTTACGGTTTTCTCCTTTGTTCATGCTTGTTTCCCAGCCTGGATCAAAAACTGACATTCCCTCCTCATCGAATAGCAATTTAAAGTTTTATTATAAACAAACACCATCTCTCCCAGTGAGCCTTTATTCTGTTTCCTTTTGTTTCCCTGTCTAAAAAATGTCAGCAAGCAGAATCAGCATTAATTTGATAACTTTCATTTACCCAGATGAAGGTTGAAGAAATGGACTGCCATCGGCCACTTGAAGCCTGTTTTGATTTCTGCTAGACTGGCAGCTCAGTCGCACATTTTGTAAATCCCTTTCTCAAGTGACCTCAACACACCCCACATTTCATTTGTAATTTTCTGCATAAAAATGGGTCATGTTCCACAGTCCGCTGTGAAAAAGGCCTGCCGTTTTCCCTAGGTATGAGTGGGTTATTTTCAAAGATCACTCTGTCGTCATTATGTCTCGAAATTAGAAGTGCAAATACTTCGCTCCTCAAAATGTGACGGGCCTTTATTTAAAGAAGCATGTGCAAATGTATTCAAAGACCGAGATGAGTGGAATTGCATGAATTTTTAACCAAAGTAAATGGGTTAGTCATTTCTTGTAAACATCTGCTTGGCCAAACTAAAGGGCTCTCCCTCTTCAAATTTTCCCCACCGCCTCCTTTGTCTCCGTTTCTCTCTAATATCACAAAGACATGACTGAGCCTCCTCCTTCAGAACTATGAATCTTATCTTTTCAGCTGTCTTCATATCCCAACAATGGGATCTTTTCTTCCTGCAGACTCCCCCGTAAGCATGCCCTAACAATGGGTGGCTTTATTCGACCCACAACGAAGGGAGTTTCGATTCATCCATGTAATTCCTTTATTTCACTGGGTAAAAGTTTATTCTTCTCATCACACCTTTTTAGATTTTGCTATTACAACCTTATCACTGAGGTCCTAAGGGCTGTAAAAGGGATAGTTCGTCCAAAATTTAAATTCTGTCATCAGATGCTCACTTTTATGTTGCTCCACACCTGCTTGACTTTCTTTCTCCTGAGAAGCACAACAGGTTTAAAAGTTTAGCAGAACGTTAAAGACTGACAGTCGCCATTCACAATCCTTGTATGGAAAAAGATTCAGTCAAAGGTGACTGAAGTGGGCTGTCATTTTGCTTAACATGACCTATCATTTTGAAAAAGGTTTGAAACAACATGAGAGTGAGTAAATGACAGAATTTTTAATTCCCTTGTTGGTCGCTTGGTTTTGTGGCTGTGGGATCTGGAGACCGAATTTTTTGGGGAAATCAGGTTTTCTACATGTGCCATTCAGAAGCATCCCGACAGGCTTGCCGCAGCAACTGAAATATGAAAGAAAAAACAACTCACTAATATTCTTCTTGTTGACATTCTCTCTGCACTCGTTTCTGCCTTTCCCTGCTTTCTTCACTTAAGTCAAGAGAAACATGCCTTTGGCAGAAGTTATACTGTCTTTAGTGTGGGTTGCATGAATCATCACTATGGAAACTATGTGGTTCCCTGAATGTCAGCGTGTGTGTGGCTGTGTATTGCCACCGATGCTCTAGTTTCAGAAGGCAGCATTGAAGACTTGCCTTAACCTTCTGTTTTGTTCTAAAGCAAGGTCTGAAGAGGCACCAGAAAGTAGACACATGCCATCTGTGCCATATGTTTCATTGCAGGGATGGTATCAGTTTGACTATAAACAGAATATGTAAGGTATTTTTTTGCCAATGCTGTATATTAGCTGTGGTTTTTACAGATAATGAGGCAAAACGCACTTATAGATTCAGTGTCAGTGCAGAATCAATTTCTGTAATTGAAGGATGATTCCAGAATTGATCGTAGTTTGACACATTCTGTTATTGATAGATGTGGCCCATTTCTGTGTTTTAAAGGAACAGTTCACCCCAAAATATAAAAACTTACCCATTTTTATCTCTAATGTCATTCCAGATTGGTTTGACATCCTTTCATTTGTGGAGCAAAAAAAGAGATGTTTAGCAGAATGTTCATGCTGCACTTTTCCATACAATATAAATGAATGGAGATAGACATTAGGACAGGAAAAAAGTAGATAATGCTATATTCCAGCTTTTCCTAAACAATAAAATAGCTTAGTGTGAGGAAGTAACCAAACTGCCATTTCACTTAACAGGTTACGGTGCCATATTTAAATATATGTGAAAGCAAATGAGATTTGAGATCTGCGGCTGTGTAAATGTTAACAGAATTGTCATTTTGCATCCGCTAAAATACCACTGTTCTGTGCAAGCCACATACCATTTGAAGTGAAGCAGTTTTGATGTTTCAAGCACACTATCAATCAACAAGACTATAGATCAGACTATAATTAGACTCCCACCTGAATTATTAATGTCTCTCTAAGCGATTAAATAGGTTCACAATCAAACTCACACACATGCTCTGACTGGTTGATGGGAACATTCAAAAGCAAGATTGCGAAAGGCAGAGAGGGGTGTGGTGCTTGTGGATTTTTGTGTCTAAACCTTTGAAGGCTGTCAATTGAAATAAAAAGCCCAGCTGCTGATGCCCTCACTCCCTTAGTGACTGCTGTGCACTGGTTTGAGTTTCAATGACCCAACCCATGAGCACTGGCTCTACATAATGTATGAACCAGGATTTATTAACAATCAAATTAAGGGGCTGGAAGCAAATGATGTATTTTTGTATTTGCAAAGAGGCTTGTTTGTGTTAATGGATCATCTCAATACCATTGATTCATTATTGGTTATTTTTGAATGAGCGCTCATTGAACGGCTCTCCAGCTGGTGGAGTATCTCATGCCACAGGGAGCTCTATGCCACTCTGAGAGCACTCATTCATTATAGTCTTTACTCCTACTGTCTTACTGAATTTCAAGATACTGACTTTGTGCTCACAACCAGGAAAGATGGAATATAAAAACTAAAAATGATGTATCATAGACAGCTTTGATTCATGTGATTGGATATTAGTCACATTATAAAATGGGATTTACTTTCAGGTTTTAAGTGTTTGACTTGGCAGAATCACTGTAAGCTCATTTGTCTTGTTACATTTCCGATGCGAGTATTTCAGTTGCAGTAATCGTTATTTCTTCTCCCGTTTTACAGATCACAGAAGCAAGCAAGGATGTGCTCCCAGCATGGTTGCATTGGGATTCAGAGAGTGGCACACTTCAAGGCCTTCCTCTAGAGACAGACAAGGGCGTTCACTACATATCTGTTTCTGTTTCCAATGAGAGCCAAGTCTCCCAAAGCCCAGATGTGTTCTCCATTGAGGTGCACCCAGAGGAGCATGCTGATACGGACCCTTTTCAGCTTGCAATTCAACAGTTAGCCAGCAATGATGTCCAACCTTTCATCTGTGGCAATGAGGAGCCTGTTACTGTGCTTACCGTCATTCTGGATGCTGACCTCACAAAGATGAGCTCGAAGCAGAGGGTGGAACTACTTGCCAACATGAAAAAGTTTTCTGGCATGGGGCTTCAGCACATGAAGATTTTGCCTGTGGTCAACAACCGTTTGTTTGACATGTCTGCTTTCATGGCAGGACCAGGAAATGCCAAGAAGGTGGTTGAAAATGGAGCCCTTTTGTCCTGGAAACTTGGCTGCAGTCTGGATCAAAGCAGCATTCCTGATATCAGTAGTGTTCAGGTTCCAGCAAAAGAGGGAACCATGTCTGCACAGTTGGGATATCCGGTCGTTGGATGGCATATCGCTAACAAAAAGCCCCATATACCCAAAAGGGTGCGAAGGCAGCTCAACAACACCCCCACTCCCATTCCCTCATTACTCCCCCCAACAACTTACCCTGAGCCCCCCATCCGTATAGTTCCCACACCGACCTCTCCTTCAATTGCTCCTACCTCAGACAGTTCTGCCCCACCTGTTCGTGGTCCTGTGCCACTTCCTGTGAAACCTACCATTCGAAACAGAGATCCCATTGCCTACACTCCAACCTTAGGCCCCCCTCAGCCAACACGAGTAATGGAGACCACCAGCACTATCACCATCCAGCCTACCATGACCAGGCCTGTATATGTTGGAGCCTCTGTGACCCCAGCAACTCCCACAACCAGGAAACCGACAAAAAGACCTACCAAGAAACCCAAGACAACTCCGATACCAAGAGAACCCAAGACCACCACAACCAAGCCACCAAGGCGCACAACAGCCCCTGTTATCCCAGTTGAAGGCAATATAAAACCCCAGCTGCGAAACCCAATCGATCAGGTGAATGCCTACATTGGCACTTACTTTGAGGTGAAAGTTCCATCCGATACGTTTTTCGACAAAGAGGATGGAACTACCGATAAGTTGCGACTCACCTTGCGCAAAGGCAATGATGTGGTTGGAGATGATTCCTGGATACAGTTCAATAGCACAAGCCAGTTGCTCTATGGATTACCAGACCAGGAGCACGAAGGAAAACATGAGTATTTCATGCAGGCAACTGACAAAGGAGGTCTCTATGCAATAGATGCCTTTGAGGTCCGTGTCAATCGATGGGGAAACAGTGTTAAGCCACCGGTGTTGTTTACCGCTGTGTTTGAAGGGGATGCACGTACCGTCACCAATGACATTCACAAGAAGATCCTTCTCGTCAAGAAACTGGCCCAGTCTTTTGGTGATCGCAATAGTAGCACCGTTACATTGAAGAACATCATGAAGGGCTCTATCATAGTGGAATGGACCAACAACAGCCTTCAGCAAAGCCCCTGCCCAAAAGATCAAATACAGCAGTTGAGCAGAAAAATCTCTAATAACGAGGGTAAGCCCTCTCCACAATTCATGCATGTTATGGAACCAGACTTCAGGGCCTTAAATATCACCGTCAGAGGCACTGCAAGCTGTCGCAACTACATGTTTGTCCCATTGGGCGAGATCCCAGATCCGACCACCTCTCCTGTTACTCCCGCTGTGGGCGCGGGAAGACAGAGCAACGATGATGTGTATCTTCACACCGTCATACCGGCAGTGGTGGTTGCAGCTATTTTGCTGATCGCTGGAATCATTGCCATGATTTGCTATCGCAAGAAGCGCAAGGGCAAGCTGACTATCGAAGACCAAGCAACTTTCATCAAGAAAGGAGTGCCCATTATTTTTGCAGACGAGCTTGATGACTCTAAGCCGCCCCCATCTTCCAGCATGCCCCTTATCCTTCAAGAGGAAAAGCCTCCACTTCCTCCACCAGAGTATCCCAACATGGCTAGTCCAGAGACAACACCTCTGAACCAGGACCTTTTGGGAGAGTACATACCTCTACACGATGAGGATCCTAATGCCCCTCCCTACCAGCCACCACCACCCTTCTCTACACCAATGGAGGGGAAAGGATCCCGCCCCAAGAACATGACCCCGTACAGATCTCCACCCCCTTACGTGCCACCCTAATGTTTGCCGAAACCTCTGGAGCAGGAGGATGGGGAACTTTTGTAGTTCCACACCAATGTGTTGTTTCTTTGCATTATGGGATTTTTAGAAGGGGGGTGCTGCAAATCTGGGTTTGGGGTTTGAATGTGATGGGATGGGATGATTTTGTTAAACTGGACTCTTAAGGAGATGTGGGAGGGTGGGGCAAGTGGATAATCTGCAAAGGACAGCAAAAACAACCTCAGCCTCTGACTACTCTGGTTATTGCTAAACTGTTGGGGATGTACCCTCCAGTCCTGGCGCTTTTGTGTCTAGATGGGCTTTTTTGACTAATTATTGGTTTTGTTTTGATTTTTGTTTGTTTTTTGTTTCACTTGTTTTTTTTTGTTTTTTTTTTCTGACTCAGAATCAAAACTCCTTGCCTAACAGGACTCTTTCTATCTTCTGAATTCATTAATTTTGAATAATATAAGCGGACAATAAAGCTGACTGCAGGTGCAAAAGTTTTCATAGAGAAATTCAATAACAGAAGGGGAATAAAAGAATGGCCTTGAGAGACTTGGACAGCCATGCAGAAAGTTCCGTGGGATGTCGATTCATTATGGTTTTGCCTTTTAACACAAAATTAAACTGTTTTTATTGTTCTTCACATGTCTAGTTAAATCACTACAAGAAGAGGTAGCCAAAACAAAAGATTTGTTTAATCCACTGTATATTTGAAAGTTATGCTAGATCATCTTTAATTTTTATTATATATTTTTATAATTTTTTTTTAATTTTTTTTTTTAATAAGTATTACACTGAGATAAACACTATTTTCCACCCCTCAAAAATGCTAAAAACATATTAAATCACTGAGTGAACATGTCACAGTGTGTGTTCTGACTTGAGATATGTGCTGTATAGTTTCTTGCCTGCCATGTGAAACTTTTGGAGGCGGTAATCTCACAAGTAAGTCGTCTGCAGATTCTGCATTTGACCTGACAGTCCGGAGCCCGGTATTGATTTCACTTAATCATATTTCCCATAGGCCATGAACAAATCTTGTGATTTAATTGGTTGTACAGGTTGATGGGGTCCTCGCATCCTTAATTATCTCATAAGACAGCAGGAACCATGTTCAGCACCCTCAAGTCAAAACCACCAATATACTGTTTCACCAGTTAGACTCAAGCTACTGACAGTCATTGAGACGGATTGCTCAATTTCAAAGACTTGATTTAATCAGAACAAGCTCGGGTTTCAGATGATTTGTAATTTCTTTGTTTCTTCCTTTTTCTTTTATTTTGATGTTGTTGTTTTTTTAAATATATAAATATATATTTCAGTGATGATAATGGAGTATATGCCTTGGATCCACTCGAAATAATTCAAAATAAAGACTGAAGATTTTGATAATGGTGACCCATCCTCTACACAATGGTATTGTTTATTAAATGTCATAATTATATATTTGCAGTTGAATGCCATATTTTGCCTTGGTGGTATCGCAGCAAGTGTCTTCTGTACATAATATTCTGCCTGTGGATATAACTGTATAGTCCAAACGTGTGTAAATCAGATATGGTAAAAAAAAAAAAAAGAGAAAAAAAATATTACCATTTGTTTTAGATGAGGGGTGATTATTTTTTATATAAAGTGATGGTTATAAAAAATATATAAAATAATAAATCCTTGAGCAAGACCTGGAATAGAAGGAGTGAAAAGAACTGGTTTAATTTACAAAATCATCAGAAAACTAGAAAAAAGAAAAGATTGATAAAATCACGAACTAATTTTTTACAAAAGTTTTTGATACAGCCTCAAATTGTTTATTAAGAACAATAAATATATAGTGTACTGCAATTTGTAAAACTTTAGTCTTGGTAATTGATTCATTATATAGCTTTTCCTCATGGGTCTTTTTCTTAGGTGGTTTTCTTTAAGCTTATTTAACAAAATAGAAAAGGCAGACTATGTTGTCGGGAAAAAATGTCCTATGTAATAGTTTTTTTTTTTTGTTTTTTTTTTAAACGTTCATTTGTTTTGAGGTTTGAATTCAAAAGTGACATTTGCAATAATAAAGGTGTGGCGTAGTCACAGCTGGTTAGTATGAGTAGTGTGCAAGATCTGTGTGACGCAGTACCTCCTCAAGTCTCGCAACCCCAGAATTGTTTTGCCATGTAGGAGGTTATGTATGGATGTATTTTTGGGTGTGATCGTAACTCGTTTTTTTAATGCTTCCATTTAGCCTTTATAGATTTATCAGTAAACCAAAATCCATGAAGATTTGATTTGATGTTTCATTTGTACGTACCAACAGGTTGAAGATGGAAATGTATTGGTCTTGCAAAGGTGCGGTAGGATTGAGGTACAAAAACATTGCAAAAATGCACTTCATCACGGTACGGCATTGACGAAGTGAAAAATAATTTTCAGTATTTTTTCGAAGCAAAGTTGTGTATTTTCTTTAACCCTGAATCTGACTAAATTTGTTAGATTTATACTAGAAACAAAAGCAAAACAATCAGTTTGCCAATGGGGTAAGAAAAGAAAAACGGCTATTTATTAACATACACAATTTTGCTTCTCAAGTAAATTTATTGTTTTTACAAGAACACGTTTTTTTTTTTGTTTTTTTTGTTTGTTTTTTTTGCAGTGTACAGCAAAATCGGCAAGGAAATGCTTATTGTCTTTTTTGTGGCCTTTTCTAATGGATTATTTTGTTTTGGTGTTTCAATACGTTATTTATACATCATTTATGTAGCAATGAGTCTGTCACAGTAAAGCTACTGCTTTCTCATTAGCACAACTCTGAATAAATATTTTAGGTGGAAAAACCAAAGATGCAGATTACAAAATGGCAGTTGTTTGCTACCGTTGAGTCTGCTGCTATAACTCATGTTGTCTTTTCATTTTTTTTTTTCTTACAGTTTTGAATAAAAGCAATGAACAAGTAAAAATATGATAGTTTCTCCTCCGTCCCTTTTAATAAGGTTTTATATATATATATATATATATATATATATATATATATATATATAATATATAAAATATGAGTTAAAGCTCAGTGTTGTAAGTCTGTGTAGAATATTATTACATATATTCAATCTATATGGTTATTGTCACAAACCCTGAGCTAATTGAGTTTTATCTATCTTACAATATTATTTTTTTTTTATTTATTTTTTTTTTATTCTTTTGCACAGCCATTATGTTTGTATTTGTCAAATCAGTCAGCCTTACATATATTTTCAGCCTTCACAAAACAATTTAATTACTTAATACATACTGTATAAATATAACATCCTTAAAACCGGAAATGGTACAAGTGAGGGAAACGGTCAGTATGTTTTCTTTTTGTGTGTATATGAGTTTCTTTTCATTTTTAGTTTGTTTTTAACATTTTGTCTAAGTTTTAACAATGTTACAAAGTGTGCAACCTGTATTGCAAAGACAAGCCGAGTTGACAAAAGATTGAACATTTAACCAATGCGTTTATAAAGGTGCTGAGGTTGACCTTGGGTCCAGGTGTTAGAAATGACAGTGATGTGTTGAGCGAGACACCTTTGAGGTCAGATGCTGCAAAGAAGTGCAACCTAGTAAAGAATACAACGCCAACGTAATGACGAAAAACACTATTCATTCTCTTTCATGTTAAACAGCGTTGGTTAATTTATGCCACCAAACACTGTATGTTTGAATCTTGTATTAAAAAGTGTTCTCACCGGGAATGTGTGTGGGTTCTTTGATAATTAATGATTGTTTTGCGCAAAACTGTGACTGTGATCTGACCAGCAAGGTGCATTAGGCGTTTATGCATATTATACTGCATGTAAATGTCTAGTAACAGTGATATTCATGATTGGGGAGTAAAAGAATGTTCCTGGTTCAAACAAGTAAGATATATGTACTGTTGATTAACACTGAAAATAATTTGTCGTTAAGTTTGTTAAAACGAACAAAAACGTACAGTACTTTCAGTGGTAGTATATGTAGCGAAACATTCCAGGTGAGTTTGAAAGCATAAATGTGCAGTGTTTATTTTCAACTAAAAATTGTGGGGTTAGCACCATTTCAACTGTCCTTTTACGAGTGAATCATTTTCTGTGCACATAAATCTTTTTTTGAAAGAAGCAAAGTTTAGTAGTAGTATTTGTATTTGTTGTTGTAACCCTAAATGTCACTGCATTTTTTCAGATTAATACTTGACACAAAAAAAGCTATCATACACAATTTTGCTTAAGCAAATTATCTTCTGTACAGGAATGTTTATTATCATCATCATTGCAGTGTGCAGAAAAAAAATCAGTATACATATTCTTTTACAGATAAATTTCCAATTAACGTTAAATAGCTGGTCTTGTTCCCTAACAAAATGGTGTTTTCATGAACAAATCATGGATTCCTCAACTTTTGTATTAAAAATATACATTCATCATTATAGATAGATTTAAAAAGTTATAGCTTCAGTTGTGAGGTTCCTTTGCATAAAAACAGATACACAAATGTATTGTATTGAGGATCTTGTGAGCATAGTTTGGATGTGTTTTATGCAAAATGTGGAATATGTAGAATAGTTCAGAACATAAAAATTAGGTTAACAATTAAGTTGTGTACATAAGCAGGTTTTTTTTATTTTTATTTATTTATTTTTTAAGTGAGAAAATCTCTTGTGCTTATACAAATAAACCATGCAATTATTAGTGAAAAAGTCAATTTCACAGGTAAACTTGTATGTGTTACTGGTATTTTTATGTATATTTTACAAAAAATACCAAGTTTACATCAAAATTTAAAGAAAAAAAAAACTTTTGTAATAATTGGTCACATTTCATAACTTGGGCTGTACTGAACCAGGAGCATTTCTTTATGTCTGTATTAGAAGATCTGACTTCCTTTTTTCATAATGTATATTTACAGCATTTTTGTCAAAGGATCCTCCTCAGTAAGACCCCTCATTACCATCAAAGAATGTGAACCCTCCAGCAAGTGACCTTTTGGGTAGAGCACCCTTCATAAAATCCTTTCGCTTTTGAGGATCTGAAGTGCCCTCGATGGCATTGTGGCCTTCAAAACCCCCTGACAGCTGGACATCAAGAAGAGATGCCACATTTTTCTTTTCATTTACTACTCATCACAAACAAGATTCATCTGTTCTCCTAGATGAATTATACACGCCATACCTGTTACGTTCCCTTTGTCTTAATTTAGAATAAGGAACAAAGTAGACAGGGTGTCTTTCTTGTCAGACAAATTGAGAAGGCAAAGATGAAAGATGGTCTGTTTCCATCGCAAGTCTAGTGCTTGATGAATGTGTCTTTATTTAGCTGTTTTCCCTCGCAACCTTGTAGGAGAAACTTTGCAGATCCCGGACGAGCCCCCATTTCAATTACCTCTACATTATTTTGAAGATGAACAGGAGAATTCACATGATTGATGAAGCTTTCCTAGAAATTTGTGTACTCCGCTATTGATGGATTTTAAAAACATGAACTAGCTCTTCTAGTCATTGTTTTTCTCAATCTCAATGAGTCAGAGCTTAAAAATATCCAGTTTCTGTAATTGTGGCATTCAATGTTCTCCCAATTCTCCAAACTGTTCAGATCACCTTAAGAACAATGTTTTTTTTTTGTTTTTTTTTTTTTGTTTTTTTTTTTTATCTCTGTGAAATGCGACTTTAAGTCCTTGAAGTTTCTAATAGGATGCAATGTTGCAGTTTACAGATTGTAGTTTTAGTGCAGGCTACATATGAAGATTAAAGAAGATTTGCCTCTGAGGACGCCTCCTGTTAAAATGTACAGATGGTTGTGTCTCCAAACTCTTGTGTTTACTTAACCATGGGCATTAGGATGGATGAGCCTCTTACTCTCTCCAGATACTGCAGTGATACCCTACAAAACACAAACTGGAGATTGTCGGGTTTTGTTTCACTGCAGTGTTGAAGTTCTTTCTTTGTACTATAGAGTTTTAAAATGAACACATCAAACTTGCTATATCTGGGAGCTTCACGTCATTTTGGGGTAATTTCTGCGGTTATTTTGGTACATAGGATAAAAATTTTTCCGGTTTTAATGTTTTTTGTTTGTTGTGGTTTGGTTGCGCCTCCTCAGAGCTCTTAAAATGTATCAAGAATACGGCTGGGTTATATTTCACTCCAAAATCTGAAGAAATAAATCAAATATATTGCTCTTAATGAAAATGAAGCCTTGATGAGTTTTGCATGACATTTAAGCACTCTTGCCCCCAATTCTCATTACCGTAATGAAACATAAAAAAAAACATAAACATAATTATTTAAACATCATGGCAGTAGTTGTACTGCTGTTTTATGTAGATTTTTATATATATATATATATATATATATATATATATATATATATATATATATATATATATATATATATATATAAACAAAGGTTTGTGCAAAAATTACTCATATTAAAAAGATTAATTGGAGGGAAAATGTCTGGACACTTTATGGTAATTACAATTTTGTGGAAAAATCTTCATTGCCATGAAAATAATGTAAAATAGTTAATTTACTTATCATTATGCATTTAAAAAAAGTATTTTAGGGTGAAAATAGCCTGCAAAATTTACAAATTACCAAAAAATAATACCAAAATACTCCAATGTTTGTTTTTGTAGCATAGTATTGGCATCTATGAGTACTCTTTGCATTGATCATTGGTGGACAAATAAGAAAAAAAAAAAAAAAAAAAAAACGTTTGTTTTTAGCTCAAGAAATCCATGATTGTTTTCTGAAGTGAGACTGTTCCCATTTTAAAACCAGACCATAAATGTAGAACATGGGCATTGCTAGGCCATTTTAAGGGGGGGAATCGGTTCTCCATCTACTGTAGCATAAGCTTTCACCCCTCATCACACCACAGCTGTTTCCTCCAGTGAAAATGAAGCACATATGAATGCATACTTTATAAAACGATCATGTTGCCATTTTATTTTGAAAATTTAACTTTCAATGTAATATATATTCCAGTGCATGTGGCAAAGAGGTTTGCATACTTGAGATAAGGAAAGAAGGTTGTACTAAAAATGCAAACAGTAAGATTGTGTGTGTGTGTGTGTGTGTATACTGGTATATATGGTTTATGAGGACACAAATGTGTATAATGACATGGGAACTACAACGTAAACATGCTTTATAAAGACACTTACTGTGCCCCCGTAAAACAAAAGGCTTAAAAAACATACTAAACAGTGTTTTATGAAATTCAAAAATTGCCGGTAGTTTCCTGTAAGGGGTAGGTTTAGGTGTAGGGTTTGTACAGTATAAAAACCATTACACCTATGGAGAGTCCCCGTAAAAAAGAAATTCAAGTATATGTGTGTGTGTGTGTGTGTGTGTGTGTGTGTGTGTGAGAGAGATCATGAAGACTTGCATTTGGCTTATTCAGTTATATGTTATGTCTATCTATGCAATACAGTGTGTTCCTGTGTGTGTGCATATAATACATATATATATATATTATATTATACCCTCATTGGGGGCTGAGTAGGGCTGTGTCACGGATTACACGGAGACGGAGACCAGGAACGGGGAGACGTAGAATAAATCAAACGGAAAATCTTTAATTAAATCAAAACAGGTACGTACAACACATGCTGGGAACATCCACACGACAGACAGAGATGACGTATAATACTCGACAGGAAACACAGGGCAGAACACACTATAAATACTCAACATAACTAGATAATTAAACACACACAACTGGAACATAATAAAATAATAAACACAGGAACAGGAAACTAATCAAATATGGGCATACAAGAGGAAGGGGAACACAAGACACAAAAGACAATCCTGACATTACGCGCCCCCCCCCCCCCCCCCCTCGAGGCGCGTCCTCGTGCCATATACCATCCAATGGGGAGGGGGGGTGGGCGCTCTGGAGGCCTCCAGGAACAGGAACACAAACACAGGACAGATGGCCTCCAGGGTGGCGCCCATGTTGGGTCAGGGAGTTCAGGAGGCCATGGCAGTTCAGGGAGTTCAGGAGGCCATGGCGGTGCAGGGAGCTCAGGAGGCCATGGCAGTGCAGCCTTCGCGGCAGAGGCCCCAGCCCTGGCCACTACAGCAATAGCCATACTCGGGAATTGGAGCCTCCCCTGGGCTCGACTCGGGAACTGGAGCCTCCCCTGGGCTCGACTCGGGAACTGGAGCCTCCCCTGGGCTCGACTCGGGAACTGGAGCCTCTCCTGGGCTCGATTCGGGAACTGGAGCCTCACCTGGGCTCGATTCGGGAACTGGAGCCTCACCTGGACTCGACTCGGGAACTGGAGCCTCACCTGGGCTCGATTCGGGAACTGGAGCCTCTCCTGGGCTCGATTCGGGAACTGGAGCCTCTCCTGGACTCGACTCGGGAACTGGAGCCTCTCCTGGGCTGCCACTAACGACTATTTTTATTTTGATTAATCTATTGACTAATTAATCGATTAATCTGAACGATTAATTTCCAACAACAACAACAACAAAAAATCTACAATTTTACTTAAGAACATTTTATTAAACTTGCAACTTTGCCATTCAGTAGTGTCCCATAAAAAAGTATAAATGTAAACAAGCCATTGACGAAATGTAAAACTAAAAGAGTAAAAATGTAAACAAACGAAATAAAAAGAAAATAATAACAAAAGTCTGAGAAGTACTCTAAGAAGTGTGTAAACAACAGATGTAAACAGACATCTCCAGCATGATGAAAAAAATGAACGGAGGACTTCAGTAGTGAAACTCCAAATGAAATCCAAATTTATATGAAATCTTTTTTTTTTTTTAAAGCAAAAGTAAAGTGCAACATAGAAGCAAGAAGCAAGTGTCCATCTCATAGTCCAAATCACTGAAATCAAAGTTCAGTATGTTCAGTATTATAGTGTAAGAATGACAACATATCCACGAGTTCTGGTCTAATGATAATAAAATTATAAACAAAAAATAAAAAAAATTAAGGAGTATTTACCATAAATATTATTTACCAGAATTTATTTAGGAGAAAAAATGTAAATACACAGTAGCTTATTTCTAAAATAATAAATAAATAAATAAATAAATAAATAAATAAAAAATACACTTTTTTTTTTTTTTTTTTTTTTTTTTTAAACAAAATCAATCAATTGGAGATGCTTTTGATTATTAAAATTTTATGGAACCATTAAAATGGAATCCAGAAAAGTAATGGAAAACCCAGAATTTGGTAAAGATAAAACTGTAAAACTCAATTATTAGACAGGTGTTTTGATTAATAAAATTTAATTTAACCTTTAAAACAGATTATTGAAAAATTAAAATGGAAAAAACTGAATCTGGAAACAAAACGGATTTCATAGGGCCCTATAATTATTATTATTATTATTTATTTATCTTTTATTATTATTATTATTATTATTATTATCTTTTTTGTGGTAATAAAAATAGATGTAAGTGAACAATAGCCTTTAAAATTACTTAAAATACATATACCTATAATAGCAATGAAGTAATAATAATTAGTTTAAATAAAGTATTAAAAGCAAGAAATCATATGGTTTTATTGAACAAAACTGTTAAAATACATAATCATATTATAAACAATAGAGCTAATGTACATTACGCATAACAACAGCCTGTAGGGGGCGCCAACGGCCTGACGGTTGTTTTACAGTTTACTGCACAATCTAATACTTGTTTAAAATTGACCAAGCATCATTTAATTCAAATGTCCACTTAATCTTTAATATTTGGCCATTTCTTTACGACAGAAATGCTATAGCCACTCTAATTTAATGAATATGTGGACATCACGTGTAAACTTGTATTTTGAAACCGCGATGAACAGTTAGCAGCATATTGAGAAAGATATACATGTATTCTCTTGAGTTTGCATAGATTTATAAATGATTTACCTTACAAATCTGATGAAATGGTGCACGTTGCGTTCCCAGGTGAACGTTGTAATAAACCCAGACTCACAACAACATGCAGCGATGGAGTTTGAGATGCTCCACTCATATAAACGATAACTGTTCGTGTGGAACAGCATAGCGGAGCCGCTCTGAGACGCATGTACGTAACCTACACGCATGTAAATAATTAAAGCGCATATTAAATATAAATATTTAATTAAATATAATTATTTAATTAAATCGTAGCATTTGTGAATTCACAATTATGCTTAATTATGATTTTTTAAAATGGGTTCAATATATCATGCAGACTTGGAAAACAGTCTAATAATGTGTTTCATGTATTCTTGTCCGTGAAATGCGCCACTTCCGGTATTTTGCCGGTTAGTCGATGCAGGCAAATGAAGTCGAGGATTTTTAAAAATTGAATAGTCGAATAGAATCGGCGAATCGTGACAGCCCTAGAAAATCCCCTGATGAATTGACCCTGATGTAGAACATAGTAACAAATGCAGAAACAATGTTTGTTTTTCCTCCCATTGTTCTTTCTTCTTCATTTGAGAATATCCAGGCGCCACACTGTAGACAGTGGCAATTCATCATCTCATATGCGTTTGATGCAGCATCGAAAGGCATGTGGCTGTGAACATCAAGTGGAGCATCAAGGACTCCACGTGGCAACGCAGCCAGGATTTATTCCCAAGATCTGCACACAAGGCGCTGAAAATCTGGATTGGAGTTCCGATGGGTCTCCGTTCGACATCTGCACTGAGTGCATCAGCAATTCTGTATATATAATGTAGGAGAAGAGGAAGAGTTTTACTTTACTGTGGAAAAAATGTGATAGGTTCAGCTGTACCTAATTCATTCCAATGGATTTGACTGTCGAAATGTTGGATGTGCAAGCCTTTACTAATAAATTACTGACGTAGAATACTATTCACCACCTGTGCTCAGGGATGGGCAGTATTTCTGATAAATGTATTTAAAATACGTATTTGAAATACAAAATACTATGTTTGTATTTACCCCCCCTCCCTGTGCTTAACGGGGGATCAAGAGCCCTCCCTGGGCAGAACGGGGAGTCAGGAGCCCTCTTTGGGCTGAACTGGGGATCAGGAGCCCTCACTGGACTGAGCTGGGGATCAGGAGCCCTCACTGGGCTGAACTGAGGATCAGGTGCCCTCACTGGGCTTACCTCGGGAACAGGAGCCCTCACTGGGCTTGACTGGGGAACAGGAGCCCTCTCTGGGCTGAACTGGGGATCAGGAGTCCTCACTGGGCTTACCTCAGGAACAGGAGCCCTTCCTGGGCTTAACTCGGGAACAGGAGTCCATCTTGGGCTTAACTCGGGAACTGGAGCCTTCTCTGGGCTTAACATAGGAACTGGAGCCTTCTCTGGGCTTAACACAGGAACTGGAGCCCTCCATGGGCTAAACACAGGAACTGGAGTCCTCCATGGGCTAAACACAGGAACTGGAGCCCTCCATGGGCTAAACACAGGAACTTGGGTCTTTCGTGGGTCATCCACCAGAACAGGAGCCCTCTCTGGGCTAGGCTCGGAATCTGAGGTCCCTATTGGGGACCCACAGCCCTCCCTGGGCTGAACGTGGTGACCGGGGCCTTTTCAGGGGTGCACTCAGGAACCGCTTCCATTGCGGCAGCCGGAGAAGCAAGCGACTTGGAAATGGCCTCCGTGGCCATGACAAGAGAAGCAGCCCACTTCTCAGGAACCTTAACGAACAAGACAAGACAGACAAGATTTTTTCCGGTGGACACGACAAGACTTCTGGGGACATGACTTGACTTAGGTCAGGGGCTAGAGCCATCTCTCGACTCTGGTCAGGGGCTGGACCTATCACTGGACTCTGGTCAGGGGCTTCAGCCATCACTGGTGCGAACTTTCGAGGAGCGGGCACTGGAGGGTGCTCTGGAAGGCGCTTTTGAGGAGCGGGCACTGAAGGGCGCTCTGGAAGACGCTTTTGAGGAGCAGGCACTGGAGGGCGCTCTGGCAGGCGCTTTTGAGGAGCGGTCACTGGAGGGCACTCTGGCAGGTGCTTTCGAGGAGCCGGCACTGGAGGACACTCTGGCAGACACTTTCGAGGAGCCGCGACCAGTGGGCTTGACTTCGGGCTTGCCATAGGAACCACTGGCGGGCTTGCCACAGGAACCGCCGGCGGGCTTGAGGGAACCGCCGGCGGCCGAACTTGACTGAAGAGTTGCCGGCGGGCAGGGAACAGCCACAGCTGGCGGGCTTGAGCGAGCGGCGGCGGACTTGAGGGAGCCACAGATGGTGGCGGGCTTGGCAGCTGAACTTGACTGAAGAGTGGCTGGTGGGCTGGGACCAGCCGCAGATGGCCGCGGACTTGAGTGAGCCGTGAACGGTGGCAAGTTTGAGATAGCGGCGAATTCCATGCCGCGGGGAGAGGGAAAAACCAGGAAAACAAAACTTTTCAAAAACAGAAAAGAAACACGGGGAAAGGGAGCGCCGCTTACTTTGTTCGGTCCAGTATTCTGTCACGATTCACGAGAAGACACGGAAGCCAGGAACGGGGAGATGAGGAATTCACCAAAACTAGAGTCTTTAATCATCCAACAGGTAAGTACAGATAACAGGCAGGGAAGGCATTCACGTAGGACAAGGGATGACATTCAATACCGGACAGGAAACACAGGGCAGAACACACTATAAATATACAACATAAACGAAATAAATAAACACAGCTGGAAAATAATTAACTAATAATGACAGGAACAGGAACAGAACCAAATAAGGGCATACAAGAGTTATGGAAACACAAGACACAAGAAAATCCTGACAATATATATATATACACATATATATATATATATATATATATATATATATATATATATATATATATATATATATATATATATATATATATGCAATACCATATTTTATTTATTTTTTTTTTTTAATGGGAAGTATATGAATATGGTAATTATTCAGTAACATTATATAATCTGACCCCTATGTTATCATTATATATTTTAAAAAATGTATTTTAGGAAAAAGGCAGCCTGCAAGAAATAATACCAAAAATACCACAATTACTCCATTTGTTTTTGTTTTTTTTGTTTTTTGTAGCATGGTATTGGAACTGTGAGTACTTTTTACTTCAATCATTGATGAACAAATAAGAAAAAAAATATATATATATCTTTGTATTGCCACCATTTGTATTGCCACTGTAGTATTTTTAAGTACAGAGGTAATTCCATGATATTTGTTAATGTACCATGTAAAATCCTTTATTTTAATAATACAGTATGTATGCCAAAAGTACATGGTATCACCATGTCTTTTGCAGTACCATCATAAGTTTGTGAAATACTGTACCATTGAACTGTACCATTGTACTGTGTCCTATGGTATCATGATGTTTTTGAACAAACTGTACTATTACTGTTTTCTTTTCTTTTCTTTTTTTCTTTTTTTTTTTTTTAATTACCATGGTAATACCACGGTATTGTGTGAACTGCCTTAACATTGTCACGTAAATACCATAGTTAATTAACATGCTGATTATAAAATTATCATAGTATTATAGATACTAGCACTGAATACCACAGTGCTATCATTAGTTGTCGGCGTGCATAAATGCAACTTTGCATTTTTTGCCTGATTAATTTTTAGATTCACAGCTAAAAAACAGGATTGGTAGACCTAAAGGGAAAAATCATTATGAGTTGGAAATATTCATGAAGTAAATATATGCAAATTCTAATCAGACATGCACTGTGATGGAGAGCTTATCTCAAGGACCACGTAGACAGAAATTACCCAAGTCTGTTGTCAATTTAGAGTAGACGTGTGATTTAAACCCACATGCGCCGCTTCAAGTTAAGGCTGTTTGCTTGCCAAACACATTCTCTGTTCGGGACTTCACCATATGAGCGGAGAACGCCAGTGGTATTGGAGTTAACAGGTTCAGAGTAATATTTGCTTCCATTTATCCCTTTGATATGTGAATTCTGAAAGACGACTGCCTTCTTTAATCAGTGGGAAATGCTTTAAACTTTCCTTTCCCACTGTTACTTAAGGGTTTTTTCTAGAGAATTAAGAATGACAAGCAATTTCTCAGAATCTGAGGAGAAACCTCCATTGATGTCATCTCTCAGATTATAAATCCTAAAATGACAGGCTTACAAGGCCAGAGGACACCTGACATTTTTTTATGAGGCCATGTATTCTGTGAAGGGACTCATTAAAGAATGTCTGAAATTATGTTTTCTTACAACGAAAATGCTGCCAAGCTCCAAAAACCACCATAAAAGTAGATCTCATCATTTGGCCACTATATTCCAAAGTCATAAAGTAGCTTTGTGTGAGGAGAATAATGAAATTTATATATGTATTCTCTGACAAGCCTCCCAAAGGATTCAAATTTTATTCACGTTTATTCACTTTTGGACGCATTTAACTAATAGTACACTTGTGGCCATTTGGCAAAAATTATTTTACATTTTGGAAAACTGTTGGCAAATTCATATGAATTTTATAATCTCATTTATACGTTTTCGTCCACTCTGCTTACGGTCCACTGAGGGTTAGGTTTTGGATGAGTTTTTTATTTATTTATTTATTTATTATTTTTTTTTTATTGTACGTCTATCAAATCATACAAATTCATACAAAGTCACCAATTTGTAAAATACTTGCGAAAATACTCCACATGGTGATGCAGTCAGGATTTATTCCCAAAATCTGTTTACAATATGCTGAAAAAGCTATATATATATAGTGAAGGAAAGTATAAAAGTTTTACTTTACGTTTTGACAAATTGGAGGCAAAGTCATACGAACTAGCCAATTTGTCAAATATTTGTGTATAAACCAGCCAGGTTTTATTCCTAAAATCTGTTTACAACATGCTTAAAATGCTGTGTATATATATACAGTGATGGAAAAGAGTAGAGTTTTACTTTACATTTTGACAAATTGGTGGTGAATTTGTATGAATTTGTACGATCGTATTCATACATGTTTAAACAATCTACTTAACCCCAATGTATACTTTGCTTTTGTATGCGTACATTAGCATATGTGTACAGTCTAACGCATATATTTTCAAAGTATACTGCATTTAATAGCATGCATGAACGCATGTGGTTGACACAAGCTTCATCTTTGTCCAGTGTCAGTGCTATTTTTCTCCAGAAGATATGATGATAAAAATATATTTACAGTAAAGTTGCAGCTATCTCACAACCCCGTCACATAAACGCTTGTCAGTGCAGGTGTCTGTTGTTGTTGTTGTTGTTGTTGTTCTGTCTCTTTAGATTTGTTTTCTCTTCTGTTAAACAATGGCCCGGGCCAGTGCAGCCACCTTGTGGAACAACTGATTAGTGCAAAACACATGTGCGACCCACACATTTACAAAAATCGGGTGGTGCACATACAGTACGCACATATTATTCTTTGTTCACTGTACGCGGACCCTCGCCTATGCGTAAAACACAAAGTATACTTTGGGCTTCAGGTTTAAGGGTGGACCTTGTACGAATCAAATTGTTCTAATTCATACAAAATCGCCAACTCATAACATACTTACCAGGTTTGATGAGAATGATGGTAAATGCCATTAGGTGTGTTCGACTTCATGCGGCACTGCACAAACCGTCTGACATCTAAGTTGAAGCAACGCATACCGGTTATAAATTTTGTCTGAATTTTGTTCGCAAACACTACAGGAAGTAGAAAGTGTCTGGCTTCACATCTCTGTTTTCAACTCCTCCCCCAACTGCAAGCGGCAGATCTCGTAATCAGTTAAATCCAGCCGAAGCCGAACACACCTATTGATTGTTGCATGTCATGTGTTCCATCATCTGACGTTGCGTTTTTTAAAACTCGCCCACAAATAAGGTTTGTGAGGAACAGAACTTTTATTAGATCATGCATTTCATGCGCCTTGACCCCCAGACCTAAAGAATTATTCTCATATGGTGTCAATGTACTGTATGGAAAACAGAAGCTCTGACATTCTACTATCTCCTTTTGTGTTTCACAAAGGAAAGAAGTTGAGTAAGGAGAGTAAACTCCAACAAAACCTTGTTTTGCAGTGAACTATCCCTTTAAGAACACTATTTTTAACACAGATCAGAAGTTGTCGTTATACCAGAGCAAAATAAATAAAGGTTAGCTTAGATGGATTTGAAGATAAAAGAGCAGAGGACATCAGATGAGTATGTTCCTCTTCGCTCCCGCTCTCACAAGCTCATTCAGATTCGTCCTCAGTAACCCAGGTGTCCTCTCTCGTTGCACCGTTCCAGGAATGATGAAGCACTGGGCCTCAAGAGCTCCACGCAGGCTGTTGGCACAATCTATTATGCATGATGAGATTTGGCCTCTCTCGATCTCCCTCCCTCCCTTACTCTCTTGTTGGCCAGCTAGCTAGAACTCATTACTTTGTACTTGTTGAGTGGAAGCCGTTATTTCAGGCCCATTAGTTAGCCATAAGGGATTGTTATGTGACCACAGATGCACATTTGCTACATGCTAGCATGGAATCATTTTTTAATCTTCAGAAGCAAATGGAGGTTTGGGGCAAAGCGCCCCGTTTTGTTACTAGCATGTGCGTCCATGTCTGCATGGCGAGTGATTGAAATCTGCTTGTATCCAAGAAATTCAATGCAGATACTGAAGTGGCAGAATGAAAATTTTAAAGTGATAGTTCACCCCTCATTATAAAGTCATTATTTACTACTTGACCCTCACGTCACACCCATCTGATGTTTTTTTTTTTTTTTTTTTTTTAATGGAAAATAAATGTGCAGTTTAAGGATTTTCATTTGTAAGAATTGTTATTTTATTATTATTATTATTATTATTATTATTATTATTATTATTATTATTAATCAATTGTGATTTAAAAAAAAAAAAAATATATATATATGTTTTTATATATATATATATATATATGTATATATATATATATGTTTTTTTTATTATTTTGGAATGCATGAGTGAATTATAATTTTAAATAAAAATATCTAAAATAATAGTGAGAGAGAGAGAGAATTTTCTAGAACTAAAATAATAAATTTATAATTTAAATATAAATTTGATAAACTCGAATATATATGTATATGAATGTATGAATTTGTCACCAAATGGCCAGAAATATAATTACTTTCTTTTCTGAGATCTGACTAAATGTAATCACTTTAGGAAATGACAGAAAAAAAGAGAGAAAGAGACTAGAACCCAAAATTAACAGGCCATAAAAACAATCCATTTTCTGCCATTGTGCCGCTAATCAAAATAGCAAATCCAGCTTCAAATCGGCTTCTGCCTGCATTGTGGATTTCACAGAAATCCCCTCTTGCTGGTTGGAATGGTAAAATCTTTTCAGTGGTGGGGAGAATTAATGCAGGCCTGATAACTGCATGATGGCCCTTCAGTGTGATCATTGCTGTTAATGCCAGCTTTCTTGCTGGGACTGCTTGATGCATATTATTGGATCACTGCAGTAGCGGACTGGATGACACTTCAATCTTTTTCATTACCAGGTCACATAAATCCTTACGTCCTCTTGTCACTCTCTCATAAAGCCCTTCTAAATGTTATTTCCCCTCTAATGAGCTCTTTAGTGTAAATACAGAGTTTCTGGCATTTTTGTGTAGTGGCGATTGAGACGGAAATGGGATATGAGAAAGTGGAAAGAAAGGAAATGACAGAAATAATCAGTGTAACTTTATATGTTAACTTCTGATGTTGCACATCATCCATAACCAAATAACTAAATTTGTGCTGTTGACAAAATAAACATGCTAAGCATATGATCACATGAAAGTGGTTTTAAATTGGCAAATCAAGTGGCAAGAAAGCACACACTATATAGTAAGAGTGAGTATCTGAAAGCTAACTCAAAGTTTACTGATAAAGTCTCCTAAAGAAAGTATATATAGGGTAAAAAGCAAAGGTCCTATTACTGAGCTTTGTGGCACTCCAAACTGAACTTGTGTTTGATATGAGGTTACTAAGAGCAAAACAGTTCTGTGAAAGAGAGAAGCAAGATGTCTATATGAATATATTTATATACATACTGTATGTAAACATCAATATTTTTTTCACATTGCAGTACTGAGAATTTGGGGAGGAAATGCTATCTATTTTAATTAATGTTAAAATGTAGAAAAATGTATAATAGCATGTTGTTAAGTTAGCAACTCTATTTAGAGTAATCCAACTCTAATTAAAATTAACACCAAGATTTGAGTCTCCTGAGTGCAGATGTTTCCTAGTATCAGTTAGTATGCTGCCTTAGAAGGCAGCTTCCTCTGTAGGCATTAGACAGTGAGATTAATATTTTAATGAAAATAAAGAACATATATATTATATATAAAAGTATATATATATATATATATATATATATATATATATATATATATATATATATATATATATATATATATACAGTATATATCAGAATGCAATGAAATGGCCTCATTTTCTTATCTTTATATAATTTTTCATTTTAAATGATTTTTATTTGGAATGAGATTAGGCCTAAATATATCTTGACTTTTTTTATTTTTTTTTTCTTGAGATTCACCCAGTTTGTACATTATCATTATATGGATTTGTTCAGCATACAAATGGCTCAATTATTTTATATGGTAACTCCGCATAGAGTCAATTAGCAATTGAACACACTTTATCTGACTGTCAGAAATACATTTCTCTAAATGTGCATACTTCTAAACGCTGTACACATCTGCAAGTTGTTTGTAGCTCTATGTATGATTAAATATCTAATTGTCAGTGGTGATGATGTATTGTTTTCTCACACTTTTGTCTACATACAAGACTCATCAACTTCCACATCCTCTCTACAGTGCAATAAAAGAAAAACTCTAATTCCACATAATCTTTTACAATTTTATTATCTGAGCTATTGATTCAATTCATGTGAAATGGGATGCTGAAGTCTTACATTTTCACCATATGCTGGTAGCAAGCCTTCTGAATGATACGTGCTTGAATTATGACTGATAATGGATGGCTTGACATTTTGTTTTTCTAATGAAATCCTCCAAGTCTAATTTTGTTCTTTCGCTGATGAAAACATGAGCCATTATAGAGTGATTTGCAGTATAATCATTTGGGAGCTATTTATGCAATGTTTTTTTTTCCAGGTAAGGCATAATGGGATGTTTGTTTGTCAGTGATCGATGCATGTGTATCTGATTTGTGGTGTGTTGTGGGATGGGCTGCCAGATGGATTGTGGGACTGTAAAATCACAAGTGGTTTCACTATCAAACAAACGCTGATGTAATTGGACACATGGACTGCAGAACACAACAAAATCATTCTGCTGCATGTTGCTGCAATCCAGTTCTTCTGGGATGTTCCTACGTGCAAGTTTGCAATTACGAAGAACATGTGCGTTCCAGTCATCTTGGCTTTACTTTATATTCCTTTCATGATTTCATCATTTTTTTTCTACTTGACAGGTTTTTAGCATGTATTAGGACATGTAATTAAAATCTTATCTATGTATTTTTTTCAATTTCAAGCTGCCACAGAGAATTGTGGGAAAGTAGTTTTGCCACACAAGCCTATAGTACACATCAATCTGTTAAATCTGTTAAATAGCATTTATATATATATATATATATATATATATATATATATATATATATATATATATATAGACCACCATTCTTCATTACAGTTTTTCTCAGTCGATTTGACACTTTTCTCCAATGCAATGTACTTGTTCTCAAAACAATTAGCACAACCATCAAAACACAAAATTATCTTAACCAAACAGTTCAACTTTACTGCAAAATCAAGCACTGCAATTTTTTCTAGTAATGCATTTATTAAAAGTAAATATTAACATCAAATCTATAGGTGTGTTCTCTATTGATTATAAAACACATTCAGCTGTAGATGCACAAATATGCTAATGAAAATACATGTTTATTGCAATTCTTCAACAGGGAGTTTTGTTTTATATATATTGTGTATATCTAAATGAAATAAAAACTGTTATCCAACACCTGCTGTCAGCCATGAGAAAAAAACTAATTGCCCCTTTAAACTTAAAATCTGTTTATGCCACCTTTAGCAGCAAGAACTGCGAACAAACTTTTCTGATAACTACAGATCAGTCTTTTACAGCACAGTCATGTGACATTTTTAGCTGGTAAAAATACTAGTGTTCTAATAATTTTGGCCACCACTGTATGTACACACGCGTGTTTGCTGTATACACAACTTATCCTGAATTACTGATCTTGCCTTTCATTTACATCTGGAAGATAATTTCATTGCATTTTATCTAACTACATATTTGATGTGCTTGCATCATAGGAGAAAAAAATGTAAGAAGTTTGAATCCATGCTTGACAAACTCCTGTCTCAACATTTCCACAGGCCTCTTCCTTTGAGGCTGGTGAGGCTGTTCTGGACCACCATGTCAACAATGCTCCTGTTCCATTCAAAATATACTTGATTGTCCACCTGAATGATCTCAAACTTCAATTCTGAAAAATGTTTGGACATTTTCAGTAAATAACAGAAGTTGTCCCAGGAGGACTAAAAATCTGTACTAACAACAATCATAGTACATTATATTTATTTATTTATTATTTTTTTTTACATATTCACTCTTGCTCTTTGTATACTTTCCCTTTTATTATTACTCTAAAGCAATTGTGATAAATGTGTAGTCGATTAGGAAAACTGCATTTCCTGTGTTGAGTGTATGATTAACTGAATAGTTATCAGTTTAGGGCCAATTGAAAATATATCATGCTCATTTGATAGAATGACAAATTACAGAGTTTTCTTTGTTGTGTTTGGGCAAATGGCACATAAATGTTTGTGATTTGTGTAAAACATTTTTTCAGATATTTTAAAGTATTGGTTGGTTGTATTAACTATTGTGAAAACATTTGAGAGTTTTGTGCACATTGTTTTGAGAAAATTATTTGCATGATTTGTAATTTGTATGAAATGAATGAAAATGTACAATCTGTTTAGGACAATTACAAAGTGTTCAGATCACTGTTAACTCTTTTGAGAACAGTGACCTGAGTTTAGAGAAATGTGTCAAATCGACTGAGAAAAACTGTAATTAACACATAACACTGCACAAAATATGTAGACTATAAATGACAGTGCGTGTGTGTGTGTGTGTGTGTGTGTGTGTGTGTGTGTGTGTGTGTGTATGTATGTATGTATGTATGTATGTATATATATATATATATATATATATATATATATATAAAACTTAAGAAGCAGTTTTAAGATTTTTCTTATCATTCATTCATTCATTCATTCATTCATTCATTCATTCATTCATTCATTTCCTGTTTTATAAACCGGGTAAATGAGTAGCATTTTAAACAATTTGTTCACTAAAATTGTACATAAATTGTACAATATAAATAAAACTGTAAATATATATATTTTTTTTCTAATCAGTAAGACAATGTTTTTCCCCCGGAGGGAAAAAAAAAAAAAGAATACAGAGAAATATCATGTTTGTTTGTGACCCAACTGTTTTCTTTTTATTATTATTATTTTATTTATTTTTCTTTGTAAATGCTAAATGCATTTCTTTTAGCAACTGACTTTAATTCTGCATTAATAGTGCACAAAATATGTACTGTATATAAAAAATTTAAATATATATATAATATATATAATTCTGAAAGAATAAACAAATATCCTAAAATATCTTAAAACCAAGCTAAATTTACTTAAGACTTTAATCGATATTTAAATGTTATTTTAGTTCTTGTTTATTTTTTGCATTAGCAAGGTTTTTTTAGCCTCATAAACCTGCTGAATAAGTGTAATTTTTAAACAGTTTCACCAAATTTGTATCATACAGAGTAGGGGTGTGCAGCGGAGCCATTATTTGTATCTGTATCTGTATCTGTGACAATCTCAAAATTATTTGTATCTGTATTCGGATAGATCCGGTAGTGGGTGTGGCTTAAACAGGAAGTTTGTCAAATTACATGAAAATGCCATTTTAAATGCAAATCTGTTCGATTTGTAGTTTTCATTTAACAAATGTGCCTTGTATAACTAAAGAAAGTATTTTTTTTTATTAAAATTATAACTTTGTAAATATCTTCTATTTAAAACTTTATCAAAAAAGAAAAATAACTTTATTCTTCTTATTTTCCAGTGAAACTTTGTGTACCAATTTGAAGAGACAAGCATCCACAATCTTAAATAAGAGCACTAGTAGAAAAAAAAAAAAAAAGAAGCTGAAAAAAAAAAAAATAGAAATGGAAAGAAAGTGTTCAGTAGCCTACTCATAGCAGAATGACAATAAAGCTCGCTTGAACTTTAAGTAACTTAGATCATGTGTTGCGGGAGTCTGTGATCATTTGCCAGTTTTTTTTTTTTTTTTTTTTTTTTTAAATCAACAGAGCGCAACAAATCATTTGGACCCTCCAAAAGCCTTGATCAAACATCGCTTTTCTTAGTCTTGTATAATTAAGTGTAATGCCATTCACGAAAAGGGCTAATGTAATGCGTTTTTACAGTTGGATTTCGAAAAGGTTTGAAGTTAGGACCGTTTTTAAGATATTTTTGTCAAGTTGATATAACTCCAGACAAAGCTCTTATTTCTGAGAGACGCACATAGACCCCAATGCGGCTATTGATTTGCGCTCATTTCATTCATATAGGCTATAGTTTACACTCATTCACTTTACACATCCAGGCCCATAGCCAGCTATGAGCTCCAGACCTCTGTAAATGTTTCATGTTCAAAAAGAAAATTTGAAAACATATGAAAAATTAAATTATTTAAAATCATGTCGCTGAATAAATTCATGTGGCTGACTGGCAGCAGCTGTGAAACGCAGGAGTAAGGGGCCATTCACACAGAACACGTCTTTGCGTCTAAAAACGCGAGAGACATCGCTCAGGAATGGTTTTAAAAAAAGTGCAGCGTACAGTGCCTCCTCCGCCATGTTGCCGTCAAATAAAGCAGTTGTCATGCCAACTTGCTACTGTAAACAGAAGCTCACAACGCTTGCCCCGCCTCCGAGTTCTTCTGATTGGTCCACTGCTTTGGAACTGACATTGATGAGCGGCGCTGCGTGTAAAAGTTGAAATTCTTTTAACTTGACACGGCGTCTTAAAAACGTGGCGCTCATGCGCGAGGCGCTGCAAAAGACGCGAGACACGAGCGTAACGGTCATGCACGTCCGTAAAGCGCGTGTTTACATAGAAAAACAATGGAAAAGTGGCGCACTGGAATGGAAAAACGCGTTCTGTGTGAATGGCCCCTTACAGTCACACCAGACGCGACTTGCGTGAATAAATCGCGCGTAGTTGGACGCTTGAACATTTTGAGTTTACTCGCTTCATTCGCGTGTGAAATTCACTTCACAACAGACGCGAATTCACGTCATGGGAGGGGCTTATATAGCTCTAAATTGAGTAAAGAACGTTTTTTACAACGATTGTCCGACCTCCTCTCTTACTTTCTTTCAATTAAGATCCTTTTATTCCTGTTTCTATAAAAGTACGAAGATGTATCGTACAGCTCCGGGTATCCACATACAGCGACGATGATTTTGTCCTCCATTGTTGTTTCGGATTTCTGCCTCCACTCGCTACGTCGTAATCACGTCACTACTAGAGCAAGCTCCTGATTGGTTAACGCGGCGCGAATTTTCGCCAAAGTTCAGATTTTTTCAACTCGCGCGAATCACACTTTACAAGCCTCAAATGCCCGAAACGCTCAATTCGCGCCGCCTCATTTGCGCAAATCGCGCCGCAGGATGTCTATTCGCGTCTTTGCATTGACTTAACATGCAAATCACTCGTGCTTAACACTTCATTCGCGTCTGGTGTGAACGCACCTTGAAGGAGCTTCCGCTCCGCCATGTTGCCAGATCTACTTATTATAAGCGTCGGTGGACTTGTTTTGATACTTAATGTAACAGCCTTAATAAAGTAATTAGGGCATTAATAAAGTGGGAAGATGAAGGTTGAGGCTAGATATTCTGTATCCTATTTGCAAAATACAAGATTTAAACTTATTTTGGTACATTTTTCAGGAGATTGGTTGCGTTTTTGTTTGTTTGTTTGTTTTTATTTATTATTATTATTATTATTTTTTTTTTTGTAGCAATATCTGGGAACACTGCTTCGCCGGCACTGACAGGCAGCAATCAAAAAAGGAGCGCGCGGATAGTTTATTGCTGAGGAGACCACATTCGTTAGACAAACGCAATGATCACCATGATATTATCTATACGAAACTGTGTCAAACGCTATCAAAGCAGTACTAGCCATTAATATTGCACAAATCTTAACAACCACAGACCTCACTAATGTAGTGCTGTTCCAGCAAACATGTGATTGTGTCTGCCGAATATTTTTTTCTGTTATTCGGATAAATTCGTTATTCGTTTTGAAGCCATTATCCGTGCCTTTCCGAATAAGGTATTCGGCTTCGGGTACATCCCTAATACAGAGTATGTACACAGTATATAAAAATATAAATAAAGACGAAGACATTATTTTCCTTTTTCTAGGGTGATACTAAAAAGCAAGGTAAATGTACTTAAAACAGTGTATTAATGTCTTTTAATGTTTTAATTATTAAAACCTGTTAAATGAGTAGCATTTTTATCTGACCACCATTTTTATTATCAGTGCAAAAAATATGTGCACTAGAAATACAAACATAAGTTAAAAAATGCTTAAAGAGTAAGAATTTCCTGTCTTTTTGCAAAGAAATAAAAAATCTAAATATCCAAAAAATCACATCAAAACCAAGTCTTGTTTATGTTTCTGACCACATTTGCACAGTTTGAGTTTGTTGTTTGCTTTTCTTATTTTAAACATAAATCTCAAAATGTTTCATGAGGCTTATGCCTAAAACAAGACACATATGAAAGGCTGAAAGATTAATGTATGTTTATGACAGGAAGTTGGCAGATATTGCGGGGTGAAAGAGCCATAAGATCCTTGACACGTATTCAGCGCTGACAGCCATTGTCATCTCCCTTTCTCTTCTTTCCACACTTTCTCATCCTTTCTCAGTTTCTCACTCGCACATCCTTTCTCTCGCACCTATCGGTTCTTTCTCACACTCACACGTTCCTCTCTGCACTCTTTCTCTCTGGAAGTCTCAAAGTCATTACATCTCTTCGGCCTGTGTGAAGGGCAAGCCGTCGCACGACTCTTCATCAGTCACTCCTCATTCCCTCGCCCAGCCAGCTAATTTGGAGGGAAGGTTTTTCCGACGGGACCATCCATGCAAGGAAAGGTACATTTCTCTCGGTGTTTGTGTTTCCTGCAGCTGGTTTGGGAGGATCTGTCTGAGGAGAGCGTGATTGCCGTAGCAGTGGGCATCAGGGAGCTGCCAGTCCTTCTGCTTATTTGACAGATTCATTTTTTTGTGTCTTGACATCTGGCGGCAATTGAGCTGCGCTTTTTCCTCAACCTCCTTGTTCCACAGGAATAAGTAGAGTACAGTGAGGCCTGGACTGGAGAAAAACTTAGACAATGAAGTTATATAGCTTCAGAATGGATCATTTTATTTTGTGAGGTCCTTAACTCAGTCCAGGGATCTACAGTAAAAAAAAATAAAAAATAATAAAAAATAAAAAATCCCTAACTCTAAGTAATAATAATAAAACAAATATATTTTTCAAGTAATTCTCATTGTTTAACCTATATTCATTTCACTACCTGATCTTATGATGAAAACGTACCTGTGGGAACTTTTTCGCAAGACGCGAAATACATACTAATAAGTACATATCACTGCAGTTTCCAACAGAAATTAACACTAGAGGCGGTAAAACAGAGAGCACTTGTAGTCGTTTTCATACACAGTTATGATTAAAGCTATATATGTTTCACTTTCCGGACGTAACAAGCTTGTTCAGTAGCTCAGCCGCATGCAATTGAACTTAGGATGCTGAATCTTTGGGTACGACTCCCGTCAAAAACATGGCTCACGATGAAAGAGCTGAAAGATGAGAAATTGAAAAACCAGTGAAAATGGCATGATTGCGTTTTTATGTCACATTCGCTTTTGTTCACACAATCGGGTTCGTTTAGGTGTTGTGCAGATGGTACTTTATCACAGAGCATTAGAGTTATAGCGCCACTCAACTGACATTTCAAATCAGAATTGCGGTGACACCTACAAAACCAACGTCACATAAAACGCACCATATGTACTGTAGGATCAGAATGAGTCAGACAAATTTAAGTTTCGATCAGAACATCGAAACATGAGGAGCCGAAATTCCACAGGGGCCCCAAGGCTGCAACAGGACGTCATAAATCAGATTCCTAGCTCCAGCCCTCTGAAGAAAGCCTTACCAACAAGCCTTTTTCACAGAACAGCTTGCAACATTCAAACAAAAGAACACTTATTGACAATTCCAATGCAGGAAGGAGATTGTCAAATTTGGGGCAAGTAATCAAGACTGATGGTCAAAGAGATGACCGTCACATGTAAATCTGTGATAGAAATCATGAGATACAGACTTTCATGGGCGGGTCTCCCCCTACCCGAGACAAAGAGCCAGACTGAAATTCCTTCCAAACCCCTTTTAACCTTTTTGTTCTACGCAGAACTACACCCAGAGACTTTCTTTTTCATATGCACCAAAAATCATCTTAAAAGGACTTATGAGCAACTAATGAACTCCATATTATGCATGTAACCCACACAACTGATGATCATGTTTTAATCACATATTATGTATGTCTTTTTAATAACTAGGGAATAGCTTAAGAGTTAATATTCATGTTTGGTATGTATGAGTTTGAAAAATCATGCTTTAAATGTTTCAAATGTTTCAATCAGTTCTTTATCAAATGTATCATAGTCTTGTTATAGAAATCCTGTCCAAAATTATACTCTCCAAGAGTGGGAAAATTCGGACCATGTGACTGACAAGATAACATGTGATTTATTTTTTGAGGAGGAGAAACATGCAACACCCCGAGCTAAGATCATATCTAATTGGTCAAGACACCCATTGGGATGTGTCCAAAAGCCGAGTTTAAATACTCAGGACACCATCAAATTATGCTTTTAGCTTCTAGCTTTTAGCTTCTAGCTTTTGCCACTGCTTTTAGCCATGCTTTTTGCCACTGCTGTTTGTCCTTTGAATTCTTTGAGGGCCGTTCCAGCATGCTCTGGCCTACATGCCAGCTGCTAACACCGCGATGAGAAGAAAAACCAACTAGTCTCATTACATCCTTTCTTTCTTTTATTTTAGTTTCTTTTCTTTTCTGTTGAGTTTCGTGTTCAAAAGTTAAGTTTGCCGCGAAGGCCAGCTCCGACTGCACCCGCTTAAAACTTCA
Source organism: Spinibarbus caldwelli (assembly GCA_039654775.1). Taxonomy (NCBI): domain Eukaryota; kingdom Metazoa; phylum Chordata; class Actinopteri; order Cypriniformes; family Cyprinidae; genus Spinibarbus; species Spinibarbus caldwelli. Next base: position 18,226,415 of record CM077231.1, read on the forward strand.
AACTAGCAACGGACTCTGAGACCATTCGTCAGCCAACGCCCAAGACTTCACTTCACGAAAGACCACTGAACTGTCAGCCAATCAGCAACCTCGGGAAACCCCTTTTCTGCAAAGAGACAACAAAAGGGAATCCTTTAACACAAAGGCAACAAGCAAGTAACCTCCAGATTCTAGCTGAGCTGGTGTATTTAATATAAATTTTAGCCTCATGGAGAAACTCAATGCGAGGGTTAAATAAGTGATTGATGGTTGTTCAGGTCTGTGCAATTACATATTGCTGTAAACTTGGAATTTCACATTTTCATTCTTTAAACTCATCCTTTCCTCACTTTCTCTCTTTCTGCAACGTGTGAATGCGTGTGTTCATGTGTTAGATTAGATTAGTTTACATGTCTTAGGTTTATATAAATAAAGTCTTATTTATATTGAAAAGAGAAGCATCTCGTGTTTTGTACTTACAAGTTAATGTCTTAAACTGCCGACCTTGCTACTGTGCTTATTAATAGTGTTTTCACTATATTTTGGATTTTAATATCCAGTGCAGAGTTGATGTTATATGGCTCGTTCAGTGAATCGCAGGTCGATTCAGCGATCAGCTGTAAAACAGTGATTCTGTTCAAATTCCCTATAAAATCATAAATGATTCCCTTTGAGCTAAATTGACTGGTTTACATTTTACCTATTACCATTACAGTACGTTCATCTGTTCCGAGGAAAAAAACAAACACTCTTTTAGCGCCACCCAGTGGACATTTTACATTGAATATGTCATGAAACGTACATAGTGATATGTATTTCGCAAATTGCGAAAAAGTTCCCAGAGGTACATTTTCGTCACGAGATCAGGCTGCAAAATTCATAATAAATAAGGTCTTTCTTATTTATTTCTTGTATATTAATAATATAACTTGAAAAATAAATAATATATAGGCCTACTAAAATAAAAAAATAAATAAAATAATACATTACTGTTCAAAAGTTTGGGGTTTAATATTTTTAAAATAACTCTCTTATGATCATCAAGGCTGAATTTATTTGATCAAAAATATAGGAAAAAGCTGTCATAATTTTAGATATTATTGCACTTTTCTATTTGAATATATTTTAAAATGTAATTTGATCTTGTTATGCAAAGCTGAATTTTGGAGTCACTTTGAATTGTGGAGTAAGTAACATTTTCTTTTGTTTTTAAGAAATTAATAGTTTTATTCAGCAAGGATGCATTAAATTATGAGAAAATATGAATCAATGTAAATAAATGTAATAAATGTTTTTCTTTTTTTCTTTTTTGACCCTTTTTGTCTTTTCTTTTTTTCTGCTAAATGCATTTATTTTAGCAGCTGACTAAAATTCTTCTTAAGCACTTTATAAAATATATACTTTCTTTCTTTCTTTCTTTCTTTCTTTCTTTCTTGCTTGTTTATTATTATTATTATTATTATTATTATTATTATTATTATTATATGCTAAATACATTTGTTTTAGCAAGTGACTTAAATTCTTCATTAATATTTCAATGTTATTTTAGTTATTGTTTATTTTTTGCATTGACAAGTAGGTTTTTTATTTAATTTTATTTAATTTTAGTTTAGTTAGTTGCTTAGTTAGTTAGTGTGTTCTGAACGAACATTTAAATATCCTATAAACAAGCTAAATTTAAGAACTAAAATAGCATTAAAATATAATTTTAATGCTATTTTAGTAAATCTCCTGAATGAGTGTAATTAAAAAAAAAAACAAAATACAAAATTAGATTAGTAATGAATACAGTAATATGGGTTAAGTTATTTTCTGTATAGATAAATATGCAAACATAATAAATGCATAAAAACAAAATTAATACATGCATACATAATGTTACAAGTTTATCAGCTCAAATTAAATGGTAAAACAATTATTAACCATGAAACATCACAATGTAAAAGGTAACATACAAAGCAATATTACAGTATATATAAATTTCACAAAATTTTTGACATGAATAAAATTTACATGTGCTGATTTTCCCCAACTTTTTCATTTTTATGAAAATTTGTGATTTAGAATCAGCCTTCATTTTATAGTAACTCTTGTTTACCAGATATTACAAAAATGCTGTAATAATGTAATTTTAGTTTGGAAGATACACAAAACTTTATTCTATTTTAAGAGTTTATAAAACTGGAATTTTAACTCAAAACTTGTGACAGTTGTGACAACTAGCCCCAGTCTCCCCTGTATACTCTATACACTATTTCTTTGTCATAGAAGTCCGTAAGATTAATGGAAAGAAAATGGAATGAAATGAAACAAGTTTCTTCATGCATTGCAATGACAGGGTTTACCTTCTGAAAGTGACATAATATATGATTTATGTATTCAGGTCTGTTTAACTGCTATCAACAAGTCGTTTGTGGCGTGAGAGAGCCGGCCGTTACATGAAAAGTTGCTGCAACCTCAAAAATTTTGTGGCCCACTGCTTTATGGGTAATAAAGCTTATGTACACACCGCAGCATGCACACAATTCACTTTTATGTCATCTTGGGCCGAGGGTTGCACAATTATCCATTTCACTTTGTTTATGATGCTTGTAATGAGGGGATATGGCAACGAGAAATGCTCTTTAAGTATAACCCACACCACGATAATTAGTTTAATGCAGAAACCCTCTCAGTCCAATTTAAATGTTCAAATGTCAGACTGTGTTTGTGCATTGTGTTATCAACTTTAATTTGATTTTGATTGTAGAATAATTGTTGCCACACTTTCCCAACAAAATCAAAGTACTTGTGCAACAGTAAATTTGACATGTCGAACAGCTTGACCTCAGGAGCACGTCAGGTTGGATCACGATACAGGACTAGTTTTATTCTTTAAGCTTTAATATATGAGTATTAATTTATTTTATTTGTATTTTAATGTTTTAATATATTTATTAAATGTTTCTTAATATTTCAAATATTTATATGTATTTTTTTTTAAATATTCAAATTAAAACAGCAGTGGTTTAAACAATGACAACTAGTTTTTTTCTTTTTTTAATTTTAATTATTTTATTTGAATAATTTAACTTTTGTTTAATTACAATTTACACAATTCTATTACATTTTATTTGTAATTATGTTATTTCAAAATATTCTGTAAATGTAAACGTGTTGTGCTTCAAAAATATGCTTTTTTAAAACAAATTCACCACAATAAACAATACATTTCAAGACAAATATACTGTTAAACTTCAAGCCACGGCTCTAATTATAAAAGACTTGCTTGTTTGTTTGTTTGTTTGTTTTTTCATTTAATTCAAATTTATATATTTTATTTATTTTATTTGTAATTATTTTATTTCTAAATACTAAAACATTTTTAGCAGTAGGTTTATTTTAATAGTGCTTTAAAATCATGCTTTCACTTTTTTTTTTTTTTTTTGGCAGCAGCAGTTCTGTAAATGTGTTGTGCTTCAAAAAAATATGCTTTTCAAAACAAATGCATCATTATAAACAATACATTTCAAGACCATTACTGTCAGACATCAATCCATGCTCTAAACCAGTCTAATAATGAAAGACTTCCTTAGTATATTTGTAATATTTTTATTTTTAATAATTTATTTTACTTTTTCATTTAATTCTAATGAACATATTTTATTTATTTTATTTATAAGTATTTTATTTCTAAATACTGATTATTACTGCCATGGCTCTAGACCAGTCTAGATCAGTCTAATTATGAAAGGCTTTCTTAGTTATTTTTAACTTTAATATGAATACTATATTCAAAATATATATATTTTTTATATTTTTAAATTTATTTATACATTTTTATTTCAATCATTTATTTTTCATTTAATTCTAATTTATATATTTTGTTAATTTTATTTGTAATTATTTCATTTCAAAATACTTAATATTTTTAGCAGTGTTTTTTTTTTTTAATATTGCTTTAAAATCATGCTTTCATGTTGTTGTTTTTTTTTTTTTTTTTTTTTTTTTTTAGCAGCAGCAGTTCTGCAAATGTGCTGTGCTTCAAAAAATATGCTTTTTAAAACAAATGCACCACAATAAACAATCAATTTCAAGGCCATTACTGTCAGACATCAAACCATGGCTCTAGACCAGTCTAATAACGAAAGGCTTCCTAAGTTATTTTTATTTATTTATTTATTTTAAATAATAAATTCAATATTCAAAATTATTTTTAACATTACTATTTTAATTATTTATGTTGAATATTAAAGCCTTCTTTATTTAATTATTATTATTATTTTTATTTTAATATTTTTATTTTAATAATTATTTTATTTAATTTTAAATGATTTAATTTTAATATTTTAGCAGCAGGGCTTTAAAGATATGCTTTTATAACAAACTGACCACCATAAAACACATTTCAAGACAATTACTATTATACCTCAAACCATGACCTTAAATCAGCCTAATTATGCAAGACTTCTTTAAAACCGGTCAATGAAAATATGTAGTTGTTCACATCCCTGTTAAGTAGCTTTCAGGTGGCAGTTATCTGCAAATCTGTCATTCATCTTTTGGACTCTTGTTTTCTCTTCCGATTCAACTCTTTTCTCTTATCAATCACGACAGAGCGGCGTCATTGATTAAGCAGAAACTCCCCAGCACTTCTGCCTTAGTATTCGAAGCTGAACGTTGCATGAAAATATCACAGGCTGTTCATTTGTATGTTGATAAAATGCAATCTCTCGGTACCTGACCGAATTTGTAAATGCGATCCTTTTGACATTTCCGAATGCCAAGCAACAATTACTCTACACTGAACTCCTATGCGTCTAGGCCTGTGGATATCCGTGGGGATTTGACTGTGTTTACACCTGGCTGTCGATAAGATTTTAATACCCAGCCAGATGTGAAATATAAAGATAACGCTTAGATGCGTTAGCTAGAGCAGTTAATCATTCCACCTTTAATAATCTTCATCTGGGCATTTGCATGTGTGCAATTACACAACTGTCTGACTGTATATGTAGAGCGCGGTTTGATGTTCAAATTATAGCAGAAATGTATGCTTGATTAAAGGCTGTTTCATCCAGCCCTTCATTAGCTACCACTTGTCGTTTGTTTCTTTAAAATTACTCATTTGATTCCATCTGGAAATCAAATTCGGAATGGGAAGCCTTTAATACATCGGTCCATTTTTGACTAAATGCGCTTAATGGATAATATTTATCTTCGGTGAATATGCACAGCGGAGACCAAAAGTCTGAGAACGCATTAAAAATCTTAGATGCTAAATCTAATTTAAACCGTAACAAACGGAACGTTTTAGGATTTTTAAACATTGGAAGTTCAAGACGTGTGATGTAAAATAATTTAGATTTATTTAAGATTATGCACTATTTCTAATCAAATAAGAAAATATAGAAAAGCACTCAAGATACGTTCTCAGACCTTGCTAGATAACATGGATCATCAGGCTTCGTCCATATCTAATCAAATCAGTAAAGCAAAAGAGAGAAAAACTAAATGATTTTCTAGTGGTTTCGTACTTTTTGACCCCTACTTTATATCTGTATATATGTTAATATAATTTTCTTCCCTTCTGTTTCAGTGTCGTAAAACATTTCACTCGATTCTTTATCAAGCCGCCTCATCTTGATTGTCAGCTTCCAGAAAGGGAGGGAATAATTGCTATCTGTGCTCCCAGTCAGAGCAGAACTAATTGGCACTGATGAGTTCGCAGAGTATCGTCAAAACATGACGTCAACACACACATGCCTTTTTGGCTGTCAATGTGTCCACGCAGGCAGTGGAAAGAGTGAGAGGGAAGTTGTATGGGCTTGATCAAGTCAAACGGCTCTATTGTGGTTTTCTGACTTTTAGTGCTAATGCTAAGCTAGATACTGATCTGCAATACCTGGAGAAAACTATGCATTAGCATTCCCATTCATCTCAGTAAGAGTTGGCGCAGGTACAATGTGAAAAAAATTGTGTTTGTGCATTGTTAAAAAAAACAAAAAAAACATCAGTAGCTGGGCTTCCATCCAAAGTTGCAAATTTACTGTAACATTCATGCAAAATTGGAATTTCGCATAAAACATTTGCAAAAAAAGCACAGCTTCCATCCAACGAGAACCAAATCCTGATTGCTATCACTTCCTGATAAACTGGCACTAAATATTACTAAGAAATGTAGGAGAACCCTAGTGAAAAATACATTTATTTCATGCTAAGTATACTACAAATACATGTTTATGTACTTACTAAAAATGCACTGCGATTGTACTTTTGGTATACTAAACCGGTATACTTAAAGTCTAACTATTTTTTTTTTTATTTTTTACTTAATGCACTTTTTTAATTGTGTGAAAGTAGTTCTGAAGTCCAACTAAAGATATGCTGAAGTGTATTTAATTGTGCTAAAGTGGAACTGTTGCAAGTATACTTCGGGTACACTTGAAATAGCTCACATTTAAAGACTGATATTATTAAAAAAAATCATAAAATCCTCACCAATAGTGACATTAAAACACGTTATGCTTAATATTAAGAAATGTGCATTGTGCACAAGTAGTACTCCAAATAAAGTTAAATTGCGATTTTTATATCCGTAAGTCTCAAGCGATCTGTCAGTAAATATGGTAATAGATTTGAACTATACTTAGTATGAAATAAATATATTATTTTTTTACTAGGGAAGCCACTGAATATAATAATTTACTTGCGCCTCAGAGTGAGTAGACGAGACACAATAAATGCAGTCATTGCTTTCGGAGGTGGATGTCTGCTGTGTAAGACGATTATACAGAAATACTTTGATGACGGATGTTGCTCAGGAATTTCAGAATGACCATAACAACATTTCAGATGCTGTGCAATGAAATCGGTCTGCTGGTTTGTCAGGTTATTGCGTCCCATAGCGCAAAGTTACATGAAATTTTTGATGCGCATGGAGAAATTTATTCAGCAAATGCGTTTCCATCTCCCATTATTTGCATTAACTCTTTTTTTTTTTTTTGCACAAGTCAAAAGACACCTCAAGCCAACGTAAAAACTTTTTTTGTGAATTAAAGGATTTTTTTTTTGCGAAAATTGATGTTTCCATTATTTGTTTCTGATGCAATACTTAGCTAAAGTCAAACACCCGAGCTGTACATGACTGTGCTGGGGTGCATTTCCCAAAAAGCATTGTTAGCTAACTATGGAGGTTGAGTTCCATTGAACTGTATTGGTAACGGCGGAACTTGCGACCATAGTTGCTTTTGGGAAACGCACACCTAATTGGTTGAAAGCACCACAAAAATATTCACAGCCCCATACCTATCCTGAGCTGTGAAGTCCATTTCATGCTGTTGACAGAAAAAAACAACAACAAAAAAAAAAAAAAAAAAAAAAAAAAGTCACTATCAAAACATATGTGATAATATAATGGAAGATTTGTAATTTAAATGTTGCTTTAGCCTTTGTGCTGTGCTGAAATCCATCACCTACTTTAGTGTTTGCGGTCAAAAATGACCAGCCTTTTAAAATTGCTTGCAAATCTCTCATTATGCTATATTATTACTAAATATTGGATTCAATCTCCTGTCAACTTATTTTCTTTCAATTAGCACAGGTTTTGTATTTCTTTTTGGAAGTGTTTGGTCGTAGGCCACACTGACTGAGCTTATGCAATTCAGTTTTGAGTAAAAAAAAATATTTGTGGACAATTTTGGCAATGTTCAATCAAAAACTGTGGTCCACAAGCTCAGATCAATGAGGCCTACAAACAATCCGTTCAACAATCAGTGACTCAACTTCAGTTTTGCAACGCTACGAGAATACTTTTTTTTTTGCGCAAAGAAAACAAAAATAACAATTTACTCAATCATTCTTCTCCCCCGAGTTACGTCTTCTGCCATTTTAGAGAGTATCACAATACATACGCATGCTTTCCCCAAAGCGTAAACAGCGCTTATTACGCAGATTATACGTTCATGCGCGCTTTCCCCCCGAACGTGAATAATGCTGATCACGTCAAATACGTTCTTGGGTACTCTCCAAAATGGCGTAAGACGCAACTTGGGGGAGAAGAATGGTTGAGTAAATTGTTATTTTTGTTTTCTTTGCGCAAAAAAAAGTATTTGGAAAAAAAGTTGAGCCACTGATGTCACATGGACCTGTTTTACTGAAGTATTTACTACTTTTCTGGACCTGGGAACATTTCAGTTGCGTTGCTGTATATGGAGGGTCAGACAACCCTCCAGTTTAATCAAAAATATCTTAATTTCTGTTCTGAAAGTTAACGAAGGTCTTACGGGTTTGGAACGACATGAGGGTGAGTAATTAATGACATAATTTTCATTTTGGAGTGAACTAACCCTTTAAGATTAGTCCAATTAACTAGCATTTTGGGGGAAAAGAATATGACCAGAACACAACACGAGAGTAAAAAAATTAATAAATAAATAAGAATATACGGTAACACTTTATTATAGGGACCAATTCTAACTATTAACTAGTTATTTATTAGCATACCTATTATTAACATGTTGGCTATTTATTAGTACTTATTATGCACATATTCTGCATAACCATATTTTACATCCCTAATCCTACCCAATACCTAAACTTAACAACTACCTATTAATACTAAGTATTAATAAGCAGAAAATTAGGAGTTTATTGAGGCAAAAGTCATAGTTAATGGTTTGTTAATAGCGAGAATTGAACCTTAAAATAAAGTGTGATTGAATATACAACTACATTTGAATGGCTGCCAATGGGGAAAGATGTAGCACCAGATGGTGAAGCTACAGCATCTACAAGCAGGCACTAAAAGGATCATGCTAAGCACACAAAGCTTGATTCCATAATTAGCGAAGTGAAATGTTCGCTGTGGAATTCAGAAATGTGGTGGAAAATGCGAGCATTGTTACTTCACAATAACAAGATCCCTGGTTTGGGGGGAACATCATTTTTAACATGAAGTTTATATGTTCTCTCCATGTTGGTGCTTCTAGTTTCCTCCCAGTGCTTCTATTGGTAGCTGAAAGCACAGTCAAATTAGCCGAAACATTTAATTGAACACACAAGAGTTTAGGGACGTGTAGAACATTGCAAATAATGAGCGTTCCAAAATGGAACTGAAGGTACAGATTCCTTGTTGGCCTGTAGCATGAGTTGAGAAGTAAGATACAACTCAAGCTAAATCATATAATAATATTTTAGATGCATGGAAATAAGTTACATTGTGTTTCTAAGCAGTCTGACTGAATTATGCCTGGAGACACGAGGAGGGAAGATGAAAAGATTTCATCATCTTTTCCCAAAGACGTTGACGTGACTTGAGGCCCAACTCCATACTTGCCCCAGCGTGGCATCCTCATGGGAAGTGTGTCAAACAAAGTGTGCAGAATATGAAAGAACCTGGATCCCCTGATCTATCTAGCGACTTGCGAGAGGGTCAAGATGAGTGGAATTCATTAGAAAACACATGATGTGCTGTGCTGACACTCTCCTGATGGGTTTTGCATTCGAAAAAAAATCCCGACCACGTCACTTGCATTCTTTCACAAGTGACAGTGTCTTTTGTCATGTACAATATAAGTGCGACCCATCAATCAAAATGCTGTGGGTGCGTAGAGGGTCACTGTAAAATGAATGCGCTGGAAAAAAATGCTGAAGCAGTGCTTTGGACTAGCGCCATGCTTCAGGCCTTGTTATGCAATCCCATGTGTGTTGCAAAGAAAAGTAGATGAACGAAAGGTTAATCTGTTATATGCGGCACAACAAATATTAAAAAATTATCGTGGCAGAGGTGTTGGTGTAATGCTCATTAGCGTGATGCAATAAGGTGCAGGGCAGTATGGCAATTGTTTCGTAGCAAATTAGAACTTATAAATATGGCAGAAAATTACCCCCTTCTCCTTTCGAAGCAGCGCTGGACGTGTTTGGCTAATTAGCAAATTGGTATTTGCAGAGTCAGCCTCCATTTCCACGATTTGGTGGGAGTTCAAGTGATCATTTGCTCTGAAAATTAGGCCCAGAGGAAAGGGTAAACATCAGCAATTAATGGCTGGAAGATACGGTTACTCCTGGACACCGCAGTTGGACTGGCTGTTAGGAATTACCGGGCAGCCAAGGGAAGTCTATCAACAGATGAAAGACCCCATCTTCCCCTCTTCCTGTCAGACTATTGAATAGTGCGAGTGCATTTTAGCATTGGTCACTGTTGCCAATTTATATGACGTCACGGCTGTCTGAGCGTGAATCATTGGAGTATTGATTTATCTAAATCCTCTTGGTTTATGTCCTCCAGACAAATGAAGACAGAGCGCCAAAAGTAGGAGGGGGTTTATTGATGTCGGTCTTCCCATTGCTTGCCCTTCAGTTGCTCTCGTGGAACTTTAAACGCTGTTAGATTTCTTAGCAACCCAAGAGAATAACTGAAAATATTCCAACCTGTCTTACATAAATTTATGAGCTGCACACAATGAATTTTATGAATTCTTGATAGCTAGTGTACAAAGGCTAACTTTGGATGGATTATGCTCAGAGTCACTGTCACGCAAAGGCGTGTTCAATGAATGTTCTCATTGTTGAATCGATTTTGCTTAGCTCAGACTTTGACAGCTGAATGGCACCGGCTGCTCCTTTGCGCAACAGAAGCTGGTCGGAGTTTCCACGTGAGCCAAAATCTCAAAGACAGAGGCATGATGTGCTTGCAGTCAAACGAAACAAAGTAAACAGATAAATGGGTATATAGCTGAAATCATCGAAAAAAATTTGCCAAACCTGTGCAAGGCTTAAAATGCAATCTTATCAAGAAATGGATTGTCCGTATCAGAATGACACAGATAGGAATTGACTCTTAAGGTTCTTCGCAATTTGTTTCACTCTCAGCGATCAAACAGCATGATGGATGATAGCTGAGAGGGATGGATGACTGTTTTGTTTTAGATTTTTTTTTTCCCTGATCTAGGATACAAAGTCATCCTAAAATTTTGGCATGAGAGATGTGGCAGTCATTGTCAACTAGTCAATAACAATCTATATTAAATCTCTGGGGAAAGAAAACAAACAAAAACAACCTATGCTAAGAAAAAAGTACCAATGACTACCACGGTGTTCTTCTGGACTATCTCGGAAGATTGTGAAAAAATGAATATGGTGTGAATATGTTAATCATTCAGCAACATACTGTAGAAGTGACTGTGATTATAGCAAATGATAATTATCTATTGTTGGTCCTGAAACAACATTACTGTCAAATATCTACATAACTTCTCGGCCTGTGGGGCAGTGTGTTTTATGGAAGCTCGTTTCCGCCACTGAATGAAAAATAATAAAAGGTAATTGTGACTTTTTATCTCAGAATTCTGAATTTTTTCTTGCAAGTTTATATCATGCAATTCTGAGAAAAAAAGTCAGAATTGTGAGATATAAACTCTCAGTTGCGAAAAATAATGTCAGAATTCTGAGATATAAACTTGCAATTCTGACTTCATAATTTGCAGTTGTGAGTTTATATCTCACAATTCTTAAAAAAAACAAAACAAAACAAAAAAAAAACAGAATTGCGAGTTTGTATCAGGCAATTCTGAAAAAAAAAAAATCAGAATTGCAAGATGTGAACTTGCACATTTTTGAGATACAAAGTCGCAATTACCTTTTTTTTTTTTATTTTTGATTCAGTGATGGAAACAGGCTTCCATAGGGTTGTGCACATGCTTTGTACATGTAAAAGTGGTTGGATCACAGAGACCCCAGTCCAAGCTTTACCTCGCTCACATCCTGATTCAGTTTCCCATAGACCAATTTTATGTTAGTAAATACTGTGACGTTTTTCTGTGGGCGGAGCTTCGGTGGTGGCAGAAAGATCCCCCTGACCACTTCACTAATGCTAGCTATGAAGTCTGTTAGCTTGTTTTTAACAATAACTGAAGAAATTCCGATTTTACCTGCATATGTAAGGTCACTCACTGTCCGGGACTGCGTTATTTGAAAAGGTTAACTTTCACGGACGAAACCAGATTGGCTGACCTGTAGTCACTCAAAGGATGGACGATCTGACAGGATTCCCTCCGCTTGAGTGACTCAGATCTAAGGTGTATAGTAAAGACAAACTCACCGTGTATCTAGTCATGAAGATGTAATATATATTTCAATTTCAGCAGGCAACTATTTTTACAGCTACATTATTATTCCAGCCACAATTACTCATAACAATGTATATAACTTACAACTACACATGATTAAGCATATAAATCGTCAGTTTGTTGTTTTACACACATGCACACAGACATTATTTCATACACGACATAGTACTGAGATCCATAACTGAGCCCATAACAACAAAAGACAATACTTTATTGAATCTTTTCTGATAAGAAGTGTGCAAATGCGAGCATTTTTGACGACCGTTTCTGTCTAGTCTGCTTGTTTTATTGCATTTAACCAGCAGCAGGTATGCGTTAAAATTTCATTTTCAATATTTCAAAATTCTGACTTATTCTCGCAATTCCGAGATCATATCTCACAATTCTGATAAGAAAAATCATTCTCTCTTTTGAGTTTATCCCACACTTCTGGCTCCCCCCCAAACAAACTCGCTATTGTTGAGTTAAATCGAGTTATAAAGTCCAAAATACAAAATATAAAGTTGCATTTGTGAGGAAAAAAAAAATCTCAAAAAAGAATTGAGACAAAATAGGTAACGTTAAATGTAAAATGTTATAGGTTTAAATAGTATTTCATGTTGTAACTGTAGCCCAAATATAATATATTCCCTATGAACTGCATATGTGAATATTATGTAGACCAATTGTTTAAATCAAATTTATGCTTAAGTAGAGTAATTATAGCAGGTTTCATTCATTAGTCTGTCCGTTTAAACGACTGCGTTTAGCTTCAAATGGCATTTTTGATGACAGTATTCTATAAAAATTATTTGCATTCCGATTCTGACATCCAGAGGCACAACAGTACATTTTATCTCTTATTCTGTGGATTTTTCCCGTTTCACTCCACTTGTTACCTTGTGTTTCTGCCACCACAATGCGCGCAGCTGCAAGTGACGTAACTGTGACGTCTACACGGAATTGGTCTATACTTTCCCGTCTCCATTCCAGTGTCCTATAAAATCCAAACCAAACACCCATTTACATATACATCCTAAACACAGTGCAGTGGGCTGTGCACATGCTCAGGATAAAAGGTCTTGGCTCACACCTTGTTTGAATCTAACCTGAATCGCCTGTTCTGTCTTCATTCTACCATCCTGTAAAATAAAGGAAAATGCCCCCAAAATAAAATTGCTTAAAAAAACATATGCAAAACTCAATCTTGGACTGATGTCCAACCATTAGATACACTTAATATGAGAGGGAAATGGCTGATAAATATTTGTTTGAACCCCAACTATGCTGTATACTGTATAAAAGCACCATGATCTTAATATCTGATATCATCACTGTCCCACTGTAGCACTTTTTTGTGAGAGGAATATTGTCATAAAGGCATCAAACACATGCTGTTCAGGTTTTAAATTCACATTTAAAACTAACTTCAACCTACTAATTTGCTTCTACAAGAGTTCAGCCATTATTTTCACCCTTTGGGGCCTGTAGTTCTCTGAAAACAAATATAAGCTTTAGCGTTAGCTTGCAGTGTGTGCATAAAGACGAGACGAGTCAAGAGCAATGTCTGCTAGAACAAGACTAATTATTTATACTGCTACCAAATTTAGTGTGCCCTCTCAGGGATGGTTCTCTCTATCTTAATGCCATTTTTGCCATACATCATTTTTTTAGATTGACTGGGCAAGATTAAGTGCTCTTGAACAGTAGTCCGTCATTTCATAACAGTCCATAACCTGTCTTTTCCATCCTTCTTTTTTCATTATTTAGTTGGTTTTAAAAGGTGATGTCAACGATGCCAGGAGTAATTTGACTGTCAGCGGGATATGCCCTTTGTCTTGGCTAATGAGTGCAGGCAGCAGGGAGGAGTAATTAGCCATAATTTGCACAATACTAACTTGCCAAAGGTTCCTAAAGCTCGCCTCGACTTTTCCCCTACCTCCGCCCCGAGAAATGTCAACGGCCGTTGTGTTAAACGATGGTGGCGTCTAATCAGCCCTAGCTGGCATGTGCCTGTGTGAATGCTCATCATTAGCTACCCTCTTATTTTAACACACCCCAGTTTTGGGAAGGGTAGTACCTTCATTGTGACCTTGAGTGAAATAAAGAGTTAGGTCTTGTTAGCATAACTTTGTACAAGCCCACTGGGTACCCATAAGCTTCTGGATTTAAATTAGCATCCATTCTGACAGCAGAGACTGGATCTATCATTTATGTGTTTGACATAAATAAATATGATCTTTTGGTCAATCAATCCTGAATAGCATAGCCTTAGGCTATTTCGATATTGTCATAACATCGCACCTCTATATACTTCTTCCAAGATGAATCCAAATCAGATACATCTGTGAAACAATTGACCCTTCGCAAAGACCAGCCCTCCTTCGTTACTGTTGTTATGTACGACAAGCACATCATGTTCTCACTCAGTTAAAAACAAATCACGGAGCCAAGAGAAAACTGACAACGCCAACAGACAAGAGCAGGTTACTTCTGGTAAAAACTAAGTCTCAGCTTTCAAATTTTGTCATGTTTTAAAGAAGTTCAAACAATAAATACCATTTCGTGGCTCTTTAATGTGTCGTGACAGATCACTGTAGTGCCTGGCACGTGAACCGATCATCTCTTCCTCTTTACTATTTATGGAGCGAAATAAACATGAATGAACATCAGAAGTATCTTGTTTCAACTGCGGAAAGATGTCAATACACACTATTTTTCAAGTTCAAGTCCACCGATGTTAATCTACTCTCCTGTCAGGTTTGTTCGTCGGACAAAAATGGCTGATTCTGCATTATGATTGGTCAGATCGCCTGTCAATCAAACCTCCCGCAAAGGGTCAATTGAGGACAGAAAATATAAAGCATTCCAGATAGCGAATCCAGAATGATTTCAATCCATATCTTCCATTCCTCAAACCTTGTAGTATCTAGTGTGTGGGCGGAGTGCGCACTTCAGACACTAGCACACTTGAAAAGATAACAATCATCTCCCTCAGCTGTTTCCTTCAAGATTTTCAGCACCGAAAGCCAGAAATGTCATTTTGATGTTCTGTTCAAAATTCTTGGGCACTTAAACCAGAGCGCTGCAGTTGAGGAGGAAGCCCATAGTCTAAAAACTTGTTTAGTATGCTCGCCATTATGATAACAGGATGAGAAATGACTGGAGAGTCGCGGTTGGATCACCGTAGTGAGGATTTTGAGAGCCTTATAGTGAGTGCCTGACTTAAGAGGGTTGAAGTCTCTGTTTGGGAGCTATAAGTCGGACTAAAATCACCCGCTGCCTTCTTCCTGGCTCTCGAAGAAAATAGACCAGTCTGGGAGTGGCGTCTCGCCTCGCAGCTGATTATAATAAAACCGGCAGTGATCCATATTGAAATATGTACTCTCCTTATAATCTGAGTTATTCATGAACCCAGCGGCCTAGGAAAGCTGCGTCTTTCTCTCAGATGCGTATGTTTATTTATATATGTGTGTGTTAATGGAAGGTCAGATAGCGAGATAAGCATGGACTCATTTTGTTGGAGATTTTTTCATGTATTTCTTACCCGATTTTATCTACCTCTGCTGACACATCAAATCTGATTTGTTGCAGTTCTGTGAAGATATGATAGTGGCGTAATTTGTTTGGACTCTAGCAGAATGAGACCTGTTGTATTTGAATAATGACGCTAAGCCGCTATCTCCAGCTTCCCACACATCTTCCTTCTTCCATGCTGTCATTTCTACCATCCCTCTTCAGCTTTCCTGTCCTGTTTGCCCCTCCTTATCTTTTTGGGCATGTCGCCCACCCGTTTTTATCCCCAGCTTGCTCATCACCAGAATTTAGCTGTGAAATTTTTAATTAAAGTTTTACGACTCATGAGATTTCTCACCCACTCACATATCCCCTCCGAGGAGTCATTGCATTCTTCTTCCCAACCCTGTTTCATACTACCGTTTCCTTCCGGAGTTCTGGATTGGCAAATGACATATGCTGCCCAGCTGTTTGGAAAGATTGGCGGCCTTCTTGTGAACCAGGCGGCTCCTTCCAAGAGGCCTGTCTTCAAGTTGTCTTAGCTGCTTAAGTGTTGCCTCCTTCCCATCAAGCATCCCTGGGGCTGGATCCAACTGCTGGGAAGCTGATATCATCTTGCTAGACCTGAAAATGTGGATGCATAAAACTGCTTTTTGTCTCTGCTTGGGATTTTCTGGCTCCTTCGTGTCATTCCCTACAATGGTAGCTGTAATGGGTGGTTTGATACCATGTAATCCTATTTCCCTCTTACATTCCAGACTGTGGAGGAGGATATCACTGCAGCTCAGACTTGGAGAGTTCTACACATTTTCCAACTCTACAGCTGTGCTGTGGATGGTAATCATATACCCGCATAATGTGCAAACACAGTTAACACCAAACAGAGCCTGAACTATCAAGCTAACTCAGCAAGATAATGTATTCTGTCTTGTAGTTAACAACTTAGATGGATCGCGGAGCACTTTTAATGGAGTACTCACGTACATCCTCAATAAAAAACTTTATTAATATATGTTACATATGATCAGCCTAATACTATTTGGTTTATTATAGTAATAGCCTTGTTGTTGAACAGTTTATCTCAAAACAATGATGGCTGACAAAGGGCAGTCGTGGCCTAATGGTTAGAGAGTCGAATTGTAACCCGAAGGTCACAGGTTCGAGTCTCAGTACCGGCAGGAGTTGTAGGTGGGGTGAGTGAATGATCAGCGCTCTCTTCCACCTTCAATACTCATGACTGAGGTGCCCTTGAGCAAGGCAACAAACCCCCAATTGCTCCCCAGATGCCACAGCAAACATAAACTGCAGTTGTGGCCTAATGGATAGAGAGTTGGACTTGTAGTGCAAAGGTTGTGGGTTCAAATCTCAGTACCAGCATGAGTTGTAGGTGAATGACCAGTGCTGTCTTCCACCTTCAGTAAATATTACTGTGGTGCTCTTGAGCAAGGCCCAACTGCTCACTTTCAAAAATATATTTCTAAAATGTCTATTAGCATTTATAATTTTATTCTTAATTTGCAATTCTGTGTAAATCAGCAGTCTTGGAAAGATTTTTCGGACTACTGTTCAATGGTATTATGGTTGCCAACTTGAACATTTACAAAGAATTTTCCTTAAATGCACGTTCCTTATTTAATTTCACAGCCGTACAACATACTGGATTCTGAAGCAGTTATTTTGGAACTTTTGTTTGTTTGGACCTTTGCCAGAAATGAAATTTAGAGACTGAACCTTTTGGAACTTTAATTAAATATCACTGTGCCAGACCTTTTCTTCCAACTAATGTCACTTTTCTGAGCCATTTTTGCAATGACCTTTAATAAGCTAGTCCCAAGGTGATTTTTAGCGGATGAATGAAGTCACTTCCAGAGGTGTCCTAGCATAGTAACCGCGGGTGTAATTCATCACAAAAGAATATTTTGCTAATCTAAAAACAAAATAAATAAATAAAAAAATAAAAAGCCACTTGGCTGGAATTTGCAAAGGCATTCATTCAGGCATTTTAGGTGTTGCTTAAAATAATTTAATATATAATTTCCAAACCAATTCCAGGTAATAATTGCCTAAAAATTGTGCTCAACTACTGTTTGAGATTAATGGTTGTAAAAAAGACACGTTAAGCATTTAGTTCCGCTTAAAAATCAAATTTGCTATTCATGGATAGCTTTCAAATTAATTTGTTAGAAACACACGTCTTATATTTATGAATGCAATGTATTAAACAATAACAGATGCAAATACAGCAGTGCATCTGTGTTTTTTTGGCACATGGCACTTTGTAATGTTGTTAAAAAGACACATTTCCAAAGATATGTTTGTATAGAACCATCCAGGGATGGATATAAAAATAGAAATTTTGTTATCTCAACGGGTACAGCATACCTAAGGTCAAGGGTTCAGGTATACATTTAATGCACTGTAATTCACTTTGGATAAAAGTGATTGCCAAATAAATTCATGAGAATGTGTCTTTGATTAGTTTAGGCTTTAAATAACTGCATAATTCCCTATGAAATCACACCAAAAGGAAGTAAAGCTTAAGAATGAGAATTCCCACTTGATGGATCATCTCAGACAAGCATTCCCTGCCTCCCTCCATTGCAGCTCTCCACACAAAACCATCTGGACACTTGCGACAAAACAGCTCTCAGGTTCTGAGACAAGACAAAGCTGAAAGACTCCAGATCTGTGCGTTTCCTTCATGGCCGCCTACCAGGGGATTTGGTTTGGTGCGTTACCAACTGCTTGTACATTATATCACGTCTCATTTGGTCTTCATATACGTCAATACCCACAAACGCTCATACTCCCTCTCCGCATCTCTGAGTGCCTAAGCCTGTGCGTTTGAATTAGGAGATTGTCCAGCTGATCCTTTGAAGGTTTTTGATCCTACCGACAGAAGAACGCTCGTGTCCCAAGAGAATGTGAAACCATTTAACAGCTCCATGGGCACTGAATTACACAAATATTATCTAAACAAAGATTATGTGAGATAATGGCACCAATAATAGTGTAAAAGAGATTTGAAACTGTTAGTTTACTCCAAAAAAGAGGAACACACTTCAAGGTTGAGATTTTGTCTGTTCATACATTCCCTGGAAATCAATCCCATGGCATTAGTGTTGCTACTCTTCCACAGGTAAACCTTACAAAAGAGGATATTTTGCAGAATATCAAGAGTGCTTTTTTCCATGCCTTCCATAACTCTTTTACACAACTCAAAAAAAAAAAAAAAAAAAAATGACATCAAACCTGATCTGACAACATTATCTCATTAGTGTCGAGGTTGGAAGACGCTACATAACTTTTGCACAGATTTTTTTTTTTTTTTTTTTTTTTTCATCAGAGGTTATCAAACATGTTTGATTATTTGAGCCAATTTTTAAACACATTGTTTTCATTTTTAATGTGTATCCTACAAATGAGGTGAGATATTTCTGCAAGAGTTTGCCTTATTCGGAATGATTTGAAACTCTGTAGTGTGTGATCCTCAGTCGTTTAGTGTATGATGGAGAGTTTTCAAGCATTTTTCTGTAACAATTTTCAAAGTCTGCAAATGTATTGCTAGTTTGAAAATCTGTTCTGAATTTAAAAGTCATGTATTGCACTATAGAATACATTAAATGCACATGCAAATGAAACATGCAAAGTGAAACTATTGACAGTATCTAAGATATAAAAGTATTTACATAGACACAGCTTTAGATGTGTAAAATTGTTACAGACCTTTGATATTTTTTTTATATTTATATAAATATATTTGTATATATTTATTTCAATAAAATAAACAAATAAATAAATGAATTAAATAAATAAATAGTTAAATTTATCTTCCTACTGTCTAAAAGAAAGTAAAAAAAAAAAAAAAAAAAAGGTTTTAAAAATAATAATGCTAGTAAATTTTCAATAATCTTAGTTACAAATTACTGTACTATTAAATAGATATTTTAAAGAATTTAATTCAACATTGTAAGTTTAGGCTTGGGTAAAATGATGGGTTCCTTTAAAACAAGTTGACTACATCTACAGAAATCACACAGAAATTCACCAAATGAAACTGTTAAAATGTAAAATTGTGTAAATACAGTATGATGACACTGAACATATTTAATTAATCTAAAAAATAAAGTATGTCCATGAATTCCACATTCTATGAACCTAAAATTACTCATCTGAATCGCCTTCTTGCTGGTCACATCTAAAATGCTTACGTTTTAGATGCTGCCAATATGTTAATGGAAACACTTTATTGTAAATTAAGGTCCTATTAGTTGAGCAATACAGTATTTATTAATCTTTGTTAACATTAGTTAATAAATTCAGTTTTTCATTGTTAGTTCTTGTTAGCTCAGTATTATTCATTGTTAGTTCATGTTAACAAAGGTAGTTAACCAGTGTTAACAAATGGAACCTTATTGTAAAGTGTTACCATGTTAATAATTTACATTTCAGACTTAACGTCCGTTTAAATTGTTTGTTCGTAAAAGAATGGTTTGAGCGCTCAGTGAAATTTCTTCTTCTCCCACTTGGGTTTAGAAAAACATGTATTCTTGATCTTTACACAATTCGACTGTGATGGTCATACACGTGTTCTTCATTATACAGTCTGTCATCTTCCCTATCAAAGCTCCATGTGCTGCTTTTTCCATTTTCAGTGATCTTGCAACTGGCCACAATTGACCCAGAGGATTAATGCTCTGGATTACGAGTCAAAGAGGGCACCTGCACTTTGTCACCTGTTGAAATTGTATCGTAAAACCTACAGGGGGACAAATCTGATTGAAGCTTTCTCACCACTGGAGACATTTCCCTACTGTCACCTTCAGGTACACACACACAGAGCTGGGAAAATGTAATGAGGTCTCGGATGAAGCCATGCGTTCTCTCCTTTTCTTTTTCTGTCCTCCTGTTATCACTCCTGGAGCCCTTGTGGGTCTCACTGGCAAACAAACCGGTCATTTAGCCGATTTTGCTTTTCCGCCTGCCAAATTTCCCTCTCAATGTCGCCACAGATGGCGGAGGGAATGGCAGTGGTTAAACTTCGGCTTTTCCGTTTTAACCCGCTCAGATTGAGCAAGCGAATGCGAAGAAAACAGATGGCAAACACATTGCCAATTGCGACCGATAGCGGAATAGGAAACAGGCAGCTGATTTCGCGACTGTGATTAACACCTATGACAAAATTCATAGTCTGGACACCCTGAGATATACTGAAATATATGCTTTCTGGTTTGTGTGGGTGCATGGTGGAGAAAAAAAAAAACTGTTTGTGTGTAATTCTGAGCCCTGATGGACGGTACATGCCCAAATGCTTTTAGGAAAACCAAGACATGGCCTTTGGCGAAACTCTGACTGGTCAAGGGGGGTGAAACTAGACAGAACCTGATTAACTGTTTAGCAAAGGAGGTGAAGCAGATATAAAGAGTGCATCCAATTTAAATAATATTACGTTGTTCATTTTCAAATGACGTCAATTAAAATGTAATTTTATGTATTTCATTAGCTTGCTTATGCAAACATAATCTTAAAGACTTGCATGTGGGTATTTTCAGAATTATTGTTAGACTCAAGGGGGGATCTGACTGTCACGATCTGCGCTGGGAGGAACGAGAGAGAGACGAGGAGTACAAACAATAGTCTTTAATCCAGGAAACACGGGATAATCCACAATGGAAACAGCTTGAAACACACAACATCCAACAAGTAGACCCGACAGGGGAGAAATACACAGACAGGACTTAAATACACAGGATAATTACTTAAACACAGGTGCAGGGAATTAACTAATCAGACTAGACGAGGACAGGCACAAGACCAAATAAGGAAAAACAGGAACTGAAACACATGACAAAACAGGTCCAATCCTGACATTACTCCTCCTCCCGGAAGGTGTGTCCTCGCTCTGTAGCTACAACAACAACAGAGGGAGGCATACACTGTAAAAAATAAGAAGTTGATTCAATTTAAAATAATTTGTAACCTAGCTGCTTTATAATATTGTGTTAAATAAGCTAAAAAAACTTTTGTTGTTTAAATTTATGTTGGAGTCCCTTAAACCTATAATTAATAGTTGGTTTAACAAAGGTGAAGCTGAATCAACTTTATATTTTGTTTATCCAACAAGTTTTTAGTTAGCCCAACAAGACAAGAAAGTTGTTCTAACCTAAATCCAAGTTGAAACAACATAAAAGTAGTGAGATCAACAAACATTTAGTTCCTTAAAACTAGAATTATTAGTTTAGTTAACAAAAGTTAAGATGAATTAACTTCATACTTTGTCTAACCAACAAGTTTTTGTTAGCCCAACAAGACAAGAAAGTTGTGCTAACCTAAATACAAGTTGAAACAACATCAAATTAGTCAGACTAACAAACATTTAGTTGTTTAAACTAAGCATTTTGTTGAATAAATTTATAATTATAAGCTGTGCAAACTTATAAAAAAGAAAAAGAAGAAGAAGAAAAAAAAGCTAAACTAAGCATCTTGTTGAATTAACTTATCTTTTTAAGGCAGCCAGGTTACTTTTTCAAGAATAGTTCATCTTACTTGTAATGTTAAGTTCATTTAACTGGCTGAACTATGTAATTTGCTCACACAACAAGTTTCTATTTTCTAACAGTACTTGAGAAAAATGGCTCATGGACATCGAAGAACATGCAGAATGCTATTTTATTTGATTTCAAAATTGACAGTATCCTACTTAGCATTACTGTGTTTAGTATTAAAACACTCTACCTTTAAAACATAGATGAACATTGACGTTTAATTTCTTTGGAACAATTGCAGTAAATATTTACATTCCTTTCACTAATGCACATTTAATCAAAAGAACAGATGAGGTATTCTGAAATTTTCCAGCTCAATATAAGTCAGAGGTCGGAACATGCATCAAAGTGCATTCAAAATTTTAAAAAGAGATGCCATAACATAAAAAAAAAAACAAACAAAAAAAACCTGTTGAACAAAGTGCAAGAACCAACCAAAAAACCAGCCTACTTTTGGCAGAGTAGCATGTTTCATAGCCCGTAAACACATAAAGAACAGCTGGTCTCACCAATGTTCGTGCAAAGTTTTGAGAACATCGAAACTGTACTGTGTTTTGTTAATGATGTAAATAAGACCCATCAGGAGCACAAATGCTTTCAGAACGTCACAAATATCGGTGAGGACAAGATGCTCTTCGAAAACGATAGCAACGTCAATGGTTTATTTTGGAAGCACTTCCCATTGCTCCTCCTCAGTCACAATCAAGATGCCCATGTCATCTCAATTCATGAGATGGCTGGAGAAAAAAAAAAAAAAAAAAAATCTTTACAAACAATTATAACAATTTAATCAATACAAAATACTACTGTACACTACTTCAACTACAGTAATACATTCTGTTAAAAATATTTAACAACAACAACAACAAGCAGTAATAAAGAGGCTAAGTAAAAAAAAAAGCGCAAATTACGTGAGCATGGCTAGGTGTATCAGACCACCTGCAACAAGTACTACTATTTCAAGAATATAAGGGCGCTTTAACACTAGCATTTTTGGTGTGCACCAGGTTCGGTTGATTTCTTTGGAACAATGCTAGCTTTAACACTAGCATTTTTGGTGTGCACCAGGTTCGGTTGATGTCAGAGTTTGGTTTATTTGGATCACGTGAACATAGTAGCCATCAGGGATGTGTGAGGCTAGTCGACAAAGCAATTATGCTGCTAGTCAATGCTGAAAATACCAGTGGTTTAAATTGTTTTATTGGCATGTTCTGGCTCCTAAACACCTTTGAGCTACCATTGGTCTGTGGCGATTACGCAGTCGGTGGGTGTGTTCTGGAACTCTACCTTCTTTGATGTGCGATTTTTATTTATTTTTTTCCCCTGTTCGTTTCTCATTCAACAAAGGTCAGGCAGGAGAACAACATCTCCAAGTCACTAGCAACATGAATACACTGTGTCGAATAGCTGAGCTACCACAAATACATCCGCAGCTGTACGATCGCTCACGGAGAGACTTCAAAGATTCAGAGAAAGCATTTAATTCCTAGAAAGAAATTGCAAGGAAGCTTGGTGTTGATGACCCACAGTTATGCAAAAAGCGACGTAGAGAAACATCAGATGCAAGTTTTCCAAAGCAATGAAAGGAAAGAGTAAAGATATAAGGTAGCAAGTACCAAATACATGTGTTTCAAATAAATGTTACACCATATTGCTGCTGCTGTTGTTCTTTCAATAAGCAAATTTAAATGGTATACAATAAATGAAATGCCAAAAGAACATACAATAATAAACCTTTGTTTTTATCAAATCATGACACAACATAAAATATAAAAACGTGTAATAATTTGTCCAGTTTAATAAAAGACCTTGATACACCATCATTGCATCGGTTTTGTGTTTAGGGCATATGCGCGAGCATCATAACACATGTTTAAATTAATCTACACCTTGCCTCCAGCAGCACGGGGGTGTTGGAATGTTCGAAAACAGTATACTGTCTCTCAGCCTTTTCAAACTTATTTTTTGCCCCCAAACGAAGAACGAAAACGAACTTCGTTTGAAGTATATCGGGGCCTGTACTCTCGTGAACGTGCATCGAGTGTGTATAGAAATACAGAATATAGAAATTACAGAAAAAACTAAAATAAATAATATAATGTAAAATGACATTAAAAATGAAATTTTATGAATCACTAAGTACCACAATTTCAGCCAAACATTTTCTACTGAAGGAAAAAAAAAAAAAAAGGCACCTACACCTTGCAAGTTTTCATTTTAGGGTGAACTATCCCTTTAACACTATCTTGGCTTTATTTAATACTTGGCATTGTGTATCATGACATACAGTAAGTACTGTGTACTATATTGAAAAGTTAAGTGTTACAACTGCAGATAACCAAGATTTCTTCTTCTATTACCAGGACCACATCATTGCAGATTGATGGTACTCATTTTGGTCACCCAGAACTATAATGCCAACAGACATGTCCTTGATGAATTCCTCTTGAGAACCTGTATGCTTTAATAAAAACAAAGGGAAGCGTTAAAATATGCCTTACAATATTAACAGTCACAGACGCCAATAAATATGTGCACTTATAAAGTAAATACATTTACTTACAATTGGTCCAAGCTCTACAATGAGTCATTCCCATTATGTTCAATTTTTAACTGACCATATATTCATGCAGCGTTGCGATGGGTTCCGGTGAGGCACTTCAATAACTGAAAGAAGAGTTTGTACTGTCAGAACCTCATCTGAACCAAGATTATGTCAGACATATCAAATGCATGCTCTCCAAACAAACTCTGAGGGAGGTGCTCATTCGTTTCCCTTACAACATGCAGAAAAATGACAATTCGAGCAGTAATCTTGTTTTTTCCCCCCTAATTTTATTCGTTCATAAATTCATTTTTTTAAATTCCCGCCATTCTAAATCCACACAGTTGTCCGTTGCGCTGGTATACATTTAATTACAAAATACGACGCTTTAAACCATACTTGTACTCTTCTTAGACAACATACGCAATTGTACACGTTAAACCAATAAATACAAATATTTACTTACCAAATGTGTTGGTTTGAGAACATTTTCAAGCTCTGTGGAGAAGCTCACCAAGATGGCTGAGGAACATCTTCTTTCGAGAAGGGTATAACTGCAGCATGGAGATCTCCAAATGGGGCGGGAACTCCAAAACGGGGTGGGAGCTACAAAATAGGGCATGGCTTCTTCCCATTGACAGACAGGCACATGACACGCATGCGCAATTTTTTCTCTCAATCAACTTCAGCGCAAATCCACCCTACAGCTGATTCTAAAGATTTTATTGGTTGTGTCAATCACAGTGTTAGTTTCCTACACTATGCTACAAAAATGCTAACCCCTAAACCTACCCCACACCTTACCCTAACCTTAACCACTGAATTTGGCTACATAGCAGGATTGGCGCTGAATAAAGAAAGTTGCAGTTCAGGAGATAAGCAATTAATAAGATTATGCGATATGAGATCGCTGAGCCGGGCCGTTCCGTTCTGTAACTCCCCAACCGGACCTCACCCGACAATGGCACCTTTTTAGTTATACCCAGCATCACTACCCCCTCCTACCCTGCGACTATTCGCCCCCGTTCCTTAAAACAAAATGATAGAGTAAAATATTTCCCCTGCGCTGTGCTGGGACAGCTCACGGGAGAGCTCGTGGGTGATTCCCGTTTATATCATTAAGCAGAGGTTCAAACTCTGGTCCGAACATCACTGGCCACGAGCTTTGAAAGTGAAAGTGAAAGTGACATGTGGCCAAGTATGGTGACCCATACTCGGAATTTGTGCTCTGCAATTAACCCATCCAAAGTGCACACACACAGCAGTGAACACACACACACCGTGAACACACACCCGGAGCAGTGGGCAGCCATTTTTATGCTGCGGCGCCCGGGGAGCAGTTGGGGGTTCGGTGCCTTGCTCAAGGGCACCTCAGTCGTGGAATTGAGGGTGGAGAGAGCGCTGTACACCTCCCCCCACCTACAACTCCTGCTGGCCCGAGACTCGAACCCGCAACCTTTAGGGTACGAGTCCGACTCTCTAACCATTAGGCCACGACTTCCCCAGAAACCAGGGGCTCTGCTCTGCACAGAGAATATTGATTTATATAGCATATTTTATTTTAGATCAACTAAAAACAATGTTTAATTTATTAAGTTTTATTTTGAAATGTAAGTCAATAACAATTGGCTGAAGCCAGAGCCAATGGTGAAAGTCTTTGCGAGAAGAGACCCCGCCCCATTTTGGAGGTTCTGCCCACTTTTGGAGTTCACGCCCCATTTTTGCAGATCTCCGATCTGCAGTTATATGTACTTGCTTCTTCACGAGTTCTCGCGATAAGTGACGTTAAGAACGTGATATTGTTATTAAATTGATTCAACACATTTTTTTAAGTTGAGGGGGCAAATGGTTAGTTTTGTCAACTTACGAACTAGTTGAGACAGTGAAAATTTAAAATATTAAGTTGAATTAACCAATTCATAAACTGCAAGATGAGTCCACTTAAAAGCAGTAATTGAAACAACTAAACTGCGAAATACTTTTTTACAGTGTAGGTGGGAGCTTGGGAGGAGGCTCAGGAGGAGGACAGATATCTGGGAGGAGGACGACGGGCAGAGACCAGGGAGGTGACGAAGGAGGGAGGAGCCAGGGAGACGACAGGAGGGAGCCGGAACAGGAGAAGCCAAGTAGGACCCAGGCCACAGCCATGATGACGGCCCATGGTGCAGCCGAAGGAGGGAGGAGCCACGGAGGAGGAGGAATGGCCGCCGACTCCAGGGGGCCGACCGACGGCGGCGGAGCAGGAAGAGCAAGGGCAACGGGGAGGAACCGGAGGGCCAAGGCGGAGCAGATGGTACCGGCAACTGAGGCGGAGGCGGGGATCCAGAGGGCCGTGGTGGAGCCGGAGCAACAGAGTACTGAGGAGGAGCCGAAGGGATGGAGGAGAGAGCCTCCTTTGAGAGCCTCCTCTGGGCTGAACAAGGGAACAGGGTGACGCTCTGGAATATCGGGCTCTGGAGGGCGCTCTCGAGGAGCGGGCACTGGAGGGTGCTCTGGAGGAGCAGAGCTGGCTGGGACCAGCAGAGACTCAGGAGATGAAGGAGGGCTGGACTTGGGATCAGGAGCCTTCACTGTGCTTAACTCGGGAACAGGAGCCCTCTGTGGGCTAAACTCGGGAACTGGAGCCCTCCGTGTGCTAAACTCGGGAACTGGAGCCCTCCGTGGGCTAAACTCGGGAACAGGAGCCCTTCCTGGGCTTAACTGGGGATCAGGAGCCCTCTCTCCCTTGCTGTGGCATGGACCACGCGCCATACTGAGCTCACCCTCAGCCGCGGTACGGGGGAGGAGCTCCTCTCCGCGCTCACAGAGTGTACTTTATTATTTTAGCTGTAGTGTTTTATTTGATATTTCATTTCTAAATTGCAATGTAATCATTGCAAATTACAAATATATTTAAATACATGACGAGTTTCAATAGAAAAAACAGTGAAGTATTATTTTAGTTTACTATAAAAGCTTGTCAGTACATTCAGCAGTACTTCAATCATATTTGAAACACAATAGAATTATAAATTGTTATAAAATTACATATAAAAATATACTTAAGTAGGTAAAATGACTCTAAAATTCAACTAAATGGATTTAATATAAATTTAAACTATAATTTTTTTCATTTAATTGTCAATAGCATGAAGTGAAGCGTCATGATATTTGAAAAAACAGAAGGCAAAAAGTACTTGGACAACCTACTAATGCTGGTGAGATTCTGAAGTGTGCATTTTATATACACTTTACTATCCCATGAGGCCACGGGAGAAAATTTGTGAATGGCAATGAAGTGACATCAGCATGGGGGATGTAATACACCCGAAATTCGTTCCTACTACTCATGTTCATACTATTCAGTTTACATTCAAATATAGTACCTACTCAGACAACATGCAATTTTGGATGCACTGTTGGTCTGTTGACCTGGAAATCTTATCTCCTGTCAGATCACACTCAATTTGTACATCTTAAGCCATTTCGATCAAAACCTTCTGAAGTTACTACTGGTGTTCTGCTGGGCTCTGTCCTGGGCCCTCTTTTATTTCTTATTTATCTTCTACTATTTGGTAGCAATTTTAGGAAATTTGGGTTTCAGTTTAATTGTGATGGCAATGACACCCAACTCTATCTGTCCTCCAAACCTACTTCTACTTTTCCTCACTCCTCCCTCTCTGATTGCTTAGCTGATATTAAACCTTGGTTTACATGCAACTTCCTCAAATTTAACAGTAGTAAAACTGAAATTCTTCTTGTTTGAAACACCAATCTGGCTAAATCTAATTGCTCCTCTGTGATCATTGACAACTTTTCAGTATTTCTGTCCACACAGGGTAAAGTCAGGGTGTCATCTTTGATAGTATTTTCATTTGAAGCTCATATTAGAATGTCTTTATCTATACATTTTCAAATACATAACTATTATTTGATTTCATCCTGCCCTCCCTTCCTGCTTTAGTGACAACACTGAGGGTCTTTTGTTAATGTTGATTGTTTTATTGTGCTTGTAAGGTGTACTTAAGTGTCATGAAAGGCACCTATAAATAAAATTGAGAATAATAATAATCTTTTAAATACACACATCTGCTTATCTCTTTTCAATGGGAAGGCGACGACCATCAGTTCATGTATAATTGAGTGGCCATCAACCCCCTTCAGCTGAGCTGGGATCTGAAGTCCTGTCTCAAGTCCACACCCGAGACCACCAGAGCACGAGCAGGTGGAGGGTCCCAACAGATGGTGACTCTCTTTGTGATTTCACAGAATGAAGCCACCCACATTGAGAGCGACATCCTCACCCTTGATCACTTCAGCCCGTGAAGGCTGCTGCCACTTTCCTGTATTCAGATGGGCATCTCTCTTCAAAGACGTCTGAAGAAACTTTACCTGGGCTTGAGAGGCAACGTACTTCTGAGTGCTGTTTTGATTCCACACCTCTCTTTTATTAAAATTAGTTATTCCAGGTTGGGCTGCATCGGAAAAGGGCTAATTGTGGACACGTGCTAAATTAAGTACTGTTATTTTAACCCTTCTGGTGGTTCATCAAAGTAATTATCTCAAACAGAGGCTCATATGCATAAAGTACACTAATGAGCCTCTTGCGCTAGTTTTCAAATAAGCCTGTGCATCATGTGGCCATGTTAAAGGGTAAGGGTGTCTCCATAGACAGCAACGCAACTGAAATGTTCCCAGGTCAAGAAACATAGTAAATACATCAGTAAAACAGTCCATGTGACATCAGTGGCTCAGCTTCAGTTTTGCGACGCAACGTGAGTACTTTTTTTGCGCAAAGAAAACAAAAATAACAATTTACTCAACAATTCTTCTCCCCCGAGTTACGTCTTCTGCCATTTTGGAGAATACCCAAGAACATATTTAACATAATCAGCATTATTTACGCATAATCTGTGTAATAAGCGTTGTTTTTGGTTAGGGGAAAGCATGTGTATGTATTGTGATACTCTCTAAAATGACGGAAGACGTAACTCTGGGGAGAAGAATGGTTGAGTAAATTATGTTATTTTTGTTTTCTTTGCGCAAAAAAAAAGTATTCTTGTAGTGTCGCAAAACTGAAGTTGAGCCACTGATGTCACATGGATCTGTTTTACTGATGTATTTACTACTTTTCTGGATCTGGGAACATTTTAGTTGCGTTGCTGTCTATGGAGGGTCAGATAGCTCTCCGATTTAATCAAAAATATCTTAATTTGTGTTCCGAAGATGAACAAAGGTCTTACGGGTTTGGAACGACATGAGGGTGAGTAATTAATGACCTAATTTTCATTTTGGGGTGAACTAATCCTTTAAGTGTGCCGAATATTGTTGTAAATTAAGTGTGGTGTATATTTAGATTTAGCTATGAAGAGGTTTTAGAAATTATTACAATCATTTTCTTTTACAGTTACAACAACTAATTTTATTTGATCTAAAAATAATTTATTCATTCATATATTTATTCTTTCCTTCATAATCCATTTTTTGGGGCTTTTGACCCAATATAGTATACTACACTAAAAGCATTTGATAATTTACTTGGAAACAATTTTCTCTCAGAAACTGTTAGTAGATTTCACAAATAATTACAAAGAAAGGCAAGTAACATGGTTACATATGGTTACATAATAGGGTTATTACAGTTAACTAAAACCATAAATAAAATAAAATAAAATAAAAAAAAAAACTGACTTAAAATATATTTTGTCAACTAGCTGCCAAGGTAACATTTTTAATATTCATTTAGTTTGATGTACATACGTAAATAATTAAAATAAATAATTAATAATAAAAATAATAACTATTTTAAATATAAATAAAATCATTAAAAATAAAACTAAAATAAAATTCATAAAATATATCAATTATGAAATATTTAGGCCTATTATAAACATTTTAAAAATATAGTATACCTTTTTGGTTAAGTCAGCTTACGAATGACTTATTTATAGTTGCCTCAACACATTAAACTGGAATAGAAGAGTATTTTAACATCAACAAATGACACACTTCACCTTTAATCAAACTGTACGTCACTTTGTAAAGCAAAAATTAAAAGATCACAGAGATCGAGAGATCACATCGTTTTAAAGGCAATGCCGCAGCTCTTTGAGAGTGAGAGAAATCAATGAAAAAGACTAAAGAGAAGCGAGACTGTACCCTTGAATCCTATTACATCATGTCATGTATAGATTTCATGATGCACTTTGACAAAATAAATCAGTTTGCCTCATCTTGTTCCTTTGAGCTCTTCAGTGTCAGAAACCGCTAATTGCACAATATAGGGCCTATATATATATATATATATTAGGGATGGGAAGATTCCCCGATTCGCTCGGTGCATCGGCATAAAAAGTTAACGATGCGATTCATCAGTTTGCATCGGCTACAAGTTGTCATTTATATCGCGATGCATCGTTTCTAACATATTTGCATCGGTAAAAAATTATTTATTTATATATAATTACTAGTGCATGCGCTACACTTTTATTATTTAGATAGTGACCAATAATCTGTGACTGATTTCTCCTCTCTAAACTGTTTATCAAGCGTGCGTGAATATGACAAATCACAACAGCACAGAGACCTGAAGAAAAACTGGGATTAAAGTCCAAAACCTGACTTGAAATAACCTAACAAATCAATCGGGGCTAAAACGGTTCCATAAACGACAAATTAAATTCACACAATCTCCCTAATTTGTGGACGCTTATTCTTAAACAGACCTTAATGTCGATCATGGATCAGATCGATCCACCATGGCAAACAGAGAATATATCTGTGCTGTTTAATGCATTTGAGACCTTGTGTTTTCCTCAATGCATAGCTGACATGTCACAGGTATATTTTTCATCTGTAAATGTCAGAAAGTCATGCAAACATATCTACAGGTATTTTGCTGTCAGGAGTGGGCGGGGCTTACGCAAGAGCAACGAGCGCTGCTACGCGCATGCGCACTAAACAGACGGTGGGCAATCAAATATGAGCGCAATAATTCTAGTAAAATATGCTAAAATATTTGTTGTTAGACATTAAATGTGTCTTTTGTAGGATTTTAAACCACCAGTTAAAATATAGTAATTTTCTTTATTATGTATTTTCATTTTTAATTCAGTGATTTTAACTTTTAATTTAGTTATTTGAATGCTCTAAAGAGCAATTTTAGATGATAATGTTCTGCTATCTGTTTTGCAAACTATAAAAGGTACAGCTGTCATAAAACCAGAGAGAAAGGCTGAATGGCTAGAAACTGTATAAAAAAATAATAATAATAAAAAAAAGGTCAAATAATAGTATGTGAGACAGTGGTAATACCATTGTGTTCCTATTGGTCAGTGTTAGAGGAGCTCAGCTCAGCTGCTTTAGACCAGCATAAGTTGCCACAGTGACTAAGCTTGATCTAGGCCTATGTTAGGTTTGCTTTATGGAACCAAATCATTTGACAATGAGTCAGACTAACTGAAATGAGCCTGGCTTATTTGTTTAACTTGTTTTATGAAACAGGCCTCGAGGCATTAAAACATACATTTTAATGATCATAATGATCATAGTGATCATATTTTCGCCATTGCATCGTATTGCATCGAATCGCATTGTGTTGAATCGAATCGAATCGAAATCGGATCACACTGCATCATAATAGGGGTGAATTGTATCGCATCACATCAGTACCTGCTTCATATGTATCTTTAATGTATCGTATCGTTGGCTATGCATTGAGATGCGTATCGTATCGGCATGATAGTCACGGTATATATATATATATATATATATATATTCTCTTTTTCTATTTTATATATATCACAGTTATCTATATATATTACATTCATTCATAATATATTCATGTATTCTTGTTATTAAAGATTCAACTTCAAATAAAACTCTTTTATATAATATAGAATCATCTTTTATCCACCAAGGGATTCTTGGCCTAACAAAGGTTGTTGATTCATGGACTACCCAACATCTAAGTGTTCACTAATGAATAATTCACATAATCACATAAAATTATTTAATACGCTTCTTGTGTTTTATAGTAATTCTGATCCATCTGTCAAAACCTTAAATGAGCTTCATAAATATAAAGGAACGCCGAACGAACAAGAAACAGGGAAATCTTTGATATTAACATAGCAGATTCTGAAATTCATGATGTTCAATATTACGACTGACTGAGTCTTGTAAAATTCATCCAATAAATGAAATTGCTCAGTAATAAATGTTTAATTAGGCTCTGCAAAATAAAACAATCACTCCTGTCAATTAATGCATTTGCATGTAAATATTTCACTCTTGCCAGAAGCCACTGAACTGCAAAACACAGCAACAAAGTTCGTTTTCTGACTAAATAAAGGGTGTTTGCCCTTCCAAAATTCTAAAGCGTTGTGAGTGGTTGCTATGCGGTTGCTAGAGTTTTCTGAGTGGCTTCTAAGATTTTCCTGAGAGCGTTAGCACATTAGCTGTTAGCGTTTACATCCTCTTTCACTAGCCTCTCCATTTGACACTGCACTCGTGGATTATTGATCTGAAAGTGCATTAATAGTTAATGACTACAGACAGATGGCCTTTTCTCCACGATGAGCGTGTGATTCAGGCTGGATAACTGTAGAGAGGTCTAAGATCCGCTAGGATGAACATCTGCAAATAGCAAAGCAAACGCAACGGGTGGGAAGCTAAAGGGACAAAGGAACTATTGAATACATGGAAAGAGATGTGCAAACATATAAATTATGGATAAAACTATATGTATATGTAATGAGGGTGAGAGTTATGATGACATGGTTGAATGTATTTAGATGGTAAGGCTTTTAATAGCTTGAGGTGGGTAACTGGAAGGTTGCTCGTTTGAGATGTGAGATATGACCCAGCACAATGTTCCTGGCTTCACAAGGAAAACAGGACTTAAATAGGCTACATTTATGCAAAACATGAAGTATGTTACTGCATGTTCAGTTCACTGGAGCTGTAGTGCAAAAAGAGAATCAAGTAACTGACACAGTTTCAACTCTATATTCCAAGTCTTTGAAACCATATGCTAGATTTGTCAAGCTGAAACTTAAGTATGTATTTTTCTAATTTTTGCCATAGCTCACAAATCAAGTTCACTTCAAATATGGAGCGTGAAGATGCACTGTTAGTAAAAGTTACCATTGCTGTTTTCACATTGCCCGCATTTGACGCCAACTTATGCATTCGGTGAGACACATAAGAACAATTGGGGCTACATTTTTAGCGAAAAATGACAAATTTCTTTTTTCTTGGCACAAAGAGTATTGTATGACTTCATAAGTCATGGAATGTATCATGTATTATATTTTCATGGTGCTTTTTTGTCACGTTTAGAGATTGAGAGCTCAAGTCCAGGCCCATTTACATCAAGAATGATAACTATAAAGATTACTATAACAGTAACTAAAACAATAACTATAACCATAACAATATTAGCATCCACACCAATGGATGTTAAAATTATGATTATTATAAATGCATGCTGTAGTTCTATCGTCTGCCATTCTACGATAACTAGCTATAAAGATAAGTATATTCATGTCCACACCAAAAGACAATGGCAAGAACGGAAAGTATGATAACTATAAATTAACTATAACAATAATTATAACGATAAGTATATTATCGTCCACACCAACAAAAGATAGCATTTTTATTATTAGCGCATACTCCAGTTATGTTATCTGTCGCTCTAAAGCTCTGTTCACACCAAGAATGATAGCTAACTATAATAATATCTAGAATGATAACTATATGCCCCTTTAAAGTTCCGTTCACACCAAGAATAATAAATATAAAGATAACTATACAGATAACTTTTTACGCATCCACACCAGCAGACGAAAATGTTGTGTTTATTATAAGCACGCACTGCAGTTCTGTTGTCTGCCAATTTTAAGCTCCATTGACACCAAGAACGATAACTATAATGATAAATTTAACAATATTAGCATTATATTAGCGTCCATGCCAACCGACAATAGCCTTCTGCATACTCCAGTTATTTCGTCTGTCGGTTTAAATCTCTGTGCACAACAAGAATGATAACTAACGATAACTATAAATTTAACAATAATTATATTAGCGTCCACACCAATGGACAAAAATGTAATGTTAATTATTAGCATGTCGTCTGTTGCTTTAAAGCTCCATTCACAGCAAGAATAACTAACTATAACTATAACTGTAATGATAACTGTTACGATAAATATATTAGCGTTCACACCAACAGATGATAACATTATGTTTCTTATAAGCACTCACTACAATTCTGTCATCTGCCACTTTAAAGCATGTTCACACTAATAATAATAACTGTAAAATTAACTATGATAAATATATTAGTGTACACTTCAACGGGCGATAGCTTTCTGTTTATTATGAGTGTGCACGGTAGTTACGTCGTCTGTCTCTTTAAAGCTCTGTTCACACAAAGAACAATAACTAACTATAAATACTATAATGATAACTGTTATCGTTATTGTATTTATAATTAGATATCATTCTTTGGACTTTGAATTTTTGATGAAATCCAAGAGCTTTCTTACCCTGCATAGACAGCAAAGCAACTACCACGTTCAAGGCCCAGAAAGGTAGTAAGGACATCGTTAAGATAGTCCATGTGACATCAGTGGTTCAACTGTAATTTTATGAAGCTATGGGAATACTTTTTGTGCTCAATAAATAAATAAATAAATAAATAAATAAATAAACAATAACCACTTCATTCAACAATTTCTTCTCTTCCATGTCAGTCTTCCACGCTTGTTCATAGAGTACTATGATGCATTAAATTATTAAAAATTTATACTTGTGGTTGTATTATTTATAATTATTGTCCTTGGTGTCAACAGGAAAATCAGAATCAGAAAATGTCTAATGTTGAAAATGTTAAAATTTGTTTTTATTGTGTTAGTTGCTCATAACAAATCACACCATTTTTAATACTGCTAGTGGACAATTCACCTGGAAACTACAGTGAATTTTTTCTGTGTGAATGCATTTCAAATATTGCGTAAATGTAAACAGAGTCACATTTTCTGCATTAGATCAGATTGGTAAGTGAAACAAAAGTCAGTCTCAATGTATATGCGTCAGATAAATTACTTCTGACTTGTAAATGCTGTAATCGAACTTCATTTATCCAATATCCAATGTGCAACTACACAATGAGAAGGACCAAATTACAATCACAATCCCTCAATTCACCCTATAGAAAGCCATTAATCTTAGTTAGGCATTTTCCCCTAAAGTGGCTATTAATACTCTTTTGTAAGACTGGAATGATCCAGTAAAGATGAATCAATTTGAGACGTAAATGTGGCGCTTCCTTTCATTTGTGATTGGGCCGTCGGAACACCCACATACTATTTCCAGCCTAAAACCCCCAACAAACAGCACAAATCTCCATACAATTCAAACTAAATGAATAGCACAAGAGGATTAGGGAGGTTTTCAGTGAAAGTCACTGGTCTATTGTGGCTTTTGGGTGAGCGGCTGATATTTCTTCTCGGTTCACCTGCATTTTGGGGGTCGTGAACTATCATTCCTTTGTGTCCCAGCACAAACTCCTTTCTTTCAAGAGTCCGACTTCATTTCCTGTGGCTTTTCAGGGTCAGCAGTTTTGTTCTCCTTGTGGATCACTGGGTCTATTAAGAGCGAAGCAACAGAAGCTGATTAGGTGGACCTTAATTACTCCGTCGGTACCCCATTACTCCACCACAAACTGTTTTCACTCATCCCTATATTTTCATCTATCATATCTCCTTTCCTCCAAAATGAGCTTCACTCTTGACTGTTCAATGTGCTGTTTGCTATTGTGTCGCGTTAATGTGAAGACTGAAAGCTGGGAATCTGTAGACTAGCGAATCCATTAAAGGGGTCATATGATGCGATTTCAAGTTTTCCTTTCTCTTTGGAGTGTTACAAGCTGTTTGTGCATAGATAAGATCCCTGAAGTTTCAAAGACTAAAGTCTCAAAACCAAAGAGATATTCTTTATAAAAGTTAAGACTCGACCACGCCCCCCTAAAACGGCTCATTCAAACATCCCCCCACATGTCTACGTCATGGTGTGGGGAGATTTTCAAAACACCGCCCAAACGTATACGCAAATAAAGAGGGCGTGATTTTTATTCTTGCTGTAGTGTTGTTGCTGCCGCCGGCGCCATGTCCTGGAGACGCTGTGTTTCATTGTGAAAGAAAAACTACTTTGTTTGGGCTTCCAAAAGAGGACACAACTAGAAATTAGTGGTTAAGTTGTATTTCCAACACTGTTCCAGAACAGTTCATCCCAAATATTCGAGTGTGTGCAGTGCATTTTACGGAGGACTATTTCCTGAACCTGGGAGTAGCTGCCAGCTGTGCTCAAAGACTGTTTCTATAAAGTGGGGCAATTCCATCTTTGCAAGGACAGTCTGATGCTTCTGACTCGAAGCCTGTAAGTATGTTTTCATATTTAAAGAATTTGCCACTGACGATTCAAACGCGAGTTTTGAGCTGTGTAGAGTAGTGCTTGTTGTTTGTCGTTTCTCCAATCACAAATGCAGACATGGTAATGTTTACACGGCGTGATGCAATGCGACACGTACAAAGACAGTATAAGTCATTATAACCAGTAATTAAGTCCCCACTGGGTAAAACAAATGCCTCGTTTTGTAATGGGTTTTATTGTTTTTGTCTCGTCGCGCCGGGACACGGCATCACAATACGGTAAGGGGCGTAACATTTCCGTCTCCCGCTTGAGGTATTCGGCCAATCACAACGCACTAGATAGCTGGCCAATAAGAGCACGCCTCGCTTCTCAGAACGATGAGCTTTGTAAAAATCGTTGCGTTTCAGAGAGGCGGAGCAAAGAGGAGCAACAATAATGTACAGTATGTGGAAAATAATGTGTTTTTTCAACCTTAAACCGCATAAACACATTGCATTACACCAAATACACAAATAATGTTATTTTTAGCAATGTCATATGACCCCTTTAAACCTGAATGTGAGTATGCATGATATAAGACTCGAGCTAAAGTTCGCAGCTTTATGTCGTCCAGGTGCTGATGATTATTTGTTCAGCTCGTTCAAGCTTTGGTTGACCTGCTCCACTTTCTTTTTCAGTCTCTCTTTATGGAAGTTCTTAGTTTACTTCATATATGCATTGACTTGGACGGACATCTTCCATGAAAAGTCTGAATTCAAAATCATTTTGATCATTTTTGGGGGGAATAAAGTATACATTGTCTTGGACACATCTTCCATGATGATTCAGAATTCAAATTCATTTTGATCAAATTTGGGGGGAATAAAGTAAAAGACGTCACGGTGATTATACTGAATAAAAAACCTCATTAGGATGACATTCTTGAAAGAAAAACTTTATGAAGTACATTCATTACTTAAAATAAAATAAACAATAACTCAAATAAAATAAAATACAAAAGCATTGCTTGCATTTCTTATTTTCATTTATAAAAACATTATGTACTAAAATATCTAAAACTGAAATTATAAATATACACACACACACACACACACACACACACACACACACACACACATATATATATATATATATATATATACTGTATAAACTATATAGGTATTTATAGGCAATTACAAAACTGAAACTGAAATGGAGACTAAGAAAGAAAAAAAAACACTAATTCAAAATACTAAAAAGGACTATAACAATCTCAATGATTCTATAACTAAATAATAAACTGAATGCTTTTAAATACCCTAAAACATTTTCTTTTTACCTTAAATTAATTAAAACCATTGTAAAATATATTTTAATTACTTTTTGCTTGATTTCACTGTTTTTAAATTCACTTACTGAAACTTTTTTTTTTTAATTATACATAGGTTTTTAAAAACCATATGAGCAAATAACATCAAATTATATATTTAACTAAAATCAAATAAAAACTGAAAATATATATTTAAAAAAAAAAAAAATACTAATAATAATATCTTAGTGATACTAAAATAACACTATTATTTATAAACACTGCTTCACTGGTTATTAATAGATTCCATAAATGAATAAATAAATACCATAAAAAAGTTTCCTTTTACCTTGAATGAATTCAAATAAAAAAAAATGTTTTAAATATATTTTTAATATATTATAAAATATATTTAGTTTTATTTAAACTCATTTATTTACATTTTAAATGGTATAAATGGCATCAAATTATATATTTAATAAAAATGAAAATGAAAACTGAAAATATAAAAATAAAATATATTTTAAAATATTAATAAAAACATAATAGTGATGGTACTAAAATAAACTGATACTTATATTCACTGCTTCATCGATTCATATGCGCATGAACAAATGAACCAACAAATGAATGAATAAATAAATAAATAATAACTTCAAATATATTTTAAAACTGTTTTATTTTAATTCAAGGTCAAAGGAAAATGTTTTACATTACTGTTTACTTAATCGACATGAAGTTTTTAATTCATTTAAAATATTTCTTAAAAATGGTATAAAAGTTTTTACACACCATATGAACACATTGCATCAAATAATAAGACAGCTTGTATAACTGTAGAAATGTAT
This sequence comes from Spinibarbus caldwelli, assembly GCA_039654775.1. Taxonomy (NCBI): domain Eukaryota; kingdom Metazoa; phylum Chordata; class Actinopteri; order Cypriniformes; family Cyprinidae; genus Spinibarbus; species Spinibarbus caldwelli. The sequence continues at coordinate 18,265,642 of CM077231.1, forward strand.
ATTCATGACTGTAGATCCATAGATTATAGATTTAGATCCATGATCTTTAAATATCCATGACTTCTCCAGATCTAATATTCACGCTTTTAAAATTAACCAATTCTCAATGAGCATGGAAACCCTTGCATGAGCTACTTTTTCTTCCACTTTGGAGGCCACACACCTTTTTTCTGTTTATTTACTCTGATATTTAAATTGAAGGTAATGCAATGTTTACCTTCTAGTGCACATAAGACATCCACAGAGTTAAACTATCTTCCCATCTCAGATGAATAGAAATTGTTTTGTTTGCATCAAACGTCTACATTATCCTTGGAACAAGTACACAGTGACATTTTATTTGCAGTTGAATTAATTCTTTAATAATAATAATAATAATAATAATTTGTTACATTTATATAGCTCTTTTCTGGGTATTCAAAGCGCTTTACATAGAAGGGGGGGATCTCCTCATCCACCACCAGTGTGCAGCATCCACCTGGATGATTTTTTAAAATATCAAAAATCTCCTCACCCTCTCTGACAATAATAGTTATTTGCACAGGGGGAACAAATAAATAAATTTCTCATTCTGCGCAATTAAATCAACCTGTATTTGTAGCTGATTATTTCGACTTAATTAAGTTGTTGTTCAGTGTAATGAAAGCCAAAAGTCAGTATGAAGCTAAAAATATCAGTGACCTTAAAACCTAGAGCCGAGCTCTTAGAGCGGCTAATTAAAAGCAGCTTGTGTTGTTATGGCAATTGGCATGAGTGCCGGCCCTTCGCCTCAGCTGGCTGTCATTTGTGAAGGAAGTTACTGTTAAGCACTGATCAAAGTCTACACTAGTGCTACTGCTAACAAGTCTGGGTAGCCATTTGATTTGGGACTGCTGGACTTAGCCTGGCTCAAGAGGGCAAGTTTCGCTTGAAGCTAACTTTAGCAAGACTGTCCTAGTGGATTAGCTTGTGGTGCTTCCAAACATCTCTGGACTTCTTTCCTGGAAAAAAAAGGTCAAGCTAGTCTGCTATCAGTCATGGGATCAGTCATGGTCAGTACTGGTGGTCTATCAGTACTGACCAGCTCATAGTCCAGCGATAAACCACCGAAACCAGCTTAGACCTGCTCTTTTTGAATTCTGAATCACTTCAATATATAACACTACTGTTCAAATTTTTGGGGTCAGAATGTTTTTGAATGAAGTCTCTTATGCTCATATACAGGTACCATCATGGAACATAAAAAAAAAAATAAAATAATAATAATAACAATAATAATGACATTAATAATAATAATAATAATAATAATAATAATAATAGTAATAATAATAATTTAAAATTAGGACCATTTCCTATTTTTTTTGTTACATTTTTTACTCATTACTTACAGTAACAATTGCCATTACAGTGAATTTTACAGCGTTGCAGTAAATAAATAAATACATTTTTCTATTTTTACCCATATTTTGAATCACACATTACATTGTTTTTTTGCTTTAGAGTTGAAATAAATATCTTTAAACTTTAATTCAAACTTTACTGGTAATTTTTTGCCAGGATGTTTTCAATTTTCTATGGATCTTTTTTTTTTTTTTTTTTTCTCACAGTATTACAAGCATTTTTTTTTTTAATCAGTAAAATAAATAAATGCGTAAATAAATAAAATTATCATTATTAATTAAGCACAAGTATAAATACTTAACAATATTCACATAAAACAATACAATTCCTGAAAGTTTTCATAAATGTGTTTTGTGTTTTTGTCATAAAAAATAAATAAATAAATAAAAACAACTCTATATAGCTTTTATAAACCTCTTAACTGGCACCCCGTTGGAATAAAGACTTGCTCTCCTGCTGAAGTGAAAGCATTTCAAAAACTGAAAGTGTAAAAAAAAAGTTTAGGTTTACTGTAAATAAAATGTAGTGTACTGAACATTTCTTATATAAAATACATATATTTTTTAAAATACATATATTTTTCCAAAATATTTTGAAATTTAGTTGCTATCAAATCAAAGCCATATGTCTAACTAAGTTATATTCCAAATTTGAAGTTGATATCACAAAAATCAAGGCTCCTGTGAGATTTTATTTAGACGTTATACTAAAAAAAAAAAAATAAATAAAAAAATTGTTTGTTTTGTTTTGCTTTGCTTTGCTTTGCTATGTTTTGTTTTGTTTTGTGTTTCGGTTTGGTTTGCTTTTTTTTTTTTTTTGATGCATTTTCCTGTTACAAAAATAAATTTGTCACAATATTATTTCTGTCACAAAATAACCACAGAATATGGAACATTGAGAGCTTTCCAATGATGTGTGTTCTGTCAAGAAATGTTTTAATTATAAAATATTGTAGAAAAATTTTGTAATATTTGGCACCTCTTATTAAGGGGAGGAGCCGCAATGTCTGATTTCAAACCGGTTTTCACAAGATGAATTTGCATGTTTAATGTTTCTTAGTTTTTCTTTATTTAGTTAAAATTTTCGTTTTAGTATTACAAGTTAAACTAAACAAAATGAGAAATGTTGCCTTGGCAAATAGCTGAAATAAAAAGTTGTATATTCAGTAAACATTTATTTAATTAAAAAAAAACAACAATTTTTATGGGTTTACTTCACTATAATAAGCCTGGCATGCACTTATTTTGACATTAGAGTGAAATATGACCATATTTTTTATCAGAATATCTATTTAAAAATCCTTAATTGTGACGAGAAGCAGAGCAGACCTCAGTGAATCTCTTTCATGCCACACCACAACGCTCCCATTTCCTACAAACACAAAATCACGATGTGCTGCTCACCTAATGCCTCAAATTACCCTTCCATTCTATTTGGACACACGTGCGCCCTGAATACGCCACCCTCCCATCCAATTTATTTATCCCAAATCAACTACTGTTATTGTCATGCTTACAAAACAAGGCCCCTGTTACCTAGCAACACCTGTCTCAAAGGGACAACATCTAGGGAATTGTGTCCGGCTGCATTCTCCGGCTTCATTTATTGAGACATCTGTCCGTTGGCCCCTTTCCTCGAGTCCCTGCAGACTAAATGTTTTTGCTTGCACCTTTGACTCTCCGAACCTCGCAGTGGGTTCAAGATCCATATTGCTCTTTTCTGTGCTGTGCTCTGGGAACCGGACGTGACTTTGTCCTTTTTGGATTGTTTAATCGTTAATAAAACTCTTTTGGTGAAGAAAACGACTTTTTCCCAAATGAATTCATCATCGCCCTTGTGAAAAAGTAGTACACTTTATACAAAAAAGTACTTAATCTATGTTAAAAGAATATACTTAATGGGATAATTTACCCAAAAAGTCAACATTTACTCACTCTCACATTATTCTGAACCTGTATGAGTTTCTTTCATCTGTTGAGAACAAAAGGCGATATTTTGAAGAATGTTGGTAACTGAACAGTTGACGGTAGCCATTGACTTCCAAAGTATGGAAAAAATGGCTACCATCAACTGTTACCAGCATTCTTCAAAATATTGCCTTTTGTATTAACTACTTATCTTCAGCTTATCGTCTTAAGTCATCTTTTATTTCATTTATATGATTTATGCAATTACCCTTTTTTTAAAATATACTTTTAAAATTTGAGGTACGTTACAAGTGGACATTCAGTACATTTAAGCTTCTTTTTCATAAGCATGTAGCATTTTTATTCAATGTAAAGTAGCATTTTGCAATTTCTTAGAGATGTTTAAACTATTTTAGTCATTTAAAGGTAAAGTGTGCATAATATTTTTATGTTAAAATACTTTTCAACAACTTTTACACAACATGGGAACACTGACTCCACCAATGCGTTTGGAGGCGAGACTATCTGTTTGTCCAACCAATGAGAGACAGGGTAAGTGTTTGGGATTTGTCATTAGTGGCACAGAAATTACTCATGAAAATGAATGGCTACCGGAGCTAAATAAAAAAAAAAAAAAAAAAAAAAAAAAAAATAAAAAAATATATATATATATATATATATATATATATATATATATATTTTTTTTTTTTTTTTTTTTTAAGTAGTAAAAGTAGTAGTTGATTTATTTTATGTATTATTTTTTTTAATTATTAAAATTATTTATATATATATATATATATATATATATATATATATATATATATATATATATATATATATATATCAAAATTATTTTTGTATTTACTTAATTTAACCAAAATGTCTTTCAATTTTTTTGGTGAACTGTCCCTTTAAATGTTCTTATTTATTTATTTATTTATTTATTTATTTATTTATTTATTTATTTAAATGTTTAAACAAAATCCATTGACTTCAGCTTTGGGTGAACTGTTCCTTTATCTGAGGCTACAGGGTGGGAAATTTTGGGATATGCATTTCAAAACTAAATCAGTAATATAGCTGCTGTAAACATACCAAATACACTGAATATTAATAAAAATCTCTGTTCGCCCTTGAGTACATTCTCACAAGCAGTCGAGCTCTTCTCATTTCCAATGCGCAAATGTTTATTTGGTCATGTTCTCACAGGGATATCATGGTATATTTGGATCCAATTAGTTCACACTATCTTCCCTCTAATCCCAGATTATGTTACGCAGCGTGACAGTAGCATGAAAACTTTGTAATCTTCAGTTTTATGTATTTTTAATGCGTTTGTTTTTAATAGCGAGGGCTGGCTAAACTGATCAGAAGAATCTGCAGAATTCCCCTGGCTGTATGGTGACCAAACAGCTTTCATGTAATCATTGTCTGCCATCTTTTCCATGTGGTAAATATGCTAATGACCAATTATGATGCAATAATCCACAGCTAATGAGGAGCAATGCCAAATGGTTTTTACATGCAAATGGAAGAGTGTATAGCTTTAGAAACATACATGCCCTATATTACAGAAGCAGACTGGATACCATAAAAGATTCATGCTAAGTAGTTTTTGGACACGCTACTTGATACTGGTTAATTACAACGAGAAACGCCAAGGGCGAGCAGTGAAGATGTGTGCATCTGTGGGAGGGTGTGTGTCAGCGTATTTCTGTGTAAAATTCAAGAAGAATTTAAGGTTAACCTCGACAAAGAAAGACTTTCTGTATGTTTGCCAGTATTAGGGAATAACTGATTAAAAGTAGCCACACTGGTAAATAGATGCATTTTTAGTAGCACAAGAGCAAGTTGGTTTACTTTGTGGCCATCTTGGGAACACACATCTTGGGAAGTAGTCTTCAGTCATGGACCAATTAAAAAAAAAAAAAAAAAATCTTCATCAGTTTGCATGGAAATTATGTCTATTTAAGAACAAAGTATGTACAAACAGTTGACGGTAACCATTGACTTTCATAGTATTTTTTTCCATAATATGGAAGTCAATGGCTACCAGCAACTGTTCTTTAAAATATTTTCTTTTGTGTTCAACAGAAGAAACTCATACAGGTTTGGAACAACATGAGGGTGAGTAAATCACAGAATAGTTTAGTCTAGAAATATAGTATAGTATAGAAAAGTATAGTTTTTTAAACTATATTAACTCTTTCCCTGCCAGCATTTAAAAAAAAAAAGTTACCAGCCACTGCCAGCATTTTTGATTATTTTCACAAAAGTTTAATGACACCCAGAATATTTTGTTGTATGAATATCTGAACATGCAATATGTCAAAACAAAGAACAGAGTCTCTGCTTTTAAACAAACAAACAAAACTGTTTTATTCTAGCTTCATGCAATCTTTTTTATCAACATTTGAATGTGTGTACATTTCATAAAAAAGCAACATTTAAAACAAAAAGATAAGAAAATCACATTTTTGTAAAAGACTACATCTGGATCAGATTCAGAACTATGATCAAATCGCAGATGGAATTGCTAATTTCCATCAAGCAAAAGCTTGCACGGTTCTATACCACTTCCTGGATCGACATTTCATTCAGTAGCGTTTTGAGTTCTATGCTGTTGAGTGTACTAGTGTATGAAAGATGGGTTCAAGTGTACTACAAGTGGTAACAAAATACATTTTTTTAAATACAGAGACAGTATGTTAAAAGCGCATTTTAGTTCATATCATAATCATTTTTAGTATATTAAGTACAAAATTGTGAAAGTGTGAAAAAAAAGGTGTGTGGAAATAGAGCACTTTAAGTGTATTATGGAAGTGCACTTTTTTTCACCTGGGTCTGCTTACATACGCAATTGCTTGTTTCTGCTTCTTTTTCGCCGTGTTTTGATCCAGAAGTTCAATAGTCTTTCAGAAGATGCTTAATAGTGGCTCCTAGCGTACACGGAAAGTCAGAAAATTCAGTCAATGGCAGGAAAGCGCTGTCTCATAAATGACGGAAAATTCTGTCAACGGCGGGAAAGTGCTGTGTCATAAATGAGGAAAACTTCCATAAATCTCGGGTAATCGCTGTCTCATTGATGAGTGAAAATTCCCTCAATGGCAGGAAAACACTGTCTCACAGATGAGGGAAAATTCTGTCAATGGTGGGAAAACACTGTCTCACAGATGAGGGAAAATTCTGTCAATGGTGGGAAAACACTGTCTCATAGATGAGGGAAAATTCTGTCAATGGCAGGAAAACACTGTCTCATTGATGAGGGAAAATTCTGTCAGTGGTGGGAAAACACTGTCTCATAGATGAGGGAAAATTCTGTCAATGGCAGGAAAACACTGTCTCATAGATGAGGGAAAATTCTGTCAATGGTGGGAAAACACTGTCTCACAGATGAGGGAAAATTCTGTCAATGGTGGGAAAACACTGTCTCATAGATGAGGGAAAATTCTGTCAATGGCAGGAAAACACTGTCTCATAGATGAGGGAAAATTCTGTCAGTGGTGGGAAAACACTGTCTCATAGATGAGGGAAAATTCTGTCAATGGCGGGAAAACACTGTCTCATAGATGAGGGAAAATTCTGTCAGTGGTGGGAAAACACTGTCTCATAGATGAGGGAAAATTCTGTCAATGGCGGGAAAACACTGTCTCATAGATGAGGGAAAATTCTGTCAGTGGTGGGAAAACACTGTCTCACAGATGAGGGAAAATTCTGTCAATGGTGGGAAAACACTGTCTCATAGATGAGGGAAAATTCTGTCAATGGTGGGAAAGCGCTGTCTCATAAACGACGGAAAAATCAGTCAATGGTGGGAAAACACTGTCTCATAGATGAGGGAAAATTCTGTCAATGGTGGGAAAGCGCTGTCTCATAAACGACGGAAAAATCAGTCAATGGTGGGAAAACACTGTCTCATAGATGAGGGAAAATTCTGTCAATGGTGGGAAAGCGCTGTCTCATAAACGACGGAAAAATCAGTCAATGGTGGGAAAACACTGTCTCATAGATGAGGGAAAATTTCTGTCACTTGGTGGGAAAGCGCTGTCTCATAAACAACGGAAAAATCAGTCAATGGTGGTAAAGCACTGTCTCATAAATGACGGAAAATTCCATTAATGGTGGAAAAGCGTTGTCTCATAAATGCTGAAAAATGCTATCAATGGTGGGGAAAGAGTTAAAGTACTCCTTTTTTAAGGTTTACTAAAGTGTACTTCGACCAACATTGTCATTCCTGAAAGACTCTCTCACATGAAACACAAAATTAGATATTCTAAAGAACGTTCAAGCTACTCTTTTCCTTTCGGTTAGAGTATTTAGTACCCAGTGACCATAAAACACGTAAAACTAGTCCATCTATAAGCCACACTATAGCTTTCTTGTATGGAAAACAGCGACTTGACCATTCTTTACAATACCTTCTAATGAATCCTACAGAACTACCCTATGAATCAAACCGAAAAGATCTCAGTAAAGATCGTTGGGAGGTTTTATAAGTTCTATTGACGTCTCGACATCTATTGACGCCACTTGTGACCTTGCAAGGCTTCGTTTTTCATTGATGACTCATTTTGTACACCATTGACCACATCACACGCCACAATGTGCATCTTCTAGCAAACCACAGTGTAGAAAAGAATCTGCAATATGTCGTCCAGGTTACTGAACTGTTTGTTCAGTAAATAGCACTTGCTGAATATCGATTTTGTGTGCACAATAGAAAATACGTCATTTAGTTCCTCCATGTGTTTTTCATTTCACAGTTCTGATTTACCTGAAATGTCAGCTGCTCCATTGATTCATCGTTGATTAGCCGCACAGGTGTTACGGCTTTCTTCAGGGGCTATTGAAGGTTGGGATCCAGCTGGGAGTTTTTGGGGTACGTCAAGTGAGAGTTCTTGCCCCCGTGACTCACTTCAATCAATGAAACTCACTGCAAGAGAGTTAAAAGCCGTTCCTCAAGGGTCCAATGGATGATGATAGCACCGTCCTTGATTTGCGCTAACGTGTTAATGGTTTGATTAAAACAGAAAACAATATTCTCAACCATAACAATGTCCTAATGTATTCTCTGTGTCTAATGACTTTTCGTAATGGACAATTTGCTTCCTTAATTTAGCCGGGGAGTCCCAGACGTGGGGGAAGTGAAAGAGAGAGAGAATGGATGGAGGTTAGGAAAGACAACATTGTCTAATGAAAAAGGCCAAAAAGTTAACTTACCCATAACAACGACAGTCCTGCTTTTGCTATATGGTTAAATCTCTTTAAAGTTTTTGTTCTGAGTCAAAATGTTTAATTTACACTTCAAATAGCATTGCTAGGTGGTTGCTAGCGTTTTGTTAGGTGGAGGCCGAGGTGTTTTGAGTGTTTCTGCAGTTCATTGCTATGGTGTTCTTAGCGGTTATCAGAGTGTTACTAGTTGGCTACTAAGGTGCTCTGATATTTACAGATTGATAGAGTATAGCACTTCATTGATAAGGTGTTCTGAGTGGTTACTAGCGCATTGCTAAGTGTGTGTGTGTATATATATATATATATATATAATATACATATACATAATATAATATACATATTAGTGACGTACATTGATTTAAAAAAATAATAATAAATAACTATTCAATCACACATTTTTTTCTGAAATTAAATGTGATTAATCATGATTAATCCCACCTAACATTAAAGTTTTTAAATATACTTTTATATTGCAATAATTTCACATTCAATCTTCAAATTAATATACAAACAACATAAAGACAGTATATGTTTAATATTTGTTTAATGGCATCTTTTTTAATGACTGAAGGTGAGTATCACTGATACCAATACTACTGATGTCTCTATGAAATTGTTTTCTTTTCCTAATATTTAACCATTGATTATAGTCATTCAACATTACGGTTTAATTGGGAACTATCAGTTGTAACATTTATTGGTCTTTAAAAATAACAAATTCTAATTTAAGTGAATTCAAAACAATCTTCACAGAAGCCCATTATAATTCATTTTCTTGTGTCCTTCAGCAAGTAGGAAATATACAGAAATTGAATAATCAAACACTAAATTCTAAATTAAGTATGAAGTATTAAGTAGATGAATCCTTAAAACTACAAAAGTTATTGATTTCCTCTTTTTTCTTTTGTTCTTTGATTAATAAACATCACAGCAGCTGGGTTATTAGGCTATTTGGCTGCTATTACTTTAAGAGCTGCCGCTGATGAATGTGATGTGGATCTGACACGCTGCTCGTAGTTTAATTCGCATTTTAATATGAAATGATACATAACTGTAAAAATATATATATATATATATATATATATATATATATATATATATAGAAGGTGCACACTGTCATTCACACAAACACTAAACTGAAATATGCAATAAACATTAATTTTACAACATTAGATGTAACATACAACCCTAATAAACATAAAAAAAAAAAAAAATTAAATGCATCGCAGGGAATTCTGGGAACATCAATTTACATTTTTTCCCTGTAAATTTTACATTCTTTTCCAATTCCAAAAAGGGTATTTTACCGTATAATTTTCTGAAATGTCTATTACAGTTTTTCACCGTATATATTAGGGGAACTTACTGTTAACCATTTAACAGGTTTTTACTGTAGCATTTTCACAGTTTTTTTTTACCGTTAAAATCACGGTAATTTTTACAGTGTATACACACACACACACACACACACACACACTGTATCTATATATGGATATATAGATTATATACATGGCTTTAATGAAGTATGTTTTACTGCAGAAATATACATTGCTCATGTTGAATTAAATAAAATGAAACAAGGGTTGGAGAATTCAGTCAGGAATATGACTTCCCGGTGTGTTGAATCCATTTTCATATAAAACGAGTTCAGCTGCGGTTTTATGTAATTGAAATCTATTTTTGTTGGTGTGCAGTGAATGAATCCTAAGACGGTACTAGAACACAAGCGTTGCTCCACAAGGGCTGTTCTGAAGTGCTTGCTTCAGCTTAAGCAGAACTTATGCCTACTCTTCAATGTCATCTTCTAAAACACACTTTATTTCTTTGTGTTTTCCTCTGCGGAGACGTTCGACCCTATGGAATTCCTCATAATATGGAAGATCTCTAAAAGAAAGTGTGAAATAACGTGGTGGTGCATTTAAAACACAGCATTAGATCGAGAAAAGCTCTTCAATGCTGACAGTTATTATGAGGGATATTTTGATCATTTTAAGTGTGCGTCTATAATATGTCAGCGTAGAAGCAGAATATATTATATTCAGGTTTAAGGCTTTTTAACTCAATTTTTTTTTTTTTTTTTAAATAAAGATAAAAAAAAAAGCTTGAAAAACACTTGTATCCTTTAATCTTTTGAAGTTATTTAAATTTCTGAGATCAAGTAATTAAACATTTATTTACAGTAGGTTAATAAATAGCAATATTTTCCGACATATAAACACTAAATCACTTAAAATCATCTAAAATGCTATGTGGAGACTTAAGTGAGCAGATTTGAGTGTTGAGAAAAACAAAGCGCTATATAATAGTTAAATGAAATGGACAGTAAAATAACTGATTTACAGAAATTAATCATTTTACAGAATAAAAAATATAATAAGTGTACAATAAGTTTAACCAAATACCTTCCCTGTTCAACATACTGAAGATCTGCTACTGTAGGCGGTACTGAATCTGTACGCCCGTATATATTATGAATTGCACTGACAGTCTTTTTAATGCAGCACAGTATGCCGCATATTTGAACGTTGATTATTGATTCTCTGGCAGAGCTGAAAAAAGAAAAAATCAGGGGTAGATTCTGTGATTTTCAATGACTAAGTATAAGCTGGCTTTGATACTATTTCTTTTACATGTATGTGGCACAGATCTTAACATCAGAGGCTCATTAAGAACAAGCCAAAAAAAAAAAACATAAAACAAAAAAACAAACAAAAGTTAAAGTTACCTTACTAGTCTCTTGTCTTTCTGTCAACAAATTTAAGATCTCTACAAATAACATTTAAGGATCATTCATTACGTATGTAACCCTCGTTCCCTAAAGGAGGGAACGGAGGCATTACGTCATAGTGACTGACATAAATGGGATCTCGCCCGAGAGCCCAATCACCTTCGAGTGTTAACAAAACAAGTCAATGACAGTTGGCGTGCGTGCATAGCGGATATAAAACGAGAGCGTGGGTATACAAGGAGAGCGCGTGCAGACGCACATCAGTTTTTCGCTGAGGAGCCAAGACTGTGTGCCCTGGCCGTACAGCGGTGGTACAGCAACTGTGGCGACGGGACGTAACATCTCCGTTCCCTTCTTCAGGGAATGAGGGTTACATATGTAACCGAGACGTTCCCTTTCAGTCAGTCACGTTCTGACCTCATCTCGGCTGGAGGAACCGGCTGTATCGCGTCCTTCGCCAGCAGGGTCGCTATCTCTGCACACAAGACAGGAGCATCTTTGTTCAGCACAGAGGTGAACTGAATACCCCTTGGGAAAAACTTGGGAGGGCGCCGGGCGAACTGAATCGCATAGCTGAGTCTGATGGTCCTCGTGAGCCAGCGAGACGGTCTGGGGAGCGCTAACCAGGCCGCCAGACACCAAACAAGCAGCACTGGACAGCAACCCCCGCTGACGTGCCGTAACACCAACGCCGAAACTTGCTGTCTGGAAACACTCTCGGAGATTCGCTGAAAAGGCTCGGCTCCGAAGCGAAAAGCTGATGTGCGTCTGCACGCTCTCTCCTTTTATACCCGCGCTGCGGGGCGGGGTGCGCGTGGCAAAGCACGCATGCTAACTGTCATTGGCTTGTTTTGTTAACACTTGAAGATGATTGGGCTATCGGGTGAGATCCCATTTACGTCAATCACTATGACATAACGTCGAACGTGACTGACTGAAAGGGAACAAAACAACAGAGCTAAAACAAGCCACAAACAAACAAACAAACAAACAAACAAAAAACATTTAAGATTTTTAGGCTCATTCAAAGCAAGCCACAAAAAAGACAACACACACACACACACACACACACACACAATAATAAATAAATCTTTAAGATTTAAGAACAAAACAAAACAAAAACATATTTTATGGCTCATTAAGAGCAAGCCAAAAAAAAATAAAATAATAATAATAATAATAATAATAATTTCCACCAAACAAAAACCAAACTAATAAAACAACAGAACTAAAACAAACCACAAAACAAAGCATTTGTGATTTTAAGGCTCATTCAAAGCAAGCCAAGATCACAAAACAAACTGAAAAACAAAAAACAATCAAAAAAAAAAAAAAAATAAATAAAAATAAAAAAATATTTTAAGGCTCATCCAAAGCAAGCCAAAAGACAAAACACCGTGAAGATTTAAGATCTTTTTTTTTTTTTTTTTTTTCTAATTTAAGATCTATACAAACAACATTTAAGATAAAACAACAGATCTAAACAAAAACAAACAAAACAAAACAAACAAACAAACAAGCAAACAAACAAGCAAAAAAAATAAATTAATTAAAAAAAAAAAAAACATTTAAGATTTTATGGCTCTTTCAAAGCAAGCCAAAAACACAAAACAAACAATCAAAAAATAAATACATAAATAAATAAACACATAAATAAATACATAATTAAATAAATGAATAAATAAATTAAAGAACAAAACAAAATATTTAAGATTTTAAGGCTCAAAGCAAGCCAAAAACATAAAATAAACAATCAAACAAACAAGCAAACAAACACATAAATAAATACATAATTAAATAAATGTATATATAAATAAATTTAAGAACAAAACAAAACATTTAATATTTTAAGCATCATTCAAAGCAAAAAAACACAAAATAAACAATCAAACACACACACATAAATAAATAAATAAATAAATAAATAAATAAATAAATAAATAAATAAATTCATTCATTCATTCATTCATTCATTCATTAAAGAACAAAACAAAACATTTAAGACATTAAGGCTCACTCAAAGCAAGCCAAAAACACAAAACAAAACAAACAAATAAATACATATAAACAAAAAGAACAAAACTAAACAAAACATTTCAGATTTGAAGGCTCATTCAAAGCAAGCCAAAAACACAAAACAAACAATCAATCAATCAATCAATCAATCAATCAAATAAATAAATAACAAAAAAGAACAAAACAAAACATTTAAAATTTTAAGGCTCATTCAAAGCAAGCCAAAAGCCCCCCCCCCCCCCCCCCCCCCAAAACAAACAAAAAAAAACAATCAAACAAACAAACAAACAAATAAATAAATAACAAAAAAGAACAAAACAAAGCATTTAATATTTTAAGCCTCATTCAAAGCAAGCCAAAAACATAAAACAAAAACAAATAATTTGTGCAACAAATTTTAGCAATTTTAGCAATTTGTGTTATCCTTTCAGCAGCCAATATAAGTGCTCTCAGCATTTAACACATTTACTGCATTTAAAACTATTATACAGAATGTAGCATATTTTCAGCACAAATTATTTGTTCACAAACTAGACAAATCTATGAAACTAAAGCTAAAATCAATTTTATTTATTTATTTAGGTAAATTTTCCTTTAAAATGACCTCAGAAAATGTCTGACATTTTGTATTGCTCTAGCAACCACCTAGCAACCGTTTGCCGCACTAACTATTTATTTATTTATTTATTTACTTATTTATTTATTTTTTCATAACATGTAGCTATTTATATATAACCTAGCTCAGTCTGAGCAGCATAATACCAGACAGATTTTATGTAAATGTTACAGGCTCCACTTCATTGATCTGAAATTCCATTTAGCCATATTAATGCAGCACTACTGCAGTGAAAACAATATCTCTTAATTTCCAGTCAAAAACAACAGCGGATCCCTCTTTGGAAAGGTATGCCATACTGTGAAGCGCAAATTATCATGGAGCTTTTGATTAGAGCTCTTGGCTTTGTTCTTGCAATAGTAATCATTCACCAGCTTCCCACATTTCTTTCTTTGATGGTACGTTTGAAAACAAGCGCCTGACTGTTTCACAAATACTCTGGGGCTTTTCATCTAGTGTACTTGAGTATTTGCTGAAATCGCACTGTGTAAAATTGTGCATCTGAAACAATAGTTGTGAAGCTCTTGCTGACTAAATGCAAACATGGGCTACTTTTGTTGTTATTCTCCTTAAAGCCATAAATATTTTTGTTTTCTTTATTGGTGTGGATTGGTTGAGTAAACTGATGCCATTTCATTTACATGTATGCAGCACAGATCTATACATCACAGGTCTCTTCAAAGCAAGCCAAAACACAAAACACAACACAAACACCAAACAAACTAATACAAGAAAAAAAGAAGCTGCTTTAAGAAGCTTCCTTAATAGTCTCATCTTTCAGTCAATAAACTGCGGGAATCCCCTCAAGCGCCGTGGGCCAAGCAGGGAAGAAGCCACTCACGAAGAAGCTGCCGCCCCTCACACGCCCCGGACCTCAGAGGGGAGCGCGTGCGGTCGCCGGACTCCGCCCCTTACCTGGACCCTTCCTTCTCGAACACTGCCCCTCCTGCACGAACCCTGCAACACGACGAGGACACCAGATCCCCTGTTTATTTTGGACACTTTTCCCCCTTTGGACACTTTATTTTTGTTATTTCTGTTTAATAAAAAGGCTCTCCGAGGCCTGACGCCACACCCACTATGTCTGTCGTTTGTTCCTCCCGCCACAATATATATATATATATATATATATATATATATATATATATATATATATATATTCTAAGGCTCATTCAAAGCCAAGATCACAAAACAAAAAAGAAAAAAGGACAAAACAAAACAAAACTTTTAACATTTTAAAGCTCTTTCAAAGTCAAAAACACAAAAGAAAAACTATACAAACAAACAAACAAAAAATAATAATTTAAGATGTTAATACTTTCTCAAAGCAAGCAGATCACAAAAAAAAAAAAAACACAACACAAAACAAAAATCAAATTAACTAAACAAATTACTAAAGATTTTAAGACTCATTCATAGCAAGAAAAAAAATTAAAGGCTCATTAAAAGCAAGCCAATATCACAAAAGAAAAAACAAAAAAAACAAAAAAGAACAAAATAAAAACAAAATACTTAAGATGATAAGGCATTTTCAAAGCAAGAATAGATCACAAAAAAACAAACAAACAAGAACAAAACTAAACATATAAACAAAACAAGAAAACAAATAAATAAATAAATAAATAAATAAATAAATAAATATTTTAAGGTTCATTCAAAGCCGATAAAATTATATTTTATTTAAATAAAATAAAATATAAAAAATAAGATTTTAAGGCCCTTTAAAAAAAAAACAATTAAATTAAAACAAAACAAAACATTTAAGATGTTAAGGCATTATCGAAACAAGCAGATCACAAAACAAAAACTAAACAAACAATATACAAAATACACAAAAATAAAGCAATCAATATTTTAAGGCTCATTAAAAGCAAGGAGAAGAAAAAAAAAAAAACCTCTTTCTCTTTCAAATGTTCATTCAAACCAAGCCAAGATCACAAAACATAAACCAACCAAAAAAAAAAAAGACAAAGCATTCAAGATGGTAAGGGTCTTTCGAAGCAAGCAGATCACAAAACAAAAGCCAAACAATAAAGAACAAAACTAAACATATAACAAAACAAGCAAGCAAACAAACAAATAAATAAATAAAGATTTTAAGGCTCATTCAAAGCAAGCCAAAAATGCAAAACAAAAACAAACTAAGAAAAGAAAAAAACCTAAACAAAAACCTAAACAAAAATAACAAAACAAAAGAGAAAACATTTCAAGTCGACATTCGATGTGCACAGGCTGTGAATTTCACTGCACCGCTTTCCTGTGACGCATGAAGAAAATCATGTCATATTTTGTCAATGGATTATTTCAAAGGGAATAAATGTCATGATGAATTATCCTTGGATCTGAAAATGCTTTTATAGCGGCTATTTAATGATGCCAGTAAGTTATCGCTGAAGTGCCAGGTACAGTGTAAAATGCTCGCATGAGCTGCCCAAGGCGCCTCAGCAGTTTTTCCCCTCCGTTAATGAGGTTCAAAATGAACAACTCGCCACTTAATTGAACTTTGCATTTTGCTGGAGTTCAAACAATGGATTCACTCTGCTTTTCATTTTAGCTGCACTGAAAGAAGAAGAAAAAAATCCACGAACAGGCATCGCAAGTGGAACGCAGAGTGTTTTAACAGGGTTTATAATGAGACTGTGCCGCACTTAGTGTAAGGACTTGTTTGAAATTCAGGGACTTTCTAAATGAGAATACATTAAGTTTAACTGTAACACTTTTATTAGATTGCTGTTTCACTATGCAAGACTTTTACTACACACTAGTTTACCACTCACTTTATATTTATTAAACATAAAAAAAGATGTATTAATATATTATTAATTGATTTATTAATAAACATTTTCAATTGGAGGCTTTTCACAGCAAATATTAACAACCCTGCAAAGCCTGACATATGAAATAATAGTATTTATTATTATTATTATTATTGAACCTATAGACAAACTCAATAAATAAATAAATACATACATACATACATAACTATTGATATATCAAGCTTTTATGGCTCATATATTATGATATGGGACTCATACTCAAGGAGGAAAAACACCCCAATTTTATTCAGAGGCGCAAACTGAGCGAAAATAAGCAGTTTGGTGCAGATGCTAATATATGGACAAAACGTAAAATTAAATTCTGATAGCTTTTATAATATAATAGCTTATAACTGTATAGCGGACTACTACATAAAATGATAAGAACATCATTTCAATGATGATTGAGAAATGAACAAATAAATGTTCCCCAAAATCCTGATGATTATATTCGATTAATTAAAATAAAAAATAAAAAATAAAAAAATAAAATAAATAATAATAATGTATGGATAATCAAGTAAACCAAGTTGATTCAGTCCATTAGTGTTCATCTTGAAATATTACTAACGATATAAAGTTTTTCTTATGTTTACTTTATAAAAATCAGTAAAGATTTCACAGCAAAAAGTCGAGCAAAACATGTTTACAATTATATCCAAAATTATTTTACTTGCTAAAAATGTATCAATCAGAAGACAGAAGGTGTGTAGTAGATTGTGTGCAACAGGTTTTTCAGAAAGGTTTTAATCATGTTGATAATTTAGAGGACTTAGACATTTATAATGCTAATTAATACATTATTATATTATTATAGATGCATTTAATTAAAGTGTTTTTTTTTTTTTTACTTTTTATTTATTTTTTTTACTACATAGGTAAATAAATGAAGGCACTGTTAAAAAACAACACAAAAGCAAGCCAAGATCACAAAACAAAAACAAACATACAAAAACAGAACAAAACAACAATGAAGATTTTAAGGCTCTTTCAAAGTCACAAACACAAAATTAAAGACAAACAAACAAAAAGAACAAAACAAAAATTAAAACAAAACATTTAATATGTTAAGGCTTTTACAAAGCAAGCAGATCACAGAACAAAAACCAAACAAACAAAAAAGAAAGTACAAAAAAAAAAAAAAACAACAGCAAATAAATAAATAAAGATTTTTAGCAATTTAAGATTTCAGGCTCATTCAAAGCAAGTAAAAAAAAAAAAAACCTCTTATTAAAAAAAAGCTATATTTACTGTAAATAAAAAAAAAATATATATATATATATATATATATATATAATTGTTTTTTATTTTAATTTTTTACATAGGTAAATAAATGAAGGAACTGTTTAAAACAACAGAAAAAAATTATGCCTATTTTTTTTCTCTTTGAAATTTGCATACCACACATGATACTGTAGGCTTAATTAATATATTATTAAGTGATTAAGCAAAATTTAACCTAATAAGTAGTATTTTTACTTGTAAATTAAAGAATGTACTGTTTAAAACAATACAAAATCATGGCAATTTGTAACAATTTTCTTTCTTTTTTAACTTTTAAATTCGTACAACCTCATTTGTATGTTTTGTGACACTGCGAGTTATATTTCATTATTACTTTTTTCTAACGATCATTCGTTTTTGTACAACTCACATCATACCAATTCATACAAAATCACCAGCTTATAAAATATTTATTTTCCCATGAGATCGGGTTGTTTAAAATCATTTTTAGTTGTTCAAGCTTCGTCCACATTCACGTTGAAACCATTTATGTTGTTCTTTTTATGAAATTATTGCACTGTTGACACAAATTGTTCTTTAATCATTTTGGAACTGAAAACAAACTTTCCTTCAGTGAAGAAGTTTGACTCATTTGGACATAAATCTGACTTAAAATGTATGTTTTTGATCATTTTGAAATATCTATTTGAGGGAAATACACTTTTTGTGGCATTTTTGAGCCAATCGCCTAAGCTGTATAGGAACATGAATGCAACTTCAACAAAATAAATGCTCATATCAAAGCAAGTGTCGCATTTGAACATTAACTGTCCTCAAAAGTCATCGTTTTACGTGATTACCACCATTCAATATCATACATTTCCAAGCAATCAGCGAACGCCATCAGTCAAGTGGTTATCTGCCACTCGTTGCATCAAGACAGGCCTGGATTGCCAGCGTCAGATCGCTTGACAGCAGCTGAAACATTACGCCGCATAAAAGCGGGGAAAAGCAGTCTTAAATAACATCTGAAGAGTAGGTCGTGTTATTGAATTACAACAAGGGCTGGGAAACAATTAAGTACTGATTAAATTCCGTTTTCGCTGACAGGAGGCAGAGACAGACAGCAA
Source organism: Spinibarbus caldwelli (assembly GCA_039654775.1). Classification (NCBI taxonomy): domain Eukaryota; kingdom Metazoa; phylum Chordata; class Actinopteri; order Cypriniformes; family Cyprinidae; genus Spinibarbus; species Spinibarbus caldwelli. The sequence goes on from CM077231.1 coordinate 18,284,691, forward strand.
TTTCCGCTTCCCATAGATTAAATTAGCCACCATCAGCACAATCCCATTGAAGTTTGGGGGGCCAAGAGAGCCTACAAGGAGATTAGTTACTTTGTGCTGGAACGCTCTGAAGTTGGTAAAGCGAGTCACTGATTGATTGAAAGATTTGGGCCTAGAAGGGAAATTTAAGCAAATTTCCTCTCTGATACGGGTCTCACTTGCCCCACGCATTCAAATAAGACTCTTCGGCGAATCGTTTTGCCATCCGAAGTAGTCAATGACACTCCGACTGCAGGGCAGCTTTACCTACTCATCGTTATTCAGCGCGATTTCACAAATATATTACGGATGATTAGAGGGAAACATTAGCGCACATGTGTTTTCACAGGCTCCCAGGGTTGACAAGCACTCAGGTGATAAGTAGCAATTGAATTTGTAGATTATATTACAAATGTTCATTATGACTTAATCAGCGAATAATTGGATGAAATTGACTTGAGTGACACTTCACTAAGGTAGCCCTGTTGTCAGAGCAGCTCTAATTTAACCACCTTTTCCTGCAAAAAAAATTAATATTTATTTCATTTTAAGCTATTGCTGATTTTAAATGCTATTTTTGTTGCTTATTATATAAATTATACTGTCAGTTGTACTTAATATCGTTAATTAAAAATAAATAACGTTTAAAAACCCCACAAGTTATGCTCAGTCGACAGTATTTAAGGCGTAATGTTGATCACCCAAAAAAATTGTTTGCACTTGTTCCTCATTTTCTTAAAAACAATCAATAGAAGTGAACATGACTATTTTGTAACATTAAAATACTTCAAAAGTACAGTCAGAAGACATTAATTTTAGTGTGAAAAAAAAGCTTATTAACTTTTTTTAGTATAGTAATATTCAGTAACTTAGCAGCATAACATTATAAACCATAAAATCACAATAAAATAACAATTTAAACAACTTGCAGTTCAGACAATACAAGATTTACCTGAGAATTAATGTAGCTGCTTTTATAAAATTATAAGCTTCATATTTATGATTTTTAAGCCTCCAAAAACATCCCTATTCTCTTATTATTCAAGTACCTCATTGTAACCTTAATTTTCACTTTTATTTAATTTTATTACATTTTTTAGATAAAATTTTCATTTCAATTAAAAAAAAAAAAACGGTAGCGTTTTAGTTTACAGTGACTTTTTGCTTATTTCTAAGTACTATTTTATTACTAGAACTGCTAATTTTACTTAATACAATTAATTATGGAATAATAGCAACAACAACAACAAAAAAACATGCCCTCTGACTCATAGTACGTAAACAATGTTAACATTATTTTAGTGTGAAAAAGTTGCTTACTAACCTTTCAGAGTAACCTTTTCAGAGTAAAGTTAGTCAGTATCTTTGTTGCCATGTCAACATATCGTTGTAAATCCTAAAATCACTGTAAAAATGATGATTTGTACAACTTTAATGATCAAATACATACATTTTAACAATTATAAGCTTGACATTTATGCCTCTAAAACTTGACCACAAGGGCCTAAACGTAACCTCAATTTTTGCTTTTATTAAAGAAGATTTAGTTGAAATTACTAATTGAACAGTTTGATTCCAAAACACTATAAATACATTTTGATTAACTTGAGTAAAAATGTGTTTTCTTTACCAAGAAAGTAGCAAGATGAAAACCACTATTTTCTGTTTCAAACTTTCACATAGCATCTTTAGGTTATAATAACATAAAAAAAATTCAAATCCAGATTTTGATTTTCAAAGATTTATTATAAAAACCTCTGAACTTGGTCACTACTAATCTTATTAATAGCTTATGTTTCTTTCCCACCGCAGAAACCACCACAGGTTCATCAATGCCGTCAAAATTATTCTTTTTTTTTTTTTTAGGGCTGCACGATAAATCGCATGTGATTGTCATGCACATCTCGTCAGTTAAGATGGTTCTGTGATTAGTAGTAAATCTCCACCACGTTCTTTCAGATGGAGTGGCATTTAATACACAGAGCCGTAGATCACTGACAAGTCACGCAATATCACGTTCATAATCGAAGGAGATTCATCTTTGATTATGAATGCGATATTGCGTAGCTTGTCAATTACTGTTTACAATGCGTGGAATGGTGCGCTGTTATTGGTTGAGCGGATGTATCGCATTCTGCAGAGAAGGGAGACTGGCGTTTGTCGCGGTTTGGAAAGAAAGGGAGAAAACATGACAGAATAACACAGCGGATATCGCATTTTGGGTAAAATTAAAAATTGACTTTCAATACCGACCACAAATAATACTGATTTTGGCGGGAACTCAATTTTTTTTTTTAATGGCATTTATCACGTTTTGGAACCAAACTCTTCACTTATCATGTCTTTGTTACATTACATGTATTTACTATAATAATAACACAAAATTATTCATAATTACAAGCAATTAACCCTAAATCAAACCTTAAGGGCGTTTACACGACACCGTTTTCAACAAAAAACGGGAAACTTTATGCGTTTTGGCCATTCATTTACACAACAATAGCATTTTGAGGGCCTGAAAATGCAAATATTTGAAAACGGGTTTCAAAGTGAAAGTTTTCGAAAATTTGAATTTGTCAAAAACTGAATATGCCAAATGGAATCTGTGAATTTGTCAAAACGCTGACGTCATGCATATGTGTATTACGGTCTATAGTTTTGTGTGCAGGTGCGTAGTGTTTCTTTACAACGTGACATTGCCATCTACTGGCCTGGCAAGAATAATACAGCGCTTTCACAGATTCGATCTGTGCGAACGGGGATAATTGTCTTTATCCAGAACTTTTCAAAAACGTGAAGAAAAAATTCCGTTTTTATTGCTTTGTTTTTGTGCAATCGTAACCTATGTAATTACAAGTTGTTAATTACTATTACTCAGTAATCATTTATACAATTACACTCTAAGAAGAACACCTTAAAATAAAGGGTTACACTTTATTTTAAGGTGTCCTTGTTACAGTGTAATTATACATTTAAGCACAGAGTAATACAGGTGCATCTCAATAAATTAGAATGTCGTGGAAAAGTTCATTTATTTCAGTAATTCAACTCAAATTGTGAAACTCGTGTATTAAACAAATTCAATGCACACAGACTGAAGTAGTTTAAGTCTTTGGTTCTTTTAATTGTGATGATTTTGGATCACATTTAACAAAAACCCACCAATTCACTATCTCAACAAATTAGAATACTTCGTAAGACCAATAAAAAAAAAAAAAAATAAATAAATAAATAAAAAACATTTTTAGTGAATTGTTGGCCTTCTGGAAAGTATGTTCATTTACTGTATATGTACTCAATACTTGGTAGGGGCTCCTTTTGCTTTAATTACTGCCTCAATTCAGCGTGGCATGGAGGTGATCAGTTTGTGGCACTGCTGAGGTGGTATGGAAGCCCAGGTTTCTTTGACAGTGGCCTTCAGCTCATCTGCATTTTTTGGTCTCTTGTTTCTCATTTTCCTCTTGACAATACCCCATAGATTCTCTATGGGGTTCAGGTCTGGTGAGTTTGCTGGCCAGTCAAGCACACCAACACCATGGTCATTTAACCAACTTTTGGTGCTTTTGGCAGTGTGGGCAGGTGCCAAATCCTGCTGGAAAATGAAATCAGCATCTTTAAAAAGCTGGTCAGCAGAAGGAAGTATGAAGTGCTCCAAAATTTCTTGGTAAATGGGTGCAGTGACTTTGGTTTTCAAAAAACACAATGGACCAACACCAGCAGATGACATTGCACCCCAAATCATCACAGACTGTGGAAACTTAACACTGGACTTCAAACAACTTGGGCTATGAGCTTCTCCACCCTTCCTCCAGACTCTAGGACCTTGGTTTCCAAATGAAATACAAAACTTGCTGTCATCTGAAAAGAAGACTTTGGACCATTGGGCAACAGTCCAGTTCTTCTTCTCCTTAGCCCAAGTAAGACGCCTCTGACGTTGTCTGTGGTTCAGGAGTGGCTTAACAAGAGGAATACGACAACTGTAGCCAAATTCCTTGACACGTCTGTGTGTGGTGACTCTTGATGCCTTGACCCCAGCCTCAGTCCATTCCTTGTGAAGTTCACCCAAATTCTTGAATCGATTTTGCTTGACAATCCTCATAAGGCTGTGGTTCTCTCGGTTGGTTGTGCATCTTTTTCTTCCACACTTTTTCCTTCCACTCAACTTTCTGTTAACATGCTTGGATACAGCACTCTCTGAACAGCCAGCTTCTTTGGCAATGAATGTTTGTGGCTTACCCTCCTTGTGAAGGGTGTCAATGATTGTCTTCTGGACAACTGTCAGATCAGCAGTCTTCCCCATGATTGTGTAGCCTAGTGAACCAAACTGAGAGACCATTTTGAAGGCTCAGGAAACCTTTGCAGGTTTTTTGACTTGATTAGCTGATTGGCATGTCACCATATTCTAATTTGTTGAGATAGTGAATTGGTGGGTTTTTGTTAAATGTGAGCCAAAATCATCACAATTAAAAGAACCAAAGACTTAAACTACTTCAGTCTGTGTGCATTGAATTTATTTAATACACGAGTTTCACAATTTGAGTTGAATTACTGAAATAAATGAACTTTTCCACGACATTCTAATTTATTGAGATGCATCTGTATATATTAACTTCATGTACTTACTATATGGTTAGGGTTAAGATTAGGATAAGGGTTTGGCTCAGGGTTACTTGCATGTAATTATGCATAATTAATTGTTATTATAATAATAAGGACATGTAACAAGGACTCCTTAAAATTAAGTGTTACCACATAAAGTATAGCTTTTTTTTGTGGTAATCAACATTACACCACAACTGCAGCTGTAGACCAATCATAACATGATTTGGTAACACTTTATTTTAAGGTGTCCTTGTTACACATGTTACGTGTACTTACTATTATAATAACAATAAAATGTGCATAATTACATGCAATTAATCCTAAACCAAACCCTAATCCTAACCATAACCATATAGTATGTACATGTAGTTAATTAATATTACCCAGTACTTAAATGTATAATTACACTGTAACAAGGACAACTTAAAATAAAGTGTAACCCATGATTTTAACCCTGAGCACTCGTTTAATAAGGATTAAAACCCAGATTAAATGAAATGTTGTGACATGGAAATAAAACAAACAACACATTCAGGTATACTCAATGATTTCAACTGTCATTATAACACCATATCTCTCAACTTTCGCCATTTTCACTTCAGTATGTGTTTCACTTGATTAATTACAATGTAATTAATGATGTATTACCATGTAACAACACATGTAATTAATCTCATTTACATTTATATCAATTGACAGCCCGAATATTAAAAAAAAAAAAAAAAAAAAACAGCACTATCGAATGAACTCAGCAGGTTTGTGTGCGAAAATCCTCCGGTCCAGATCCCCTCCCGCCAAGATCTGGCTGAAAACATCCAGGACCAAATATCAATCATGATAGTGCACTGCATTGCAATTTCTGAAGACTTAATATATTTTTTATTAAGATTTATTGTGCTGGTGTCGGCAGGTGACAGTCATCAAACCAGCATTCAGCACGGCCTGTTTCTCGTCCTGACGGCTAGAAAGAGATGCCCAGCTGATGCTGGCGATGCCGCGCTGCATTATCTCCACAGCCAGGCTCGCTAATCTGTCCCTCTCTTCCTCTGCTTAGGACAGAGGAAATAACAATCTCATAATGGTCATAATTAGGGAGATCGATGCAGTTCGCCAGCAGGCTGCTCGGCTCGGCCGTAAACCTTCAGCACGCTCCGAGGAAGAAAAATCGGGGGCCCTCAAGGCTAAAATTTACGCTTGATAAAATTTGACTATCAAGTGTCATATGTCATGAGTTAGAGCATGCGCATGAGTGGACATATGAACAGTAAATTTTACACCTGGTTAGATTTGATTAATATTTGGCCTCCTGCTCATCAGCAGTGAGTATGTATTCATATGGCTGAGCGATATATGACTGTATACTAGACATTTGTCACTCAGTAGTGCTATCAGTATTAAATATTTGTTACACATAAAAGCTATGAAGAAACAGTGAAATGTGAAAATATAGAGCAGAATATGTGCCAAATAAGTCAAAACAATGGAGTTAAAGAGTTAAAATTATTCATACCATAAAAAAATACTATAAAAAAGTGCAAGCGTGTGTAACAACTGTTGTTCACTGGGACTTGTTAAAAAATTGAAATGATATGAATATAATTTCAGCCTGAACGTATCTTTAAAATATCTGTATACTTTGTTACTCTACGTTAGTACATTTTTAATGTATCTGAGTAACTTTATCAGAGTACTATTATTTTGAGATTACATTCCATTCTATTCTAAAGTACAATATGATCCTTTTTACTCATATCATGAGAACATATCATAACTAAATATCATAAAACATATCATCAGGGTAACTAAAAAAATTAACTAATACCACTAAAAAGAAACATTTTCGTAACTAGTTGCCTAATTTACTTTAACTTGATGGACTAAAATAAATAAAACTAAATATTAAAAAGCTATTAAAAATGACAAAAACATACAGCAAAATTACTAACCTCCGGTTTCACAGACAAGGCTTAAGCCTAGTTCTAGACTAAAATGTAAGTCTGAGCTGTTTCAACTGAAAGAAACTTGCACTGACAGATCTTAAAATATATCAGAGCCTTTGTTTTGTCTCAAAAAGCACACCAGCAATGTTTTTTTCTAAGCACATTTAAAAAAAAAATTACTTAAATGTCCTAATTGAACTATGGCCTAATCCTGGCTTAGTCTAAGCCCTGTCTGTGAAACCGGGCCTAAAAGTTTAAAATAAAAATAAAACGAGAAAATATAAAAATAAAATCTGATTCAAAATATTAATACAAATATAACAGTATACTATAATATAAATAAATACATATAATAGTATCTCAATTATACAAAAAAAATGCATGTCGTTCCTTATTATTTCAAAGTAGAGAATTCACAAGTCAGATGTTTGATTCACAAATGAGCTCATTCTTGTCAATGAACCTGTTAAAATGGTTGAATGTGAATATATATATATATATATATATATATATATATATATATATATATATATATAGTTGCCGCATATTTACACAAATTTTACTTTTCATCATTTTTAAATAACATAACATAACGGTATTTTATTTTACTTATTTGCATACTTTAGTGATCAGTAACTCATGATAGTGTATCTATCATGACGATAGTGTATAATTAGTACTTAAAGGAATAGTTCAACCCCAAAACAACAACATTTTCCCAAAATCGACTTATCTCAGTTGTAGATGAGTTTGTTTCTTCATCAGATTTGGAGAAATGTAGCATTACATCACTTGTTCACCAACGGATCCTCTGCAGTGAATGGGTGCCGTCAGAATGAGAGTCCAAACAGCTGATAAAAACATCACAGTAATCCACACCACTCCAATCCATCAACTGATATATTGTGAAGTGAAAAGGTTTTTAGGTACATTAAAAATCAATTACTTTCGGATTTTTACTTGCTTAAAATTATTTAAATAAGTACAATTAGGGCTGCACAATTAATCGAACGCGATCATTATGCACATCTTGTCAGTAAAGCTGGTTCTGTGATTAGTAGTAAATCTCCATCACCTGCTTTCAGGTGAAACAGCATTTCCTACACAGAGCCGTAGTTCTCTGATAAGCTATGCAAAAAAAAAAAAAAAAAAAAAAACGCAGACGATATAATCGTACGATTATGAAATCGAAGATATCATTCACGATAATGACAGCTGTTTGTGTAGCTTCTCAGTGAATTATGGCTCTGTGTAGTAAATGCTGCTCCATCTGAAAGCATGTGAAAATACCACATTTAATAACATGCTTTTACTCCAAACTCACTTCATAACGTCAGCTGAGTGTTTGAAATAAATCCTTCTGTGAGATGATGTGGCTTCTTACACAGAATAAGGCAACAGATTTCATAGTATTAAGTGATAAAGGCATTGCATTACAGATATACTTTATTATAATGAAAATTATAATAATAAGAACTCAGATAAACCATATATTGTCGTAGTTGTGTGTTTATTGGTCTCATTGAATCAATGAAAGCAGTTAAATCTTCGGTTTATTAAGCTGCAGCGACTGGCATTTCCTGGATTTCTTCTTCGGGGCGTATTTGGAGTTTCTGCGCGAGAACGCCCTCTGGCCTTCGGATGGAGATTTACTACTGATCATAGAACTGTGCTTCACTGAAAAGATGTGCATGACAATCGCAACTTCTGTCTAATCGCAATTTCGATTTTATTTTGATTAATCGTGCAGCCCTACTTATAATTGTAATATTTGTTAGGTTATCTGTACTTTTACTCAAGTACTTGTGTGTACTTCTTTGTCCAGCAGTGGTTAAGATATCTTCACTAAATTCATTGTCATTGTCTTAGCGCACAGCCACAGCGAGGGCTGTGAAAGTGATGTTTAACATCCCACGAATTAGCAGTGAGTTGTTGTAATTCCATACAACTTGTCCCGTGGGAGATGTTTTTGGCGGTGACTGACAGCATCAAAGCTGTCCTTTCCCATCACCGCTCCCATGAGGCTCGTCAGATGGAGGAGCTCTCCTGAATCACAAAACCAGCCTCAACTCATCATAAACATCAGTAACCTCATCAGACTCAGTTAAAGTGAAATCAAACCATCAGAGTAATTAAGCATTATTTTCAAAAAAGTTTTTAAAAATATATTTTTTCCTCCATAAATGTTAAACTTTCTAAGGAGTTGCACACTTATTGACTTTGATATATATGTTTGTATGAATTGCATTTGTTAATGTTTTTTTTTTTTTTTTTTTCATTTAGTTGTCAAGGCACCATTCCTAATTTAATTACTAAGTCTAACAGTGAAATACAAAAAAAAAAAAAAAAAAAAAAAAGAAATAATAAATGAATAAATAAATTAAATAAAATAAATAAAGCTAAAAACAAATAAATAAATCTAAATCTATTAACTAAAGCTTAAAAAATAAAGTTAATTCAGAATATTAATAAATGCATTACTAAACTTTAATGTATGAATTGCATTGTATATCTATCTATCTATCTATCTATCTATCTATCTATCTATCTATCTATCTATCTATATATATATATATATATATATATATATATATATTTATTTATTTAAAACTGAAACATGCACAACAACAATAATAATAGTAATTATTATTATTATTATTATTATTATTATATTTAGAAATATTACAGCATTTCTAATTTTCATTTAAGTTGAACTAGTAAAATTGCTAAAAGTAAAACTGAAAAAAAAAATCTAAATAAATATACTTTTTCAAAGACAAAAGACTACAAATATTCAAAGTTAAATCTAACTATTTATAATAATAATAATAATAATAATAATAATAATAATAATAATAATAATTATTATTATTATTATTATTATTATTATTATTATTATTATTATTATAGTTAGCTGCCAAGGCAGCATTTCTGATTTTCATTTAAGTTGAACTAGTGAAATTGCTAAAAGTAAAACTGAAAAAAAAAAAAAAAAATCTAAATATACTTTTTTCAAAGAAAAAAAAACTACACATATTCAAAGTTAAATCTAACTATTTATAATAATAATATTAATATTATTATTATTATTATTAATAATAATAATAATAATAATAATAATAATAAAATAGTATTAATTATGATACAAAATAATTACTAAACAACAAAATTACTTAAACTAAAATTAAAATGTATTCAAGTCTTTTGTGTTTATGAATTATTATTATTATTTACTGAATAAACTAAGCAACAGGACAAAAAAAAAAAAAGAGTGCTACATCATTGACCCACATACTAACATACTCCATCTTTGAGGGAGAGAGAGAAATCTCTATGTTGTGTTTTTTTTCTAAAACCTGCCACCAGCTCATGCTATAATCATACTTTTCCCATCCCACAGGAAGAGGAATATTCGGGCCAGGCTTTCCAGCGACTGACAGCAACAGGTGCAGCGCAGGGCTGCTTTCACATTACTGACTCGGACGTCTCTAGAGATATGTGCTCCAGCACGGATTGATTTACCGATACTGTCAACTCCTATATTTCACTCTCCTCAAGAAAGCAGTCATTGCATTCGAAAGCGATCAGGTTCTCCAGAGACCCGAGGGAGCTGCAGAGAAACACGGAGCGATTCAAGCGGTCAAGGCCGAGCTAAACCAGGCCAGAATGTCTGCCAGCAGGGATTACATGGGGCAGCTGCTGCGGGACGTTTTACATCAATAACGCAAGGCCACTTCGGGTCACCAGCTACAAGCTCAGGAGCCACAGAGTCGGCCTTCTCTCCACCTAGAAACCAGCCAAACCAGTTTTACCTTTTAGCTTTAAAAACCAATGATCCTTTTGTGTCCATTCCTTGACCCGTTGCCACACCATTGACCTTCCCGAAAAAAAAAAAAAAGAAAAAAAAAACACTGAGGACACTTCCCTTGAGGAGATGATGGAGAGCAAAACACAACAGAACCTTCTGTCACCATAACTTCAGAGGAACATTATGACTATATATATATATATATATATATATATATATATATATATATATATATATATATATATATATATATATATAGATAGATAGATAGATAGATAGATAGATAGATACTATAATAGCATATAAATAATACTAAAATAACATTGCAGGACAATTGTATCACCTTTATTATTTCATATATATATATATATATATATATATTTATAGATATATACACTTATATAGATACACACACACACACAAATAAATTGCCATATAACTATAACTGACATTTAAAAACAAAAATGACACACACACACACACACACAGATTACTAAAACTTCACCTAAAATTAGAATGAAAACTGAAATATAAAATAAATGAAAAATCTAAATCTAAATGAACCTAAAATAGTCAATCTAAACCTAAAATAGTAGGCCTATCTCAGTGATAATAAAATACATTAGAGAAAATACATTACGTATCATAATTTTGATAAATAAAATCACAATTGAGGGAAATAGTCACAGTGATACAAAATGTCACAATTATGAGGAATTAGGTCATAACTGCAACTCATTTATTAATTTACAGACATATCACTGTCAGTTTCCAATAAAACAAGACATATGTGACATATACCATAAGAGACTATGTGCAGTACTACAATTAATTTATGACGATTTTAATTAACAAACATTAATTATTATTGTATCCAAATATGATGCTTTTCACTACTATATTAAAATAATGGGAATTTAATGGCATTATAAACACACTCAAAGGTAAAACAATGGGTTGCATTACAGTAACTACAGTTTTGAGATGAAATGTGTCATTGAAATGTCACAAACAAACAACAGACAGACAGACAGACAGATAGATAGATAGATAGACAGATAGATAGATAGATAGATAGATAGATAGATAGATAGATAGATAGATAGATAGATAGATAGATAGATAGACATTTATAGAAACAGTTATTAAAATAGAAACATATCTGACAGTCGGTTAGAGCAAAACAGGTGTATGTATATGTGTATTTTAATAGTGCAGAAGTCACAGCAGAGGAGATTGTAACATCAGTGGTCTGACAGGAGGTTAATTCCAGCGCAGATGAAGGATAACCGCAGGTGGCTGCTGGCTTCTCACCGTTTCTCAGGAAAAAAATCACCTTTGCCAGACTACTCAAAACAAGACGCGTGAGTGACAGCAAAAGACATTTGATTCTTATTTTTGTACCAGTAAATGTTCCATCAGTTCACCAACAATGTGTAAATTTAGTTTGCTGAAAATAGTGAGGGAAAGATGAGGGAGAAAAAGATGCATAAAAGTGATAATTAAACTTTAGGAAAAAAAAAAAGTTTTATTTAATAAAGAAAAATATTAAAGGATTAACATAGATGATTAAATTATAGTATGCTGGGGATTGATGTGCTTGAGCTAAAAGAGTTTTGTACTGAGCTGCTTTACGAGTTAGTTAATTAGCACTGAAATGCATCCTATTTAAAGGTGCCATAGAATGGAAAACAGTATTTACCTTGGCATAGTTAAATAATAAAGTTCTGTACATGGAAATGACATACCGTGAGTCTCAAACACCATTGTTTCCTCCTTCTTAAGTAAATCTTGTGCGTGCAAAAGACCACTGAAAAAGAGGCGAATCCCAACATAACACCGACTGTGACGTTACAGTCGGGATCATTAATGTTTACGCCCCCAACATTTGCATAACGTATACTAACCCTTGTTATAGGCCAGCTGAATCATCGATGTAGTGTTGCCAGATATTGCTATGAAAACAAACAAAAATCGATCAACAACTAAAATAAACCGAAATTATTTCAAATCTTTTGCAATTAAGATAAGATAAAGATATCGCTGACCCTAAACTGCAACGTCCTTCTTTATTAACTTCCTAAAGTGTCCAAAAACGCTTGGATCAGCTGGATCTGGCAACACAGAGGCTGCGTCCGCGCCGGCGTGCCCTCACTCACAACTCTCTCTCAAGCCTCGTTCACACCACCAGCGTCTCGCAGCAATCATGTTCATACCGCAGACGCTAAACATTCTTGCAACATCTCTCAAAATCTGATAAAGGCTCAAACATATAAGGTTGGATGCCTAATCTCTCCATCGTTCACGCCGGACAGTAGAGATCTGTTTGCTGTGTGAGCTACTGAAATGAACTGCACTGTGAAACAGCCAATCAGAGCAGAGCTCAACATTATTATTCATGACCCTTCCAAATAAGACAATAACAGACCATTTCATTGTAGGGACAAATCCTAGGGTTTTAAATGGATGTGTAAAACCATTTCTGGAGAATTTTTGCCCTTACCTAAGCCACAGACCTTCTATGTAGATATCAGAGAACAATTTAAAATATTGTATCAATGGATTCTATGGCACCTTTAAAGGAATAGAATAACCAAAAATGAAAATTAACTCAAAATGCACTCACCCTCAGATCATTCAGGATGCAGATGAATTTGTTTCTTCATTAGATTTGGAGAAATGTAGCATTGCATCACTTGTTCACCAATGGATCCTCTGCAGTGAATGGGCGCCGTCAGAATGATTAATTAGAAGATTAATATATTCTGGTAAATATTCCTTTAAAATAATGTTTTAATAATAATTTTATTAGTAGTAGTATTATATTTCTGTCACAGTTTATTCAAGTTAAACCAAACTTTTATTTTGACGGGTTGCTGTGAAGACCTTTAGGTTTGACGATACGATGATAGTTTTTCTCAAAAGAATGGTGAAATGCTCGTGACTCTCAGAGCAGTTCTAGAGATTGTGTATGTGTTCATGTACTCATATATTGAAGCAGCAGAGGCTGAAAACACTGTGAGCGTCACGCGCGCGTGCTTCAGTATGTGTGTAGTAAACGAAACCAAGTGTCTGCGCCATTCATTCACACAGAAACACGCAGAAAGTGCCGATCCTAGACTTCTAGACTATTGCAATTAAAGTAAATTTAAAAATCCTAATGTTAGGTTGGATTAATCGTGATTAATCGTAATTAATTTTAGAAAAAAAAAAAAAAAGTATGATTAGTTTTTTTATTTATTTTTTTCTTTCTCGATTGACAGCACTAGAACAAATATGTTAGTGGATTTTGATGTGAGAAGACAAAAAGACTTTTTCAGTGTAGAAAGCATTATTATGGATTATGGACTTGTATTTTTGCCAGAAGTGGCAGTTTTAAGTTAAAGCCTATTTGATGAGTCTGTTTCTTACAAACACAGCTTTTCACTTCACAAGACATTAATTGATGGATTGGAGTGGTGTGGATTATTGTAATTTTTTTTAATCAGCTGTTTGGACTCTCATTCTGACGGCACCCATTCACTGCAGAGGGTCCATTGGTGAACAAGTGATGTAATGCTACATTTCTCCAAATTTGATGAAGGGTGAGGACATTTTAAGCAACATTTCATTTTGGGTGGCATATTCCTTTAAGAGTATTCAGCTATTACATCTTTTATCTGCACAGATGAGAGGATTTGAGAGCTACATATTTCAGTCAGAAATGCTACAAATGAACCTAATAAACATGAAATGACAAACACATTGACTAAATTTAAAAAGACATTTCCGCTAAAAGACTAAAACACCGAATTTGACCTCTGTGGATCCCTTCTCTTAGCACGCCTTTAGCGTGTGCTTTTGATTCTTAACCAAACACCAAGACACCTTCTTTTCTTTCAAAATGTTCCACAATACTTCAATCAGCTTTGCTCTAGCGTCGGCTGGAAGCACTTAGCAGCGTTTTTCCCCGATGCAGACCCTGATTCACAATGCATGCACAATGAACACATGCACAATTTGTCGCCATTCTTCACACAGCGATACGGTTAATGGATCTCTTGATAATAGCATCTGCAGCAGGCATTAGCTTTCTCCTTTTTCAATATCTCCCTGATAAAAATTGTTTCCTCGATAAAGCAGATAGGGTTTTTCCCAAACTACAACACAAATGCTGAGACGGAAGTGACATTTGAGCTCAAGGCATTGGGCCTGTAACTTTTTAGCAGGCACTTTCAGATACAAAGTCCTAAATGACCTACATACTGGAAGTATGCTACACAAAAAAAGCATTTATTATTCATAAAGCAGAGGCTCCCTTAAAATGGGAATTGGGGTATAAACTGAGTGCAGCACAAGCGAAAACCAGCCGTATGCAGAACTCCTTCTCATGTTTTGCTGATGTTTGTATATTCCTAATGGAAACATTTGCACAGATTCAGAGGAGATATAGCATATTTGTACAGATACAGACCGTTTAACTTTTTTTCAAATGTTAAAATACTTTTCTGGAGAGACAACTATTAGCACGCAATCTGTATCCCCCTGAGAAGTGTAAACACTATGCCACTCTCAAAACATTGTAGTTTGTTTGAGAGTCCCGACCTGCCTGACAACAGCAACACTGGCTCAACCAATTAGGGGAGTCTTTTTCGACAACCAATCATTATCATTTTACAGTTCCTTTCATGTTAGTTGCACAGAAATTACACATTTCCTTTTACACCAGACATGTACTTTACTATTGTTTGGTGTGTCACTGCATTGCAAAAATGTGTATGTTGTGAACTATCACTTATAGGCTAATAGTTATAGTAAGGACATTGAAAGAATAGTTCAACCAAAAATGAAAATGTGCTGAAAATGTACTCACCCTCAGGTCATTCAAGATGTAGATGAGTTTGTTTCTTCATTAGATTTGGAGAAATGTAGCATTACATCACTTGCTCACCAATGGATCTGAATGGGTGCCGTCAGAATGAGAGTCCAAACAGCTGATAAAAACATCACAATAATCCACAAGTAATCCACACCACTCCAGTCCATCAGTTAATGTCTTGAAAAGCTGCATGTTTGTAAGAAAAATATTCATCAAGGCATTTTAACTTTAAAACGTAAAACTTTTTTGTACTGTTTTGGTTTGTAAATGAGGCTTGATCTGTGCATATTTCTCTCCTGATTCAGATCAGATGACTTTTTCACTGGAGAAAACAATATTATAGATCATAACGTTCTTCCACGAATGTGAATATAGAAAGGTATTTTAAAATTTTCTGGTCTTTAAAAACGTTAGCAAGAAATGTCATGTATACATCATTCATGAAACATTTTTTTCTGAAACATTTTAGTTAGTATGGTCAACATCTTCCTGGACATGTCCTCACCTGTATTTCTAAATTGGCTAAAATCTCGAGTTTTTGGCTTTGTTTCTCATTGTTGCTGTTGGTAATTACTGAAAAGTAGTTTGACCAATAGCATGCAGGGATTGTACATAATCAACCAATCATGTTGTGCGAACGTTATTTGATAAACGCTAAACTCGGTCTGGTTTTTGCATTCGATTTGTGTTTTCAAACCAATTTTCTTCACAGTATTATGAAAACATCATCAGAAAGTTTGTTAAAAAAATCATTGAATTGATGTCATGCGAATGTTTGTTTTGGTCTAAACAGACATAGGGGTGCAACAATAAATTGATTCGTGGATCGATTCTGGGATTTTCTGAATGCATCGCGATGAATCGATTCTGAGCTTAGTTTTTAACAGCAGATGGCGCTCTAATCTAGTTTTTAACCACACACTCAAATGCTCATGAAGAGGTCCGCTTGTGCATTCAGCTGAGTAATGTAAGTGGTTAAATGTACTTGCACCTCGGATTTTATGCTTTTATGACACAAGATTAATGTAAACACTGCCCACTGTGAACACTCTTGTAATTCGCTTCAACCTTTTCGAACTTTAGGAAAGATTATTTTAGGTTCAAGTGGTGTGTGTGTAAGGAACTGGAAGCAAGCAGAGTACGGCTGTTTCTAAAGCACGCAGTGCCATCTGCTGTTAAAAACTAATCTCAGCATCGATTCCAGAGAGAATCGCGATGCATTCGGACAATTGCAGAATCGATCCACGAATCAATTTATCGTCACACCCCTACATATTAACATTCACCGTTCATTCAAATTATAGGGCCCTATGATATCAGCGATGCGAAAACACGGACGGAATCGCGGAATCCATTCATAGAAACATAATTTACTGTGTAATGTCACGGAATTTGCGAAATTTTTGATGCATACATCAAAAGTAGGTCAGTACATCTAAATCAAATCGCGATATGGACTAGTGTCTGTGAATATTAAGCCACAAAACTACCTTTTAAATATGAATCCTGCATGTTCTGCATGCAGAGCCGATCCTCCCTATATGCAAAATACGCAAGCTGCGTAGGGCCCCTGAAACACCAGGGAGCCCCCTTGCTCCCCCGTAACACAGCTTTACGTAGGGCCCCCAGAATCTAGGATTGGCACTTTCTGCATGTTTCTGTGTGAATGAATGGCGCAGACACTCGGTTTCGTTTACTACACACATACTGAAGCACGCGCGCGTGGCGTTCACAGTGTCTTCAGCCTCTGCTGCCTCAATATATGAGTACATGAACACATACACAATCTCTAGAACTGCTCTGAGAGTCATGAGCATTTTATCATTCTTTATAGAAAAACTATCATTATATTGTCAAACCTAAAGGTTTTCAAAGCAACCCGTCAAAATAAAAGTTTGGTTTAAATTTAAGAAACTGTGACAGAAATATGATAATACTACTACTAATAAAATTATTATTAAAACATTATTTTAAAGGAATATTTACCAGAATATATTTAGCAGAAAAATGTAAATGCACAACACAGTATACACAGTATAAAATTAAAACGAAAAAAAAAAAAAAAACAATCTAGAAAAATTTAAACGGAATTTGGAAAAAAAAAAAAAAGACAGAATTTGGGAAAAAATAAAATGGATTTCATAAGGCCCTAAAATTAAATTGTTTATCGCACCGAACATTCATCTTAGTGTGACCAGGCCTAAAGGCTGCTTACAGGTTAGACAAAGCGTTTCTGACAGAACAGAACGCTTAAGACACAGTTTAAGAGTTTGGAAAGAGCCCTGTCAGTTTGAAATCCAACTAAACAAACAAAAACTACAGCTCCCGCTGATCATGTCAACGCCTGGCCTAGTCAGACGCTCTGTTTGAGTTGCCTGGCTCACAGTGGTTCATTTGGAAACATGTTTGATGATAAATCCTTCCCCTCCGAGTCGTCTTCCCTTCCTCTAGGCTGTCCTTGAAGGTATTTCTCATTGCTTTTCAGCCAGAGCGAACCATGAAGCGCGTCTCTGAGGGGGTTTTTGATTCTCTGGCTTTGTCTGAGTGCTGGACCTCCGGTTGAGACGAACAGACACGGAAACGCGACTGTGCACAGCATCGATAAAATAAACCCTGTGCCTAAATACTAGCTGCTCCAGTAGGCCAGTCATGGGCCAGCTGGGAAAATATTGTATTTTCTGTTTCCTATAGAGAACCTGGGAAGAGCTGGTTTTTGAGTTTGTCACTCAGTTCAGTTCTGCGTGCACAAGGGTGTGGGAATTTAACAGTTAGTAATAATAATAATAATAATAATAATAATAATAATAATAATCAGAAGAATAATAATAATAACAACAACAACACACACAAGGCTGTCAATGAAATATTTACTTTTAATTTACATTATGTAAATTTTATAAATCTGCTAAAAGTGCAGCCAGTGCATGACAAATATATAATAATACTAATAATACAATAAGTAACAATTAAATATATTATAAATAATAATAAAAAAATAAAATGTGTATGCACTTATAGACTTGATACACATACTAACGACAATAAAGTATTTTTATATTAACACTGCAATACAAGAAACTTATTTTCTTTCTCTACAGGATCCAGTATATTGAATCAACAATGGTTTTATGAATCTCATGAATAATTATGCATCCTTAATTATCATGACTTTGACAGAAAGAGCATGTTATGTCATATATACCGAACAACAGACGCGTTGGTGGAACAGAAATGTGTTTTATATAAGAGATAAAGCCAATCATTGAGGATTCAGCACATACTGTACAAGAAATGTGTGGTTTGCAGCCGAAGAGCGCTATTGCCCTCTGCCGGTGACACTAAGTAGTGTAATTAAAATATATATATATAAGTTATACAAAAACAGTTTACAGCATTGTATGAAGAGAAAACCTGCTTTTTAGCATATCTCATATAGATATGAGAGGTAAATGTAGTGAATGAAACTACTCAGCAAAACTGAGCTTGACCATAAATTATGAAATTATGAGTCTATATTTCATCATTTACGATTGCAATATGCACAACAACAGGAAGGCTGCAACATTTATTGCATTCCTTACCATTCATTTTGCCTGTAGGTTTTTGATGAACTACTTGAATAATAATGAATAACTGCGACAGTATTTACACATGAGAAAGATAGAGAGATGAGAGATGCAATGTGCTTATTGTAGCATTAATTGTGGTGCCAGTTGTTTTATTATTTGAAATTATCGCTTAAATAACCAACATTATTTTTTTATATATAGATATTTGAACTGCTATTTTTTATGTTGCTTTATTTTTTTCTTCTCAAATCTATGAAAATAAACAACAGATTCCAATTGTGTCCATCTATTTATTAGTATTGTTTTGTTTATTGTGTATTCCAGGGTAAAACATAGACATACAATGGAAATTATGATAAATAAATAATATTGTATAATATTTACACCCAAATGAATTTTATTATCATATTATATTACTATATTTTTGTTTTTGTTTTTTGCATTCTTCTCAAATCATTGAAAATAAACAACATATTTCCATTTTTATTATTAGTATTATTATTATTATTGTTACCGATTGCATATGGGTTCCTCTGATAAGACATTGATTGTTTCCTTCAATGATACTGGCCCTTTAAGAAAAATAGGCCAGACACAAAAGGACCGGAAGAGACATGCGGAGCTGCAACTATTAACACATGAAACCATAAACCCTCATAAAGCTGCTTCCAGTTCCTGCACAGATGACCGAAATGACCCTGCTGCTCTAAAGCGCCTCAGCACCATTTAAGGGCACGACTCAAGATCATTTTAGTCCAAAGTGCGAGTCAGACAGCTGAATATAGTAAGTATTTCAGTGATGCATACTGGCCGTGTTTGAATACTCAGACGCTGCCTACATAGACAGCATGTGCAGGCAACATAGACACGTTATACTCATAACGCCCTTTTTGCCATATAGGTCCAGTTTGTTTTGGTTTTTATTTACTTTATTATTATTATTATTATTTATTATTATTATTATTATTATTTATTTTTTTAATGTATTTATTTATTTATTTATTTATTGATTGATTGATGTATGTTATGTTATGTTATATGTTATGTTTGCACCTCACTTACAGTTAATTGCATGTTTGTTTTGTTTTGTTGTTTTGTTCCAAATGCTTTAATCGGGGGCCTGTTTCATAAAACAACTTTACCAAATAAGCCGGGTTTATTTTATTTAGTCTTACTTATTGTTAGTTGATTTGGTTCAAAATAAGTCAGACTAAATGAAATAAGCCGGGCTTATGTGGTAAACTTGTTTTATGAAACAGCCCCTGGATTTGTTTATTGTGTCATCCAGGGTTAAACACAGATATAAATATTTTGTTAAATAATTATAATAATAGTAATGCAACTCAAAATTCAGAATATTAAAAATGATTTCAAAATACATGAAGATTTGTAAATGTATAGACATGATGACATAAATATTGTTTATATTTATAGTTTACATAAATATTGTCGTTTTTGGTAATGGATTTTTGTATGTAATATTAAGTTTTAATACTATTTAATATTAAGTTTTGTACTATATAATGTTTACACTCATGGATTTTATTCTCATCAAATATAAATGAATAAATGAATGAATGAATGAATGAATGAATAAATAAATATTAATAATAGTAATAATAAGCACATTTGGTGACAACTTAATTAGCATTCATTTTCCTGTGTAGTTTTATTAATTGTTTTTATGATTTTTTTTGAAGTTTAAATTATTGCTGAAAGCTATTCAATAACCAAAAACATTTTTTTTAATATAGAGATGTTGTAGAAGCTTGTTTAAACTGCTATTTTATTATTTTTTTGTTGTTATTTTTAAAGTATTATACTTAAATTAAAACAATTTTATTATTATTATTAATAATAATAATAATAATAATAATATTATTATTATTATTATTATTATTATTATTATTATTATTATTATTATTATTGTTGTTGTTGTTGTTTTTATTATACAGCTAGTAGTAATAACAAAGATAATTGTTTTTATAATATATATATATATATATATATATATATATATATATATATATATATCAAAAATCAAATTAGTCTTTTTTTAAATATGATTGAAAAATACTAAAATTCTATATTTAAGAAATTATATTAATAATAAAGCCTGAAGCTATGTGTCTTGATCAGTGACATGGATAAATTTCTTGAGAAGTTTGAACCTATGGGCCTCTAGTTTGATAGCAGGTTTTTATTTTTTTTTTCTTATCACAGGTTAATCATGAGTGCTACAGCAGTGAGCTACACAATAAAATCAGCTGTGGCGCTGCAGATTGGAGACGCTGTATCTAATTCATCTCGCCCTGGCGTCTATATAACAGACATCACCCTCGCCGAGCCTGTGAACGTGAGTATCTCTCACATCAGTTCATAAAGGTCACAATTATTGATCGACCGCCATGGGTTTATTAATGCCTGAGACACAGCTTATGCTGCTATATCTCCTGTGCTTGTGTCTAGATTCAGGAAATCTCTTTCAAGAACTACTACACCGCGTATCTGACGGTCCGTTTGCAGCGGAGAGAGGACGCTTCTGCTAAGTGGGTCACTTGTTTGAGAAACTACTGCCTCATGGCCAACCCACACGCTGAGGCCGGATCACATGACTATTTCTCCATCTACAGACAACAGGTAGGATGAGTTGACATGAGAAACAGACAGGAAACCAAAATATTTATTGTTTGGAAATGAGCAGCGTGAACATTCTCCTATACTTCTGCTTTTGTGCTCCACGTAAATAAAAGTCCCTTTGTGGCAGTTTGAACCTTCAACCTTTTGGTTATCGACCTAAATCTTTAACTACTACACCACTACTTTAAATATATTAGTGATGCACTGAAATACATTTTTCAGTGAAATACAGAAACTGAAATTAAAATTTTTAAAAACAAATTTTTTTGTAAAAAAATTGTGAAATTTACTATCAATTTCTGAGTTTTTTTTTTCTGTGTATATGGCTACAGCGATCTGACGTCACATTAAAGCATGTCAAATCAACATTTTTGTTTAAATTTCGTTATAAAATTGACAGAATTTGAAAACCAAGACTTTATTTTATATCAAAAATAATAAAGCAAAAAGCGTATTGCGATTATTGGTTGGTAGGCGTGCTATAAATATTGTATAGTGATGTTTTGTTCTCTTATCAGCTAAAAACTATGGAAGCTTGTTTTCGCAAGGGGATAAAAAATAAAAAGGTGATTGTGACTTTTTATCTCACAACTCTGAGTTTATTTATTGCTCTGAGAGCACAAAAAGTCAGAATTATGAGATATAAAATCTCAGAATTGCGAGAAAAAAAAGTCCAAATTGTGAAATGTAATCTCAGAATTGCAAGATATAAATGAAAAATTGTGAGATATAGACTTGCAATTCTCGGGGAAAAGAAAGTCAGAATTATGACATATAAACTCGCAATTGCATTAAAAAAAGTCAGAATTGTGACTTAAAAAGTCGCAGTTATCTTTTTTTTTTTTTTTTTTATTCCATGGTAGAAACATAAACTCTGAACTGCCGCTTGTAAATTCAGAATTATGAAATGAAATTATGAAATGAAAAGTCGCAATTACCTACCTATTTATTTATTTATTTATTTTTATTTCATGGTGGAAATGGGCTTCCATTAAAAACAGCGTAGAAGAGCTTCATTAAAATGAAAGGTCATTTAAAAAATGAGAAATCAATATCAACCAGCACTAGCGTCCACACAGCTGAAATATTTACCAGTTGTAGCTTCTGTTGTTTGCATGAAATAGATGCTGGCAGATTAAAACAAGCAATCGGAAAAGTGCCAATTAAACGGTTTCAAAATGGTTTTGCCCAAAACCGAAAGTTAATTTTCGGCCGAATATTTTCAGCTGCCTAAATTTCTATACATTTCAAGTTAAGGTACGGTCACTTTATCAAAATGTTGTGGGCCAAAAATACATTGTCTTGAATAATAGCGAAATCCGCATGGGGAAATTTCACCCTCAAGTGAAAGTAAGGATGGCATTTACATGACAACGATTTACTAAAAACGGAAAAGATTTTTATTTGCGTTTGAAAATGTTTGCGTACAGACGTCAACATTGCCAAAACAATCCCCATTAAAAAACGACTAAAAACGCTGTATTATTAATGCCAGTAGATGGTGATGTCACTTTTTAAAGAAACACTACGTACTTGTAGTTTTCAAAAGTTTACGTTTTCAGGCCCCCAAAACATCATTGTCAAGTAAATTGACCGCCAAAACACGTAAAATGTTTTATGTTTTTAGTTAAAAATGGTGTTATGAAATGACAGCTGAGCAACGGTAAGTTTAACCGCATCTTTATAGATTTTGAATTTGTCAAATTGTGCATTACAGTTTACTTGCGCGACAAATACCTAATTACTGCTTTGTAAGCACACAAAAGATGCGATCTTTGTAATCTTTTAAAATAATTTCCTCTGAGACAACACCGTCAATTACGTCTGCAGGATATCATCCATTTTTCAATTAAAAACCTCTTACAGTTTTGTCAGCCTTTCCAGCATAATCGCAGCAGCTCGCAGAACATTTTGTTTGTCATCACGGTGATTTGGCCCATTTGTGGCTCTCCGGGGATCTGATGTCCCGGTCTTTGATCTGTGAGTTGCCTGTAATGACTGCTTTAATGTATTGAGATCAGGCTACCTCGATGCTTTTTAGCTCCATTTCAAAGACACAGGGATATTAGACGTGAGTCCTCGACTGAACTCTCAGATGATTGGACGGTGAGTTCTGCGCTGTATGGCCACCTTTAGTGGCATCGGATGAAATTTGCATTGAAAAACCCACCTGGGACGCCACACAGCTCTCACCCCATCTGCTGTAATCTGTATAAGCCGTTTTTTGATGTCAACGGACACTGCAATTATAAATAAGTCTTTATTAAGAAGAGGATAAATATTGAAAACAAAGTCTTCGCAGGTTTTTATAATTACAAGGACATTTATTCTCAATTATATGGAGGTTTATGGTGAATTTAAAGGATTAGTTCACCCAAAAATTAAAATTCTGTCCTCATTTACACTAAAGCTTGATTACTTGCTTTTTATTGTGGAACACAAAAGATTAATTTTACATATAACGAAAGGCAATGGGGCTGTCAAATTCCGAAATGACTTCTTTGAAATTAGAAATTGGAAACTAAAACTGGAAACTTTTTAATAAACATCTGGAAATAACTAAAAGTTTCTTAATAAATAAAATAAATTAAAGCAAAATAGAAATATTGTTAAAAAAAACAAAAAAACAAAAAAAAAAAAACACAACAAAATTCCTAAGCTAAAATGGTAGTGCAAAGTGAATATATAAAATGAAATTAAAATATTAGTAAATACTATACTAGTATATAGATGGTATATAATAACACTGATATAAATACATACAGAGAATATACAGGTGTGTGTGTGTGAGTGTGTGTGTGTATATGTATATATATATATATATATATATATATATATATATATATATATATATATATATATATATATATATATATTATAAGAGTATGTTTATTTATTAATTGGAATAAGATATTAGATAAAAACAAGAACTTTCAAAAAAATGTCTTGGCACTTAACAAAATTGCTAAAACTTCAACTAAATATATATATTTTTAATATAAAAATTAAAACTAAACCAAAGTATTATTAACTAGTATAAAAAAAAATAAAGTATTTCAAAAGTTGAAGGACAAAAATGACTATAACTTTAGTAAATAAAAATTAAGCAATTGTGATTATAAATTTATAAATATAAATTGTAAATACAATAGTAATTGTTTAGGAAGAACATATCAAAACTACTGATTATTAAAACTAAAATTATGCAATTGAAAACAAAATTAAAAACTAAATCAAAATATTGAAAAATACTATGTTAGTATATAAATGTCATATGAAACTTAAAATAAAAACTGAAAAACAAAAATAAAATCAAAATAGTAATAAATAGAAGTATATAAATAATACTTCAATAACACTGATAAACATGCATACAGTACAGAGCATATATATATATATATATATATATATATATATATATATATATATATATATATAAATATAAATATATATGTTGAAATACTAAATTTACTAAAATTAAGTTTAATAAATAATAATTTAAATAAATAAAAAATAAAAATAAATTAATTCTAAATTGTTTAAAAAAAAACACATAAAGTACTAAAACTTAAACTAAAAACTGAAAATATAAAAATTAAAACTAAACCAAAATATTAATAAATGGTATATAAATAATACTTCAAAAAACTTCAATATTTCAAAAGTTGAAGTACAAAAATTAGTAAAACTAAAATCTGTAATAAATAATAATTATGCAAATGTAATTAAAAATATAAATGTTTAAATGTAATATATAATAGTGAATTGTTTAAGAACATCAAAATGACTAAATATTTAAACTAAACTTATGCAATTGAAAACAAAGTAAAAAAAAAATCGAAATATTGAAAAATACTATATTAGTAAATGTCATATAAAACTTAAATTAAAAACTGAAGAAAAAATAATAATAATAAATAGCAGTAGATAAATATTACATCAATAACACTGATATAAATACACATAAATATATGTGGGGGGTTAGAATGACAGTAAATGAGTAAATGATGGTGAGTAATGGTGAGTAAATGATGCCAGATTTATTTATTTTATTTTGTTGTTGTTTTGTTTGAACTAGCACACATGATTTAAAGAGTTACAGTACACGCTCACAGTCATAGTGTGTGGCATTTGCATGGTTTCTCTGGAGATGGCCTTCAAAATCTCTTCAAATCTCTGAGAAAACAAGCAGATAACTCGGCAATCTTGGCAGGTGCTGTGACTCCTCTGCATTAGTAACTTCCCAGTGTGAAAAAGTGAGACATTTTTGCTGCATCACTGTTTTTGACATATTCATGTAGCTGTACTTTGAGATCCTGTTGGTCGCTGAAGGTCATGGCAGCCTCAGCCTAAACATTTTCAGTCTACTTGGCAACATTGGCTGTTTGCTCAGAATATTACTAAAAAAAAAAAGTCACTCCATCCATCCATCCATCCATCCGTCTGTCTATCTATCTATTTATTTGAATTTATTTAGCTATATCATACATCTGTTTTTTTTTTTTAAGAAATTAATATTTTTGTACAGCAAAGATCAATTAAATTGAACAAAAGTGACAGTAAAGACATTTATAACGTTACAAAAAATTACATTTTCAAATCCATACTGTTTTTTGAACTTTCTATTCATCAAAGAATCCTGAAAATCAATTTATCACAAAAATATGAAGCAGCACAACTGTTTTCAACATTGATAGTAATCAGAAATGTTTGTTGAGCAGTAAATCAGTATATTAGAATGATTTCTGAAGGATCATGTGACACTGAAGACTGGAGTAATGATGCTTAAAATTCAGCTTTGCATCACAGAAATAAATTGCATTTTACAATATATTTAAATAGAAAACAGATATATTAAATTGTAAAAATATTTCACAATATTACTGTTTTTACTGTATTTTTAATCAAATAAATGCAGCTTTGTTGAGACTTCTTTTAAAAAGAGGCAATTTTGAACGGTAGTGTATGATAAATTTTATATCTAATATATTTGTGCTCATTGTAATACAGTAAACATAATCATTAAAGATGAAAGAACACATTGTGCTTCCAGAAGATCTTCCAGAGAAACAATCTGATATGAACAAGCTCCAAGCAATAAAACAGTCCCTCAAGTATCAGGCTGTCAGCTGAAGTCGAAGGAAACTTTGATGTTGTTTAGCTCACATGCTTCAAAAACATCAACCCCAACACAAACGTCAAGTGTTTGGAGCAGTTCTGTTTTGCAGATTACTACCCAAAACTTGTGAAATCAGTGTCTCTTTTATCAGGGTTTCATTCTGTCTTGTTAATTAAGGCTTGGAAACACACGTCCTTAGTGTCTCTGTTAAATTCTGATGTTCATTCTTAATTTAACCTCTCTTGTTTCTTTGATAGCTGCATGAAGGGCCCCAAATTCTCCCAAATTTGTGTCACTTCTTGCTGAGGTCTTTTCTTCTCTGTATTTGGGGTTTCAGATGTTGACGGAGCCTGATAACGTGACGACAGTGAGACTCATTTTGCGACAGCCCTCCTGCGAATGGCTCAATTTCAGCATTGAGGAAATTAACATTTACCCGTGTGTAAAAGAGGTGCGTATGTAAAATATATTGTCGTTTGTGTCACAATATAAAAGGGATTCCAAAATTATGTCTGCAACTGGATTATATGTTAAACCAAATATACAGATAGATAGATAGATATATAGATAGATAGATAGATAGATAGATAGATAGATAGATAGATAGATAGATAGATAGATAGATAGATAGATAGATAAAATATATAGATAGATAGATAGATAGATAGACAGATAGATAGATAGATAGATAGATAGATAGATAGATAGATAGACAGACAGACAGATGAAATATATAGATAGATAGATAGATAGATAGATAGATAGATAGATAGATAGATAGATAGATAGATAGATAGATAGATAAAATATATAGATAGATAGATAGATAGATAGACAGACAGACAGATGAAATATATAGATAGATAGATAGACAGATAGATAGATAGATAGATAGATAGATAGATAGATAGATAGATAGATAGATAGATAGATAGACAGACAGACAGATGAAATATATAGATAGATAGATGAGACAGATAAGATAGATAGATAGATAGATAGATAGATAGATTTGTCTTTGTTGGCTTTTCATTCATTTCATTAATTTGTTCATTTAATCAGGGAGAATACACATTATTAATACATAAAATCAATGAAAATGTGACAGATATAGCCCATAATTTCCATCTGCAGTCCCAAACCAGACATTTTCTGTTTTATTTTATTTTATTTTTTTCCTGTTTCAGGTTGTTTTGTTTTATTCGCTTTTATTTTGTTCTGCATTTTGTTTGCTTGGTTTTTGTTACGTTAAACTTGCAGCAATGTTTTACCAAAACCTATGGAGTTTATTTTTGTCTTTCCAAGACTCAGAGAGTTTTATTTGTTTGTTATTGCTTTTCTGTGGTTTTGTGAAGGTTTTGTTGTTGTTGTTGTTGTTGTTGTTGTTGTTGTTGTTGTTATTGTTGTTTTTGTTTTTGTTTTGAATTTTGTTTACTTAGTTTTTGTTTATATTTGTATTTTACCAAAACCTACAGAGTTGATCAGTGGATGTTATTTTTGTCTTTCCAGGACTCTGAGAGGTTTTCTTTTGCTTTGTTTCTGTTTGTTTGTTGGTTGGTTTTGTTGTTGTTTTGTGTTTTTATTGGTTTAATTTTGTTCTGCATTTTGTTTGCTTGATTTTTGTTTTGTTTTTCCAGGATAGTTTTGTTGTGGTTGTCTTGGGTTTGGTTTGGTTTGGTTTTCTGTGTTTCAAGTTTTTTGTTGTTTTGTTTGTTTGTTTTTGTTTTTTATATTTCCTTTGTTTTTGTTTTGTTTTGTTTGAATCAGTATTTTACCAGTATTTTGTTTGTTTGTTTTGCTTTTCTTTTTTGCTCTTATATTTCTTTGAAGTTTATTTTATTCACTTTTATTTTGTTATGCATTTTGTTTGCTTTTTGTGTTTTGTTTAGATTAAAGCAGAATTTTACCAAGAACTGGGGGCTGTTTCATAAAACAAGTTTACCAAATAAGCCAGGCTTATTTCTCTTAGTCTGACTTATTGTCACTTGATTTGGTTCAAAATAACTCAGTCTAACTGAAATAAGCCTGGCTTATTTGGTAAACTTGTTTTATGAAACAGCCCCCAGATCAAATTATTTTGTTTTTATTTATTTATATTTTTTATTTATTTATTTTTTTAGGTTTTGTTTTGCTTTGGTCTTTGTTTGTTTGATTGTTTGTTTGAAGGGTTTTTGTTTGTTTGTTTGTTAGTTTATTTATTTATTTTGAATTTTGTTAGCTCTGTTTTTGTTTTGCATTTTGTTTCATCAGTATTTGACCAAAACCTTGATGTATCGTTTATGTTTGTCTAGGACTCGGAGCGAGATGTTCCTGCCTGGTTATCCACTCTCACACCTGTAGAGGAGCCTCTTGATTTAAATGTGAGTATTTTGTGTCTTACTGTATAATTTTGTTGTATAATGTGCAACAGTTTATCATCTAATGAATATTGAAAAACTTGTTGTTTAACAGCATATACAATGCTCCCTTGAAAGACTGTTAATGCCATTTCATTTAGCACCACACAAGCGTCTCTGTAGTTTCTATGTATTTATGCAGCTGTGAGGTGTTAATTAATGCTGTGGCTTCAGAACTGTCTGAAAAGATAATTACGGAAATGTATGAAACTCACAGGTTGTCGTTTTTTCAATCACTCAGCATTATGTCCCAGTTCTCATTTATCTGTCATTTGCATTAGAAATGTAAGACACTTATTTGATGTTTGAAAGTGTCTCTTTAGCTTTATTGATGAATGCTCAACTTAATGTTTATTTAAACAGTTTCACCACTTGAAAAGCAGAGGAAGTAATCACAATTCATAATTTGTTGTTTACCTGCAGTATTTAGTTGGGGAAAAATACATATTTAGTTGTAACTTTATAAGGCACTTATGAACTTGTAATTTTAGGAATTGTGTAAATAAGTTTACATTTTATGTCAGGAATGTTGTGTACTTCTTACATGTTGTTGTTATTATTATAGTGTATTATCAGGGTTTCTGTAGGTTTTATGAAGGTTAGTTTAAGACTTTTTTTTAAGACCAAGTAAAGAAAATTCAAGCAATAAATTGAATGTAACACAGTACTGCAGTATAGTCTCTAAATCTTTGTCTTGAAATGGCAACAGTTTCCAAACTTGGAAATATAACTTCTAACAGATCTGAGATCTTCATTACTTTTGCATTCAGCTTTTGGCTTTAATAGCTGTGCAACAAACCACTAGAATATGGAAATAACCAGTGTTATAGGTAACGCATTACAAGTAACGTGTTATGTAATCAGATTACTTTTTTCAAGTAACTAGTTACACATTACCTTCAAATTTACAATGCAATATCTGAGTAACTTTTTCAAATAAGTAACGCAAGTTACATTGTTTACCATTTTATTCACTGATGCCTCTCCTGTCCCGTGTTGAGAGAAATTGGGAGTGAGTGCAGAGGCACTTGCTTCAGCCTGAAGATTATTAATTGGTGTGAGAGGGTCTTTACAGTTGCCAAAATATTACTTTTCGGGTTTTTTGTTATAAAAAAATAAATAAATAAGCAAGCCCAGCCCAGATGACAAAACATAATGCAAAAAGAATGTAATGCATCCCCAAATAGTAACTAAGCACAATTAGCTTTTTAGCACAATTATTATTATTATTTATTTTTATTTTATTTTATTTTATTTTATTTTTTTAATGAAGTAACACAATATTGTAATGCATTATTTTTAAAATTAACTTATGGAAATAACTTATACTGAACCTTCTGATCGCACTGCAAAAAAAAAAAAAAAAAAAAAAAAAAAAAAAATCCTCTGTATTTTTGTTTTGTTTTCCGGTACAAATGTCCAAAGTTTCGTAAATGAAGATCAAAATGAATTCTGATCAAAATGAATTGAGTTCATGATTAACACGAGCAAATATGGACAAAATGGGCTCAAAAAAAATGTATTCAAAAGGAAATAAATTTATAATACCCCATTCACAGATATTTGTTCTTGTTTCAGGCGCAAACTAAAAATACATTTTAATTCTGTTCAGTTTCTTAGAAAACAAGACTTCATATGTTCAGTTTGCATCTCATGTTAATGTATGCTTATTTAAGGATGTTTAGATATTTGTATTGGAAAACAAATCAAAGATATTAAGGAAGATGTTCACTTTTTTGCAATACATGCAACATTTAATGCCATGCCTTTATGAATTTAAGACTTTCAGCTCTGATTTAAGACCTTTTAAGGCCTTAAGTTGTGAAAGCATGAATTAAGACTTTTTAAGACCTGCAGAAACCCTGATATAAAGCCACCTAGCTTTGTTGATATAGACATTAAAAGCCCTTATTATCATCTACCAACAGTTACAAAATCATTTAGACAATACACTGAAACATCATATGCAGCAGAAAAAAAAAAATGCTTTAGATAATGGGTTGAACATAGTAGATGTGCTTTAGAACAAATATTTAAAGAATATTGATTCTTGCAATAATAATTATTCTCCTTTCTATGACAGTACTTTACTGCCATTTGCTGGTCATAATTGAATCTGCAACTTTTGTTTTGTTTTGTTGTACACACACTCTGCTCACTGGTGTTCAATGTAAGCTGTATGCTAAAGGTTAAATACAATGGGTGAGCAAAGGATGATGATTTCTGAGTGCACTATACCTTTAATAAACAGAGCAATGCTGCAGTTAATGTTTGTGTGTGTGTTTTGTGTTGGTTCGCCAGGGGCTTCCTGATCCAGAGACGGTTTCCTCCAGCATTCAGCAGATGTGGGCACTCACTGAGATAATGCAGGCGAGCCAAACCGCAGCTTCCATCGGACGTTTCGACGTGAGTCGCACTTCTATCTACCTATAGCTACCATTATCCTTGTTTTGTACTGAATTAACATGTTTATTCCATTTTCAGGTGGAAGGCTCTTATGACGTCAAATTACTGTCATACACATGACGAGAAAGCTGAAAATTGAACCATACTTCAAGTTCATTGACTGTTTATTTGATTTATAATTTCATTTTTTGAGCTACAGACTACTCGCACTGGAATAGTTGTATTTACTATTGGAATTACTATTTATATACAGTGTGTTTTAATGCTATTTTATTTCACTTAATATTTATTTTAAGGTTCCAGAATATTTTAACTTATGTTACATGAAATCTGGTTTATCTATCTATCTATCTATCTATCTATTATAATATGCTTTTTTGCGACTTTCAGCACAGTATTATGCACAAACGATTGAAAATACATTGGTCAAAAGTTATGGAGAGCCTGTATCTTATCAGTTGATATGTAAATAAGTAAGATTGCTTTACTCATTTGTGTGCTCACATTCAATAAAAATAATCTTCCATGCGTGCAAATGTTTCTCATTCATCTTAGACTCTGTCGTTCGTAAATAATACTAATTAATCTTAGTATGTAATTACATTGATGTACTGTGTAGGCTTCATTTTGAAGATTTATTGTCATATTTTCAGCACGTTATTAGATAAATAGGCTACTCTTGTTTGGAAAAAAATATCTACCTCAAACTAAATATTAAGATAATCTTCATGCTGAGGTTTCAAAGCGAATCGCTCTTGCTGGACTTTACTATCTTTTGATGTCTATTTTCAAATGTTAATGAAATCCGTCTCACTTTGTGTTAATTAAAACTCAGTGGACATGTTCATGGTTGCCAGGCAGTAATCAAGAGCAGCGCTGCTTCCTAATGCTAATCATTGGAAATCAATGGTCGGCGTCCAAGAGTAGCCTCCATCTGTCTCTGTTGGCATCTCGCGTACATCAGAGAGACCATCGTCTATGCAACATTAGCCTACAAATGGAGCACCGCGATTCCATCCCTACAGTGTCGGACAAAAAGATCTTCCTTGTGCAGAAACCGATGGCTAATATTCATAAGTTAAACTATCTTAAGTGAATCAACGTCGTTATGTGTCACTTTGAGTCATTTTATTATCTGCAGCGTGAGCTATAAACGTCAAAATAGCCTACGTTTAGGTGGGATGTTTCAAAAGGCCACCGAATTTTGTATGAATTTAGTGTGTCGTCATTTATTATAACTTTTTTACAACACTTCAACTTAAGTTTATCCATTTTACTTACCAAGATTTGCACGGTTCATTTACTTGTGTCTCCAATAGATGGCGGTAGATAAACACATAAACAACTGATGTAAAACCGCCTATGCTGACATATTGATAAATCAACAAATAAAAAAAAAATAAAAAAACAAATCAATAAATTATTGCCTGCTAGTTTAGAGATAATGGCAATTTTAATTATTTCACATAAAATAGTCAATACACATTACTCTGTTTCACTAAGTTATTTTAACACCTACATTTAATCCATTTTGACGACACTATACATCATCAGTCAAAAAATTTGGATAGGCCTACTCAATTATAGGTAAAAAATATAGCCTATTCAAGCATAAGCCGTTAGATCAAAAAGTATTTCAAGGGATACTTCACTCAAAAAATTAAAACTTTTTGAAATTTTACTCACCAATGGATCCTCAGCAGTGAATGGGTGCCGTCAGAATAACAGTCCGAGCAGCTGATAAAAATGAAAACGTACTGAAATTTACTCACACTCAGGCCATCCAGGATGTAGATAAGTTTGTTTCTTCATCCGATTTGGAGAAATGTAGCATTACATCACTTGCTCACCAATGGATCATCTGCAGTGAATGGGTGCCGTCAGAATGAGAGTCCAAATAGCTGATAAAAATGAAAACGTACAGAAAATGCACTGATCCTTAGGCCACCTATGATGTAGATGAGTTTGTTTCTTCATCAAATTTGGAGAAATGTAGCATTATATCGCTTGCTCACTAATGGATCCTCTGCACTGAATGGGTGCCATCAGAATAAGGGTCCAAACAGCTGATAAAAAATGAAAATTTACTGAACATTTACTTACCCTCGGGCTGTCCAAGATGTAAATGGGTTTGTTTCTTCATCAGATTTGGAGAAATGTAGCATTACATCACTTGCTCACCAATGGATCATCTGCAGTGAATGGGTGCCGTCAGAATAAGAGTCCAAATAGCTGATAAAAATGAAAACTTACTGAAAATGTACTGATCCTCAGGCCATCCATGATGTAGATGAGTTTGTTTCTTCATCAAATTTGGAGAAATGTAGCATTATATCACTTGCTCACCAATGGATCCTCTGCAGTGAATGGGTGCCGTCAGAATGAGAGTCCAAACAGCTGATAAAAACATTGCAGTAATCCACACCACTCCAGTCCATCAGTTAACATCTTGTGAAGTGAAAAGCTCCATGTTTATAATAAGCAAACTCCACTATCAATGGTTTTTAACTTGAAACCATTGCTTCTGGATAAAATATGAGTGCATAATACATAATAATTCTTTCTCCAGTGAAAAAGTCATTTCATCTGATGGATCTGAAACACCTTAATAATGGATTTGTCTCTTTCTCAAAATCTGTTTCTATGAAGAAACTCATCTGCATCTTGAATGGCCTGAGGGTGAATAAATTTGAGTCAATTTTAATTTTTGGGTGAACTGTTCCTAAGACAGTGGTTCTCTACCCGCGGTCCGCCACAAATGCAAACGCGGCCCACAATGTTGACCACGTTAAAAAAATAAAAATAAATAAATTACATATTTAATGTAATAATTACATACAGTTTTACAATTCATATTTTATTTTTTTAATGTTTTAAAAGTTAGAACAATAATTTTTTTGTCATGTAAAATAATTTTGGAGATCATGTACTGTTTTCAGACATGCGCAGTACTGACATTATGAACGTGCAATGACACAATTAATGCACACAATTACAAGCGCGCTTTGGCAGATTTAAAACAGTCAGCAATTAACGATCAAAATGGACAAATTTGTTATTAGAGGAGAAAAAAGATCTGAGGAAAATACTAATGAAGGAACACATGCAAACAAGAAGAGTCACAGTTTCAGCAGTGAAGGTGCTTGAAGAATGGAAGAATCAGTTTGCTGTCAACGAGCAAGATGGACAGCCTTTCTGCTTGCTCTGTAATAAAATATTGGGTATATGCAAAACTTACAATGTCAAAAGACATTTCGATACCACCCATGCAACTTTTGACATGAAATATCCACCTGGATCTCAGGAAAGAGCTCTCAAGATAACTAGTCTTGAAAAAAAAAATGCCATTGCTGAACAGAATAAAATGCGAGCTAGCTTAAAAGTGTATCAGGCCGTGACATTAGCAACGTTCAAAATTTCCTGGCTCCTTGCCAAACACATATTCAGTGATGGGGAGCTAGTTAAGAACTGTTTTCTGGAATCTGTTTTCTGGAATGCAATGTCTGTTTGATGATCTGAGCAACAAGAGCGAGATAATTCGCAGGATAAAAAGTTTACAGCTCAGCAATGACACGTTCGTCGAATTTCTGAAATGTCTGAGAATTTGACAGAACAACTAAAAACTAAGCTAGCCACTGCTTCAGCACTCAGTTTGGCAGCGGATGAATCGACAGACATCGGAGACGTTGCTCAGCTTTGCATTTGGGTGAGGTGTGAATTCAGAGACTTTTGAGGTTACAGAAGATTTATTAGCGTTGAAATCGCTTCATGAGCAAACAAGGGGCGAGGACATTCATAGAGTACTTAGTGAAGCATGCAAAGACATGAACATACCGGCATCCTCAGTTGTCTCCATCACTATAGCACATGTACGTCTGCAAGATGTCTGTTTAAGATCTCTTGATCTGGAAAGCATCTGCTGTCTACAAACGTCTGACAGACGTCTGTAAGATATCAGTTTTACATACATTCTAAATCATAAACATCTTAAAGACATCTAATAGACGTCTATTTGACATCTAAAAGGAAACGTCCTACCCAGATAGCACACATACGTCTGCAAGATGTCTGTTAAACATCTCTTGATCTGGAAAGCATCTGCTTTCAACAAACGTCTGACAGACGTCTTTCAGATGTCAGTTTTACATACATTCTAAATCATAAACATCTTAAAGACATCTAATAGACGTCTATTTGACATCTAAAAGGAAACATCCTATAGACGTCTTGCAAACACTCTAAAAAATATGTCTTCTAGATGTAAATGCAGACGTCAAATAGACGTCTCCGAGATGTACGTGTGCTATCAGGGTATAGACGTATTGCAGATGAGCAAACACTCTAAAAAATACGTCTTGCAGATGTAAATGCAGACATCAAATAGACGTCTCCAAGATGTACGTGCTATCAGGGTACTGACGGTGTGACCTCAGTGACGGGTCTCATTGCTGAAATGCAAAAAATCTCCCCTGACTTGTTGGCATTTCACTGTATTGTGCACCAGCAAGCACTATGCAGCAAGTTAGTTGTTGGATACTTCGTGGAGGTTATGGGCACCGTGGTCAAGGTGGTCAACTTCATTCGAGCGCGTCCTCTAACGCACCGCTGTTTTATTGCATTGTTGGACGAACTGGACAGTGCCTACGGAGACCTCATTCTGCACAGTGAAGTGAGATGGCTAAGTCGGGGAAAAGTCTTGCATCTCTTTCTGGCTGTACTCCCCAAGATAGTTCACTTTCTTAATGACATCGGCGAGGGAGAACGATTTCCAATCTTGAGAGACAATGAGTGAAAAACAAACGCTGCTTTTCTTGCAGACGTCACAGCTCACCTAAACAAGCTGAACCTGCAACTTCAAGGTGACGAAAAACATGTTGATGACCTGTTGGACTGTGTTGAGAGTTTCAAAATGAAGCTAGGACTGTACACTGCACAACTGAAAGATGGTGATTTAACTCATTTTCCACTTCTGAATGACACTTGTTTCTGGACATACATCAGCGAGACTGATTCATTAAAACTGTCAATCAAATGCGCACTTGAAGATGAACTGAAGGGTGTTCAGGCAAGAGGACACAGCCATACCGCGCAGCAGTCATCCTCAGTTGCAGAACTGTGGCGAACCATCTCTGGACAAAACCTCAGATTATTAAGTTCAAAAGTGCTTTCCATCTTTGGATCTACATACATTTGCGAACGCACATTTTCTGCAATGAAGCGCATCAAGTCACATTTCCGTGCACGTCTTACCCAGACAGCACACGTACGTCTGCAAGATGTCTGTTAAAGATCTCTTGATCTGGAAAGCATCTGCTGTCTGCAAACGTCTGACAGACGTCTTTCAGATGTCA
Source organism: Spinibarbus caldwelli (assembly GCA_039654775.1). Lineage (NCBI taxonomy): Eukaryota > Metazoa > Chordata > Actinopteri > Cypriniformes > Cyprinidae > Spinibarbus > Spinibarbus caldwelli. The sequence continues at coordinate 18,321,398 of CM077231.1, forward strand.
ATTTTACGTACATTCTAAATCATAAACATCTTAAAGACATCTAATAGACATCTATTTGACATCTAAAAGGAAACGTCCTATAGACGTATTGCAGATGAGCAAACACTCTAAAAAATACGTCTTGCAGATGTAAATGCAGACGTCAAATAGACGTCTCTGAGATGTACGTGTCACAACTTCATTGTGCTGTTACTCCTTTTGAGCCGAATTTCACCAAATTGGTCTGCTCCCGACAACATCAGGTGTCCCATTAATGGTAAGTAGAATTATACTCTCATAATAATAATAAATATAATTGTAATCATTTAGATACCTTAATATCTGGTTAGTTTGCAGTGGTGGCGTCATATGTAAATGATATACGGCACGTGAGACTTGAACTTGAACATAGTGCGGCCCACTGAAAAAAAAAGTTTGAGAACCACTGCTTTAAGATAATTATATACAATTAAATCAAGTGTCTAAACTTGTAACTAGTGTATGTGAAAAATATATTTCCTTCTGTGTTGTAGATCTCAAGATGTTAGTGTGGTTTTTCTAGTGATTTTATAGTGTCTCCAATAGATGGCAGTAGCTAATCAAGCTGAGCAAAGAAATGGTGGCAGAACTAAAATGGCCTACACTGATAGACTGGTAAAAACAACTAAATACCACCTGTTAGTTTAGCAGTAATGAATGGATTTTATTTCACGCAAAACTCAGGCAAGACCCATTACTTGCCACATTAGGTTAAAGGATGTTCTAGGTTCAATACAATTGAAGCTCTATACAAGTTAAGCGGTATTGATAGCATTTTGGCATAATGTCAATTACCACTGAAAATAATTTCGACTTGTTTCTACTGAAAATGGAAGTCTGTGGGACAATTGTTCAAGCCCTAAGCAGGCAACTGTCAATGTGTTTGTTGTTTCACAAACTGGTGGATGTCTTTTTTTTTTTTTTTCTGTGAATTGACACAGCTTCTATTGAACCTGAAACTTGCTGAACCAAGATATTCCTTTAGTATCTTCATAACCACATGGTACTTAACATTCAACATAATGTAAACATAGACATTTTGTGCAGGCAGAAGATAAGATTTTTCAGTTTGCAAATCTCAAAACAGACACTAGAGAAGTTGCACATGCATTTAGCTCTCATTTAAGTCTGAGTTCAAGCAGATGTGTGAAATGGACTTTTACAAGATTTAAGACCACAAAGGGAGAACGAATTTCACGAACCACCTGTCTTCATTCTGTTGAATTGCTGATATGCTAAATTTGCAGATGGAAATGAACCTCAACCAATTTGCATATTAAATCTTTAAATGTTCTTTGGAAGAACTGTGTGTTCCTCTTCCAGAGGTGTAAAATACTTGAGTAAATTTACTCGATTACTGTACTTAAGTATTATTTTGGGGGATTTGTACTTTATTCAAGTACAATTTAAACTGACTACTTGTACTTTTACTTCATTACGTTTCTGAAGAAAAAAACAGTACTTTTTACTCCTTACAATTTTATTTCATCTTGAAAAGCACATTACATTATTTTATCTTATGCACATTAAATATGGTAAATGGAAGTTCAAACGTGCGTGCCTGATGTGAGAACCAATGATCATTGTTTTCATGCATCAAGCACACACATTTCTACTTCAGTTATGACTTTTGTCAGGTAAATGTCTGGCTTCAAAAGATCACCATCAAATCTGAGGAAGCATATTGAGGTAGCAAAGTTGCATTTTCTCAAAAAAAGTTTATTCATTATTCGTTCTGTTTTGATAGAGCCATTAGCTGTGTATTGGCTGAATGCACAAGACTGAGTGCAAATAAGATCAATAATGAGAATTTAAATACAATTAATATTTCTGTGAGAATATATATTTTTTAAATTAATTAAATAAAAAAGGTGTTTAAATAAACATTGTATGTTAAATTAATTGTAATTCATGTTTAGTGATGTTCTTACCAGGTAGTGGATAAGTTATATTTGTAATATGTTATTATATGACACATTTTGTAGGAATTAGGACTGTCAATTATTTTAATTTTTTTTAAATTCCGTCTCGATCGGGAGCAGATAAATAATTGTAATGACACCACACAATAGAGGATTTTTTGGTCAAAAAATTGCTTGCGACAAGCCGTGAATCGAGCCATGCTCCCCAATTGTTCGGGGGTGCAAATCGGGCTTAAAATCGTCTTGTGTGCGGCCAGCCTAAGATGAACACAAGCAAAGATTTTTAGTCCAGATAATGCAAGGGGACAGAACCACTTCAGAAACCACACAAAGTGAACATGACGGTCAAGTGTAAAATATTAGTACTTGTATCCTTCTTACATATGCCTATCGTTTCACTTAAGAAGACACTGATTCATTAACAGGGGTTGCATGAGTTACTGTCATATTCACTTTGTGTAGTTTTTGAAGCGTCATTTTTGGATGTCCCATACACGTGTTTTTCTTAGTGTGTTCATCTGATAAATGAAAGTCATATGGGATGGCATGAGGGTGGAAAGGATGGAGTTTCCTTTTAATCCCTTTCCCTTTTTTTTTTTTCCTCCTGTGTTCCGCTGTGCTGCATTTTAATTGTTGTCGTTGCACTAGATATACGTGTTTGACCTGTGCCATTGCAATGTTTCGTTTTCTCCCTTTAACCAAACTTCTGAATGTCTGTCAGAAAAGAAAGTACTTCCAATTTTTTAATACTTGGGTACAATTTAAAGTTGTACTTTTTTACTTTTACTCAAGTATGTTTTTGGCCAGAGAATCTGTACTTTCACTTGAGTAAAATTTTTGAGTACTTTTTACACCTCTGTCCTCTTCATAGTGTTTATATACAGTAGTCAATCTCCAAAAATGGCAACAAAACTCCATAAAGGTACCATAAAAGTGGTTTTATATTTTCAGTCTTTGACACTAATATGATAACCTTCTGTGACAAATCCATCAAAATTTGACTTATATATTGGAATGTCAAATACACTACCAGTCAAACGTTTTTGAACAGTAAGATTTTTTTTTTTTTTTTTTAAGAAGTCTCTTCTGCTTACCAAGCCTGCATTTATTTGATCCAAAGTACAGCAAAAACAGTAAATTTTGAAATATTTTTACTATTTAAAATAACTGTTTTCTATTTGAATATATTTTAAAATGTAATTTATTCCTGTGATTTCAAAGCTGAATTTTTAGCATCTTACTCCAGTCACACGATCCTTCAGAAATCATTCTAATATTCTGATTTGTTGCTCAAAAAACATTAATTTTTATTATTATGTTGAAAACAGCTAAGTAGAATTTTTTCAGGTTTCTTTGATAAAGAGAAAGTTCAGAAGAACAGCATTTATCTGAAATAGAAATCTTTTGTAACATTGTAAATGTCTTTATCATCACCTTTGATCAATTTAAAGCATCCTTGCTAAATAAAAGTATTATTTTCTATAATTCTTATAAAAAATAAACTAAACAGTTTTAAATATTGATAAAATAATAATAATAATAATAATAAAAATGTTTCTAGAACTGCAAATCAGCATATTAGAATGATTTCTGAAGGATCATGTGACACTGAAGACTGGAGTAATGATGCTGAAAACTTAGTTTTGATCACAGAAATAAATTACATGTTAAAATATATTCAAATAGAAAACAGTTATTTTAAACATTAAATATATTTCAAAATTTGACTCTTTTTGCTGTACTTTCGATCAAAGAACATTAAAAATCTTACTGTTCAAAAACTTTTAACTGGTAGTGTATATGTGGATTTTTTCCTCTGGATGTCCATCGAACCAAACAAAGAAATCGTATAATTTCATCGTATCATGTCTAGGGGTGCGCCGATCCGATATTGGCATTTTTTGCTGGATCGGTGTATCGGTCAGACGAGACCGATCCAATTCCGATATTCTGCATATAGCTACTATTGTGTTATTGTTAAGACCCATTATAAAGCATAATAAAGTTTTTGTGCACTATATTTGAAGTGTTCTGAAGCCGTTCCATAGTTTAATGTGAGGTACAGATGAATATTTAAGTCAAGTTCACGTAAACACTTCTCTCCTCTGCGGCTGTCTGTCATCCTCCATTCAGCATTCAAACTGCGCTCAGTTATGACAGTCAAGGCGACAAAACTCTCTCCACTGTTCCTATTATTCTTGATCAGTGTGATCTCTGTGTTGCTTCAAGCGCATTCTGCGCACGGGATGCACATAAGTGCTCCGTGCTGCTCTGTATTGGAGCCTTTCGTATTATAATATTTTTACGCAATGAAAGATTATTAATAGCCTTTCTTGTTCGTCTCATCTGTCATACGGTGCTGCCTCATTACTGTGCAGTACTTTAAAAGAAATGTCTTTTAATTTTACAGTATATATATTTATATATAAATGTATTACTTGTTTTCCATGAATGTATTTTACAACAATGCAAAGAGCAATATATAATTTTTACCAGATTTAGTCCTACACTTATTCACTTTTCTCTGATCCCCAATAATATTTTTTTCACTAATTTTAGATTCTATAAAATTGTGCACTCATGATTTTTCTAGAGTAACTTTTGCTACTGAATTATCCACTAGCCTAGTTTATAATAGTATTTTTGTCATAGATTATAATTACATATTCATTTGTTGTTTTTCTTTACAGTAAAGTTGTCTATATTTAGTAGATTGTGTGTAAAACACAAAAGAGTGATGAGCAGGTCAACACACACTGAGGTATAGAAATTCTACACTGATTTAAAAAATAAAAAAAAACTGCACTGGTATCTTATCGGTATCGGCAGATACTCAGAATTTTTGGTATTGGATCAGTATCGGTTCTGAAAAAGTGGTATCGAGCCAGCCCTAATCATGTCTTTCCTGAAGCTAATGCTTTGAGGTTTGAATTCACACGTATAGTGGCACTATAGAAGTCATCTGAATAGGAATTGATAGGGTGTCCTTTACAATAGGTCTTAATTGGTATTTTATCCATTTCAGAGGTTGGCCAGAGGACAAGTATCCGTCATTGAGAAGCAGAACATCATCCTGAATAGGATTTTAATTGAAACCGAATTATTGAGAGACTTGTTCTCGACTGACAGAGAAGATTTCTCTGGACTCCGCCGACAACTGGTATTTGAATTCAATATTGACATGACTTGTGCGATTACGCTTCTCGGGACGACAGATTAACTGTGAAGAAACAATTAGTTTCTGCATTAAACAGAAACTTCTGCTGAAAATGAAGCAATTATCTTCCCTGGCGAACTCATCATGTACTTTATTAAGTGGAAAAGTGTGAGGCCTTTGACCAGTATTTAGTTCACACTTGGTTTGCTTTCAAATGAAAGCCCAGACCATCGTTGTTGTCTGAATTTAAACGGCAACAGAAACGCCTTGGAAATGCGGTAGCATGCAAAATGTTCACCGGCGGTTGATGTCCGTTACACGTAATGGACCCGAGCATGCGCCTCAAGTATTATGACAGTTGTTGTGGTAAAAGCAAGTAGTTATTCCCCAACAGGGAGTGTCTAAACAGCAAGGGGTTGGAGAACAAACTCACTTGCTTTGTTCTCACTTTGAGATCTGACTCATTCAATTCAAGCAGCTCAGACAAACCTTTCACCCTTAAACGCTATCAACTCTTAGTCATGTCTGCCTCTATCAGATTTTCAACTCTTTTTGAATCTCTGGATTTCATTTCTTTCACATTTTTGCAGCTACGAGTCTTAAATCTCTTTCCAATCTTTAAAATGAATCTCAGCTATCACTATGGCACAGTTTTGGCTCTGATTAAAGTTGTTAGAGTCACCCTAATGTCATACTAAACCTGTATGAGTTTCTTCTGTCTTATGAGTTTCACAGAACTTTTTCATACAGTGATTGCTTTAAGCAATTTTTGCACCACAATTTCCATTAAAAGAAATGGTAAAACTAATGACAGTCTTCACTAACAGTTCCCCATTTGCCATTGGTAGAATAAACAATCATTCCATTGGCAGAAAGCCACCTCTGAGTGATCTGATTGGCTAACACACGGTTCACAGCCAGATTTATTTGTGTTTACAAAGCAGTCTAGGACTGTTACAGAAACGAGTACGAATTCTCAGGGTTGTTTTTTTAGTGCTCTGACAGGCAAATGGGACAGTTTATGTGATATTTTCCCAAAAGAATCACTTAAATCTAAAAAATGAAGGTTCTTTAGAATATAAAATGTGTTCTTCACTCTTTTAGGAACAGTTCACCGAAAGGTTCTTTGGGAAAACAAAAATAGCTCATTGTAGTCAATGTGCAGTCCAAATTCAAAATATGAGAGAGTTGTTTTTCCCCGCCCCCTCATTCTCAGATTCAACGCTCACACGGGTTGCCAGATTGAGGAACCGCCACTGGATTGTGTGCAATTGACTGTTCGCAAAGACCTTGAGTGACAGGCGATCTGACCGGAGAGTGGATTAACTTTGGTGAACTTAAACTTGAAAAATTATGTGTATTGATGTCTTTCTACGGTTGAAATAAAATATGTTCTGTTCATTCATGTTAATTTTGTGCTTTAAATAAACATGAAAAGACCGTCGGTTCATGTGCCACTTGAGGCAATACAGCGATCTGCCATGACACATTAAAGCCACAAAACTGTATTTATTTTTGAATTTCTTAAAAAATGACCAAATTTGAAAGTTGAGACCTTTTTTTCATATCAACTTGCTCTGTCTTGTCTGTTGGTGTGTTTTCAGTTTCCACTTTGCTCCACAATATATTTTTTTACTGCGTGAGAACATATGTAGTGTGAGAGCGCTTGTCGGACATAGCAACAGTAACTAAGGAGAGCGGGTTTTGCGAAGGGTCAATTGACAATGGAAAGCGATGAAGCTTATCCATCATTCAAGTCCTCCTGGAAAGTTTGTAAGTACAAGCTGGGAAGTTGTGTTTATGATGCCAGGTGAGTTCAAGTCATTTTCGTCGGAGCAAGATGGCAGTGGACTTTCTATTAATTAGCAACACAAAAATACAACAAGATTTTTAAACTCTACTTCTAGAAAATAAAGAACAAATTAATTTATAATGAAACTATGCTTTTTTGTTACCTATTATATTGTTATACTACAGTGCTATTATATTTTGTTCTAAAAAAAAAAAACTTATTGTGATAATCTGCCAAGTTTTTCACTGACATGCCCCCAACTTGTAAAGACCAAAGCTTAAAGAAAATCTCGAGCCACCCACAGATGTTTGCCGACTTTGTGGTGGTGCTCATGTGCGTTGAGCTCATAAATATATTTCCGACGTGACTTTGAACGCACCATTACACTGTAAGTTGATGAGTTGATTTACCTGTGTTTTAATATGCCTCTGGTTATAGAGCTTTTCAGATGGATGGTGAGGAGTTTTACATCGCTGTTTTTTTCCAACAACAGGCAACCCGGGGTGTTGAAGTCCTATTGGACAAACTGGCAGTGGGCGGAATCACAAAGACCAAAATAAAAACAGACATTCTGACATGGAACACTAATTTCAAAGTAAAATAACTAGCTGTCACAGTGTTTTTCAGAGAAACAAGTATGTGAACTTAGCATGTTTCCTAAATATCTGCAAACATATTATGGCATTTTATGTTATGCTTTCGTACAGTCAGACATACAGCACCTTTAACATCCTTGGAAGGTGCTTTTAGTGGTAAAAGTTTCTTTATATCATTAAAATGTTTTTCACACACTAAGAAAAAAATATTCTTTTAAGAATTATTTACTAGAAGGTTCTTTAGGAAACCAAAAATGGTTCTGTGACATCTCTGCAAAAAGCCTGTTTTAGAGTCTCAACCATAGGTTAGTCTGGGAGACTGTACCTGTAATAAGTCGAAGGTGACATCTTGCAAAAGTCTTTGAAATAAATGATGTGTAGTGATCAATAGATCCAATCCTATAAGAAACAGTAGACTGCCCAACCAAGCTCTATCATATAATTTAGCGCCGGTATCATATGAAAACCAACAGCACACTGATTATTGATTCATATATTGACTTTTGTCATACTCCAAGCTGCTGGATTTGTGGATGGGTTTGTGTCGGTCTTACTGCAGTTGTATTTTGTGGACGGAAAGCTCCTCCAGAGTTTGTGCGGTTCTCAAAACTCCCGCATTAGCATGCATAAGCTTCATTCTCAACCAACACAGAGATGGTCCAGAGATGGACCCAGTTTTTGTGGAACTATTAGTAATTGGGATGCAACAACCTTTTTGGATGTTTCTACAACATAAATAGCAGCTTGGCCTTTCTTTGTCAGACTTTGTAATGTCCACAATTCCCAATACATATTCTAGTGGTTAGAGAGAGTTACCGAGCACAAGATAAAGGTCGCTAGTTCTTACAACAGTAACTTTATAAGCGTTACACTACAACCAGTTTGCATTGGTTAAAGCTAGTATTCAATCAGAATTGTTTGACCTAGGTTATGTGCTTTAATCCATCTCTCCTAACGCCTCCATCAATTCCCACTAATTACTACGGGATAATGGGGAAAGTTTATGAGATATAAGTGCTCTTCGCTTAATTCATTCTGCTATTTAGATGGCACATCATCACACCCGCTCCTTTATTACTATAAAGCAAATTACAGAGAAACTTCACCATCAAGAGATGCCTTCGCAAGAGACATCAACAGGCAAAAGCTGCATTAATCAGGCCCATAAGCATCCCTCATCTGCATTTTGCCATCATAAACTTCTGATTGTCATTGCGAATGGTACAAAAATAGCAGTGATTGCCAGTCATCACAGATAGCAGTTCTGCACTGGGTATATATAATGAAAATTAATTATTATTATAAATTAATTATGTTTATGCTACTTATCGCTGTAAAGCAACGCAATAAGCAATGCAAATCTAAACAATATAACAAATATATATATAGGTATATATATTTTAGGTAACAAATATATTTTAGGTAACGTATTTCGATTACTTTTGGATTACTTTTTTTGTATCTAACTTTTTAAATTTGCCATTAAACATACAATACTAGTAAAAAAATAAAATAAAACATAAAAAAAAAAGCAAGAAAAATCTATTCAGTTCAAAATGCACTTGAATTATACTGTGAGAAAATGAATCGCTCTTCCAGATCTGTTTGTTTAAGAGAAATACAGTTGTGTATAACTGCCAATATGAAAATGCATTACTGGTGAAATCTTGAGTAAAAATCTTCGGCAGGTTGTGATATATGTCTCTGCTCTCCCTATATCTTTATTATTTTTCATATCTTTTCCCAACTAAAATTGATTAGACATTTGGCAAAGCACTGTGCAATGCTAAATATCCATTCATTCCTCTCTTTTTTATATCGTTTTTATCCTCTTTTTCTTTTCATCTTCTCCCTCTCATACTCTTTGTATTTTCCTCCTTTTCACCTCCATTTTTTCTGAATTATGTGGTAATTGATATGGTAATTGTGTTCATGCATTGAGCAGTGAAATGCGTCTAAGCAGCTTAGCTGCACATACTGGATCTCTAGATGTAATGATTGTAGGCAGTGGGAGGACGTCAATCAAATGAACTAGAATCATGTCAATCAAGTGAACTTCAATCATTTTGTTTTCCAGTGTCGGTCATTCTAGGGTTGCCATTTGTCAATCAAAACTGACCCTATTTACTTTCCTAATACTATGTTCTTGGTCTAATTGGAAATGATTCATTGGTAAAAACAACAAAAAAAAGTCTTTTTAAACTTATAAAAATACTACTCTGCAAAAAAACTATTTGGTTAATTTTCAGCCCTGTTACCACAATGTTTCTCCCTTTTTAAAGTAATATACTGATTCATAAATCAAAATCTCTTTGTGATAATAGCAATATCATCCTATCAGAAAGTGAACTCTTCAAGGACAAGCAGATGTTTTCTTTATTTAACATTTTACCTTAAGTTTTGTGTTTGTCGAACTTAAAATGTCAACCCTGTTACCGAGATTTTGTATGGTAAACAATTAAATTAAACAAGGGAAAGATCAGCATTAAATTCTCTTTCTAATAGCCTACACATTTAAAGTTTGGTAACTTTCAAGACAATGCTTATAATATCAAATGAAACAATAAAACTGTCAACTGGAAAGATTTACTGTGAATATATCCATATATACATTATTACAACCCATTAATTTGGCTGAAGATGGTACAGTGCAATTTATAACTATCTATGCGTATTATTTATCTGATAAAATATTAGAAATGTAACAAATTTACTAAAAACATTTTATTAAATCTGACGTTAACGTTGCTAAGTTAGCAACACATATTGGACAGTATTGTACAATACTTTTTATTTGAAAAAACAAATATTGGCTAAAACAGCAATTTTAATTAGATATGATGTTTGCATGATGTTAAACTAACAACACAGTACTATAATTTTGAATATTGGGTAAAATTGTCTACAGGATTTCAATTAGATCTGATAGCATATTGCTAAGAACAACAGAGAACTATAATTTGATTATTAGATCAAAGTTTGTTTTAGATGCAACATTAGCATGTTGCTAAGCTAACAACAGTACTATAATTTGAATATTGGGTAAAATTATCTATTTTAATTAGATCTGACATTAGCAAGTTGCTAAGCTAACAACACTACTATAAATCGAACATTGGGTAAAATAGACTTTTTTATTAGATGTGATTAACATGTTGCTAAGCTAACAACACAATACATTAAGAACAAAGTAATAAACTTGATACTAATGGTACTAAATGAAAAATAAGCATGTTTATAATTTACTCATTTACTAATTTACCTCGATCTACAATGATTTTTTTTTTCTCCCCACTGTTGCAATGCACAATGCATTCTGGGATTGCTTTTGCTGTGAAGCAAAGGGCCTACATGTGATGCTGCAAAAATTAGGTCTCTTCGAGGACAAACCTTCGTAATAGCCTTCGCATCAGGATCCCACATATGATGCCTTAAAATGCCATCTATATGCAAGTTAGTCATGAGGTTTTATTACCTATATCTCAATAAAATCACACAAGGGATTATATAGCACTAATGGTGTTTATAGAGTGAGCTGATTGGCTATCGGATGTCATGAAGACAGCGTGGGTCTGATAGCATAGAAATGAGCTGATTATTCACTCTCAAGTGAACACATGTTACTGTCATTTAACACACAGGGATAGATGTGTTCATTAGCCAGTCACCATCACATTCATCTCTCTGAATGAAGGCATATATATCATATTGGATTTCACGCACATGGATCACGCAGCATGGGTTACCATATCATTTATCTTCAGTAAACAATCCGTAGTTGCAGCAAAGATAATAACTGAAAGTAAAGTGAAGGAAATGCCTGTGGGAGTCACAGATGGGAGTGTGTGGATTGTGTGTGTAAAACACATAGTACAGGCCAGCACAGGCTTGGATTTGCACCATAGATTATGTGTTCCTCAAAATAAAAAGGAAAGAAAATAGTGTCTGTACTTTTAAATAACAGGCTTATGTTCAGGAACATGAGGAGGAGAAGATAAATAAATAAATAAATAAATAAATAAATAAATGAAAAAACAAAACATATATGGCCCTTAAGAGTGGTGTGGTCATGGAATGAATGAATGAATGAATAAATATTGTTGTTGTTGTTATTATTATTATTATTATTATTATTATTATTATTATCATCATCATCATCATCATCATCATTATTATTGTTATCATCATTATTATTATTATTATTATTATTATTATTATTATTACCATCATCATCATCATCATCATCATTGTTATCATCATCATCATCATTATTGTTATCATCATCATCATTATTATTATTATTGTTATCATCAGCATCATCATCATTATTTAATAACATTAAAAAATAGATATATTCATATAAAAAGTCATAAATTCAATATTTCTAAGCTTTAAATAAATAAATGGCTTGAAAATAAAATAAAAATACATGTTTTACATAAATTAAAAGATTTAATCTTTTTTTTTTTTAAATGTATTAGTTCAGTTTTAATCCCCCCCCCCAAAAAAAATAAAAATAAATAAATAAATAAGTCAATTACAATTCAAACTTTAAATAAATAAATAAATGGCATGATCAAATTTAAATAAAATTAAAAAATGAAATAATTATTTTTTCAACACAATTAACAACTTCGTTTTACTTAAATTTACCTAAATCAACTTAAATTAAAATAAATTAATGAATATATTGAAAATAAAATTAAACTATAATTAAAATGAAATTAATTAAATGTTTCAAAACAACACCATGAACATCATTTTAATTCAAATTTAAAATAAATAAATAAATAGCTTGAAAATCTAATTAAATTTTAATTACTTTTTTTTTCAAAACAATGAACTCAATGTTAATTCAAATTTAGAATTAATAACTAAATGAATGAATCAATGAATGGTTTGAAAGTTATTTTTAAATAAAATTAAAAATTATTTTTTATAAAATAACTCAGTTTTAACCCAAATTTTAAATTAAGAAATAAAAAATTGTTATATCCAATTCAAATATGATAATTATGATCCATCTGTTAACTAAGAGTATATGAAAGTTTGAATTATCCCAAATCTGATTAGAGATTAAAATTCCCTTTTCAACTAAACAACTAACCTAAGCGAAATGCTTGGTTCCAGCACAGAGATGAAATGATTCCATGTTTGTCTCCCAGAGCCCGTCTACATTTATTTTAATCTTTCATTATGAACAAGACTGATGTTATTCACCACTTGCTCAGATTCAATCACGCAGAAGTGCTCCAGACATAATCATAACTCTCAGAAAGAGCAGTCGCACTAAAAAAAATCATTTTGCGTCCCTTATGATTCAGTACCAAGCTGCGCCAGCAGGTATTTCTATGATTTCAAATTGAAGACCAATTACACAGAGTCACTCAGCATTCATGTTGACGCAAAGAAGAAGGTAACCTCTGTACTAAATTCAGGGGGAGAAACAGCATTACAGTATAGCATTAATAGCTTATGGTAGCAATTTTTTTTTTATTATAGTTCATGTGGGACTATACACAGTACACAAAAATAACTCAAATCTAATAGATCAAATACCATAAAATCAATAACAGTTATCAGATCATATGCTGAATGCATGGATAAGTGTTTCCCTTGACGACAACAACAAAAACAAAAAAGACAGTTGAATGTTAATAGATGCAAATTCAGCTGATTTGTTCTTTTTTGTTGATCATTTATCTTGTCCATTTCTGCTGTGTAAATCATTAGACAAAACGCCTCCACTGTCAGTTCTGGCATATAAACAAATAGACTCATTTAACTCTGATTAAAACAGAAAAAAGCAGAAATGTAACTCAGTGCAGTTGTGTAGATTAGCATTTTCAATTACGTTTGTTTTATGAATCATTAATGACCTACACTTTTTAGGTTGCTGCAGAATGTTGGTATTGTTGTCGCAAAGATCTGATGATAGTATTAGCTCTTATATCCAAGTATGGTCACACTTTCTCGATATGCTAATCAGCTTAGCTTGGCATTAGCATAAATTTATATTGCTGTTCACTGTTGAAAAATGTTGTTGTTGCAGCATCTATGGAAGTCTGCTAAAGCTAACTAGCTTTTGACCCCCTGACTCTTGCTGTACAAACCTCCTGTGTTTGCTAAAATAACAGTACTTCAGTATTTTTATTTTTGATAGAGATATTTTAACTGTACCACAACCCATCTGGTGCATTTTTGACAACAGTCCAACTGCACATCAACCTCATAATGAGAGTCCACCTGTCGCTTTGGCTCAGTTTTAGACCAGTAGCATCTGGTACAGTTTAATATGCCAGTGACAAGATTTTATTCTTTTTTAATCAATATTGTCATCCTATGCACTTTAAAATGAGTGTTACCTCATTGTCCAAACAAATGTTCTCAAGAATGAGAAATTCAGTCCCCACTAAAACCAACTACTATATATATATATATATATATATATATAAATATATAAAATATTTGACTGCTGAATGTTTTAATGCTACAATCAGAATTGAGTATTAAAATAAAAAAATAAAAAATGTCTGACCACTCAGTGCTAAAATTGACCATTCAGAATCAATAATCACTGCTACACACAACCAGTCAAATTCGAGTATTCCATAGAGCTGTATAACAATTCCAAACAATCGATGAAATAAACAAAACAAACATTTCTGACCACTTAATGCTACAACTGACCAGTCAGAATCAAGAATCAGTGCTACAGTCGACCAATCAAAAGTGAATATTCCAGAGACCGATGTAACAATTTCATGAAGAATAAAAGAATATTGTGATCACTTATTGCTACAACTGACCAATCAGAATCAAGAATCAGTGATACAATTGACTAATCAGAATAAGTGCTACAAGCAGCCAATCAGAATCGAGTATTCCAGAGCTATAACAATTCCAGAAAACTGATCAAATAAACAAAATAAAAACATCTGGCCACTCAGTGCTACAACTGACCAATCAGAATCAAGAATCAATTTTAAAATCGACCAATCAGAATCAAGTATTCCAGAGAACTGTGTAACAATTCCACAGAACTGAAAAAATGAAATAAAAAATGTCTGACTGTGCAAGGATACCACTGTCCAATCAGAATGAAGAATCAATACTACAACTGACCAATCAGAATTGAGTATTCCAGAGAACACTGTAATAATTCCATAAAACTGATCAAATAAACAAAATAAAAATGTTTGACCACTCAATGCTACAAGTGACCAATCAGAATTAAGCATTCCAGAGAGCTGTGTAACAGTTCCATAGAACTGATGAAATAAAATAAAACGTCTGTCAGCTCAGTGCTAAAATTGACCTCTCAGAATCAAGAATCAGTGCTACAATTGACCAATCAGAATCGAGTATTCCAGAGAACTGTGTAACAATTTCATAAAACTGATCAAATAAACAAAATAAAAATGCCTGACCACTCAGTGCTACAACTGGCCAATCATAATCGAGTATTCCAGAGAGCTGTGTAACAATTCCATAGAATTGGTGAAATAAAATAAAAATGTCTGACTGCTTAACGCTACAACTGACCAATCAGAATCAAAAGTCAGTACTACAATTGACCAATCACAATCAGGAATCAATGCTACAATTGATTGACTAATCAGAATAAGTTCTATAGTCAACCAATCAGAATTGAGTACTCTAGAGAACCATGTAACAATTTCATAAAACTGATCAAATAAACAAAATAAAAACATCTCACCACTCAGTGCTACAACTGACTAATCAGAATCAAGAATCAGTGCTACTGTTGACCAATCAGAATTAAGTATTCCAGAGAACCATGTAACAATTCCATAAAATTAATCAGTTAAATAATATAAAAATGTCTGATCCCTCATGCTACAACCTACCAATCAGGATAAAGAATCAATGTTACAAACAATCAGTCAGAATAATGTATTCCAGAGAACCGTGTAACAATTCCATAGAACTGAAGAAATGAAATAAAAATGGCTGACAGTGCAATGCTACAACTGACAAATCAGAATGAAGAATCAATACTACAACTGACCAATCAGAATCAGGAATCAATGCTACAGTTAACCAGTCAGAATCGAGTATTCTGGAGAATGTGTAACAATTCCATTGAACTCATCAAATAAACTAAATAAAAAAATTCTGACCACTCAGTGCAACAGCTGACAAACCAGAATCAAGAATCAGTGCTACAATTGCCCAATCAGAATCAGGAATCAATGCTACAACTGACCAATCAGAATCAGGAATCAATGCTACAGTTAACCAATCAGAATCAAGTATTCCAGAGAATGTGTAACAATTCCATAATCAATAACCAATATTTCTTAAAGCTTTATTATTTATTTATTTTTTTTTTTTAATGCTTTAAAACTCAAATCTATCAAAATTTCCACTTAAATTCAAAAGGGCCAAAGAAGGCTTAAACTCTTAACTCTTCTTAAATCATTGACAAACCACTCTGTTATGTTCAAGCAGATAAAATAGAGATCTGCAGTGGGTAGAGTAGATATTCAAACAACTAGGTGCTTTATTTGCTCTGAATGAGCATAGTTCATTTTTCTTGATTTGGGATTTGTAGTTAAAATGCTGAACTAGATACATCTGCCTCAGTGTTTCATAGAAAATCAAGAATTTCTGTCGGACTGATGAGGTTCTTGAGAACCCCGGAGACTTTAAAATGAGTTGCAAATGAAGACAAAGCTCTGTCTCAATGAGCTCGTTTTCCAAGGTGAAATTCGTCAATAGCAATTTAAGTTTAACTTTTCTGTCCCTTTCGGAATTCTTTGACTTTGTACGCTCAATTTTTCCTTTAGCAAATTTATGAAATGGGTCTTTCATAATCTACTGTAATGAATGACCTGTAATGCTCAGGGGAAATGGATTAAAAGCGCTTCTCTTCATTTACTGTTTCAAACCTGTGAACTCAATATTGAAGTCAAGGAAAATGTCCTTCAACCCTCCACATCCTGTGCACACTTGTAATTTGTAATCGTTTTTTAGATCAAGAACCCACAAACAGTACATAAATACAAAAACTGTGATTGGTCACTTTATGAGGACAATAACTCTCTTCCTGTCTGACTGGCAGTTAAAATATTCTTCAAAATAAGATTCTAGTCCTGAAAAGATGTTTTTAATCATCGTAAAAAACCACAGACGGACAGACGGACGGATAGACAGACAGACAAACATCAGATGGATGGATGGATGGATAGACAGATAGATAGATAGATAGATAGATAGATAGATAGATAGATAGATCTGCTATTTCTATTCTCCATGAGGCAAAATCAGTGTGTTTGGTCTCTGTCAGAGGTGTGGTGGGGTTCGCACAGGAGCACAGGTCGGTAGTGTATGCATGTGACCTATCCGTGTTCTTCCCTTGCAATAGTTCAAGCACTAAGTATCAAACGAGCAGCCTCATAATCATCAAGCGTCCAAACGTGGCATGATAATCACCGACACGTCTTGACACGTGCATCCCTGCAGTCGCCGGAGAGAAGGTCGACCCCGCAGGTCATAGCAGGTGCATCAGGCTCCGTTCCTAATGCCGCTGTCGGGACTTTATGATGGATAGCGGAAGGGACGTGTCATTACCCATCAGGCTTAGAGAGATTTCCGTATCTACGAGTGTCGGCTCAATTGGGAGGAAGTAATGCAAATTGATCATGCTTCATCGGTCCTCTAATTGACGTTGGGCTTTGGTGACTGTTTTAATGGGACAAACACATGAGGCATGTCGCCGGAAAAAAACGCAATGCTCAGAGGACTGGTAAAGTCATTTTTCTACATTTCAAGATGCAATCAACATTACTCCATCATCATTTTATGCTTCATAGTTTACTCAGTTTCTTTTTTAAAAGTGGCATCCAGGTCTTCTAATGGATGAATACTGTCTATGTACAATCTTTAGACTGATGACAGGCTTTGATTGATCTTTCAGAGACCCTCATCAAGGGTTTACAAAAATGTTGTGTTTGTGAAATATCCAACATCCACCTTTAAACAGACAAATCAAAAATAAAAATGTACTATGTTAGCATTAGGACAATGAACAACAATATATTTATATATTTTTATAAATATGCTATTGCTTATTGTTTATTCAGCTTTGTTCAAAATGTTCATTTGTTAATTTATAAAATCAAAAACATTTCTAATAAATAGATATGTGAGATACATTAATATATAACCAATCTCACAGCAATTCATACATATTTTATGAGGTGGCTAATCCGTACGAGTGAGGTTTTGCTAAATTGTATGTATTTTATGAGTTCCCCAATTTGTATGAATTCGTTTGAATGACCTACCCCTAACCCCGCCCCTAAACCTACCCATCACTGGGGTCTAGACAAATCATACAAAATTGTAATGAGGTCATACGAATTTGCACAAATTAGCCACCTTGTAAAATAAGTATGAATTGGTCGTGAGATAGTGTTGTATATGTATATATTATTTAGGCATTCATTACTTATTTGAAAAAGTAACTCATATATTTTATTGTAAATTTAAAAGTAATGTGTTACTTTACTTGAAAAAAGTAATCTGATTACTTAATTTGTGTTACTTGTAATGCATTACCCCCAACATTATGAAAATGAACCTAGCATTAAAAGTAGTTTTATTCATCAACAAGAGTACCGTGGTGAATATATTATAAATACAATTTTTGATTAAACTTTATTTTAAGGTGTCCTTGTTACAGTGCAATTATACATTTAAGTACTGAGTAATATTAATTAAGTACATGTACTTACTATATGGTCAGGGTTAGGATTAGGGTTTGTCTTGGGGGCCATTCACACAGAACGCGTTTTTTCATTCCAATGCGCTAATTTTCCATTGTTTTTGTATGTAAACACGCGCTTTACGGACGTGCATGACCGTTACACTCGCATCTGGCGTCTTTTGCAGCGCCTCGCGCATGAGTGCCGTGTTTTTAAGACGCCGTGTCAAGTTAAAATAATTTCAACTTTTACACGCAGCGCCGCTCATCAATGTCAGTTCCAAAGCAGTGGACCAATCAGAAGAACTCGGAGGCGGGGCAAGCGTTGCCAGCTTCTGTTTACAGTAGCAAGTTGCCATGACAACTGCTTTATTTGACGGCAACATGGCAGAGGAGGCGCTCTACGCTGCGCTTTTTTAAAACCATTCCTGAGCGCTGTCTCTCGCGTTTTTAGACGCAAAGACGCGTTCTGTGTGAATAGCCCCTTAGGGTTACTTGCATGGAATTATGCATAATTAATTTGGTATCACACTAGAACTTTAATATTTATTTTCTTTCAAATAAATATTTTCTAGAAACAAAATGCATGTTAACAAACAAACAAATACATAAATAAAACTTCTTTTATTTCAGCTAGCTGGCAAGGCAACATTTCTCATTTTCATTTTGTTTAAATTGAAGCACTAAATTAACTAAATAAACTAAAACTAATAAATAAAAATTGATAAAAACTATATAGACACATTAAAAAAAAAAAACAATAAAAAAATTAAAACAGAAAATATAAAACTAAAATCTAATTCAAAATATTAACACCTATAATTGTATATAATGATATTAAAATAACACTGCATCACACAAACACATATTAACATAAATAAGCTGCATCTATATAATGATGGTAAATTTTGTTTAATACCTACTGTGGCGGTACCATAGTACAGTGATGATATCAGAAGGTAATACCATGATACAAATAGTGTGATACTCAAATTCATGTGGCATGATATTTAGGTTAGCCAACCTACTGATCTGCTATTTACAGTAAGCTTATTATTCTTCTTCTTAGACTAAATTATCTATCTATCCTAGTGACATGCTAATTATGCTAGAAACATGCTAGCAACATGCTAGTAACTTGCTAATCATGCTAGCGACATGCTAGTTACTTGCTAATCATGCTAGCTACATGCTAATCAAGTTAGCAACATGCTAATGACAAGCTAATCATGCTAGCAACATGCAAGTTTCTTGCTAGTAACCGCATAGCAACCACCCCAAGTACCCTAGCAACCGCATAGCAACACCCTAGCAACCACCCCGGGTACCCTAGAAACCGCATAGCAACACTTTAGCAACCACCCCTAGTACCCTAGCAACTGCATAGCAACACCTTAGCAACCACCCGGGTACCTTAGCAACCGCATAGCAACACCCTAGCAACCACCCCGGGTACCCTAGAAACCGCATAGCAACACTTTAGCAACCACCCCTAGTATCCTAGCAACTGCATAGCAACACCTTAGCAACCACCCGGGTACCTTAGCAACCGCATAGCAACACCCTAGCAACCACCCCAGGTACCTTAGCAACCATATAGCAACACCCCAGCAACCACATAGCAAAACCCTAGCAACCACTCCAATAACCCTAGTAACTGCATAGCAACACCCTAGCAACTACCCTGGGTACCTTAGCAACAGCATAGCAACACCCTAGCAACCACCCTGGGTACCTTAGCAACTGCATAGCAACACCATAGAAACCACATACAAGCACCATACAATCTAATAATCTACATTTAAATCTGTCTATCTATCTGTCTGTTTGCCTGTCTATCTGTTTTTCTGATAAATTGCATTGTCTTCAAAACTTTAAAACTACTTTAAACTTCGAACTAGTTAAAACTGAAAACCTTTAAACTTAAAGCTTTTAAAACTACTTCAAACTTTCTGGCTACGCTTTCTCAAGCCAACCTAAAGTTTGTCTTGACCAACTTTTTTTTTTTTTATCTAGTTATATAGTACTCTGGTTCATGTCCAAAACCCCATGGTAATACCATGGTATTTTTTGGAACAACTGTTAATTTAATTATTAACATTTAACCATTAATTCATGTAAGTTTATGCAATCGAAAATGTTGTATATATGTAAATGTGATGATTAAAGCAGATCAAGTTGCATATTATTTCATGTTAGCTGTTGCATTAACTCATGTTAAAGTACTGAGCCTTATTGCAAACGGTTTCAAAGATAAACAAGAGGAAAACACTTTGTGCCTCAACTAAAAGTGACTGAATTTAGATGGATAGTTTTATTGTCTGCTAAAAGACACTCAACAGAGTCCCTCAACTGTCGCATTATATTTAGCTTAGCTGTCTAGCATGCAGCTGGAATATAAATGACAAAGAGTCTGTAATAGTGATGTTTCATTGATTTCAGACCAGTGAAGCACGTCCGCTAACTATTCTCTCTCTCTGGCCTGTCTATTAGCTCCCAGAATTGGATTTTGCTCATAACTTTAGTTTACGACCTGCACTAGCAAGTCAGCAGAAATCAGTTTTACGGTAATGTCTGTAAACATCTACGCACAGCTGGAAATTATGATTACATCATAATCACTGGAGGAAGGTAAAACAATAAAGCGGTATTTGAAATATAAAATCTGTTATCCTCATTCATGCATTAAGATGATTCACACCACTTTTCGGTAACAAAAAATGTCTGTGAAACAAAAATGAGGCATTGCTTTCCAATCACGCATCGTTCATTTTTTGTTTGTGTGTAATGGACAGAGGTGAATAATTATAATTCACCTCGTTGGGAAGCGTTCTTCAACACAATTATGTGTAAACAGCCAATAGTGGCTGTCTGCAGTCGGATGAAGTATCAGGACTCGACAGGCTAAGCCACTTTGATGAGTTTCATGCTAAACTTCTTCTCCTCCTGCAAAGGATTGTGGGTATACAACTTTGATTTAGGCAAACAACAAGCAGCGTGATCAAACAGGGTAAGGATTGGATGGATTTGGAGCAATCAGAATAATAAATGCGTTTGGGAAGTCTTGAGGGAATTAGGTTGACCCGAAGAACCATTTCTAATTTCTAAGGAACCATTAAGAAACTTTAAAGTTCAACAAACAATCAATAAATAAATAAAAAGTATTTCCTTATAAGTGCAAATCCCATGTTTACTATTAGATATGTTAGTTTAACTATTTTATAATATAAAATGAATTTACCATTATAGGTAAATTAGCTTTACACATGTATTAAATGTTTTTAATTTTCTGTAGCCTATAATTATGTCTTGCAAAAGTATTTAGACCCCTCTTGCTACCAAAAACATTGTGAGGGGATTTTTTTTTTTTTTTTTTTTTTTTTTCCCCCCCATGTGAAATGTATGCAAATGAATTATAATATTTTTCTTTTTTTTTATTTACTACTTTTTATTTACATTTTTTATTTATTACATTAATTATACATTAATTGTTACTGCATACCTTTTTGCATTTGCACATCTTGCAAAAGTATTAATCTTTTCACATTTTTCAAGTATTTTAAAATGCTTTAAATAATTTTTAAACAGCCCCATAATGAAAACGTAAAAAAAAAAGAAAAAAACTAACTTTGCAAATTTATTAAAAACAAGCATGCAAACTAAAAAGCAACACATATCACAAAGTATACACTTTATTGCTAGTCAACAAACCACACAAAGCAGGTTTTTTTTTTAACTATATTTAGGTGTGTCCCAATTTTTAGTAACAGGGTAAGTTTCAAATCTTATTTAAAATTAATAGAAAATAAAATGGCTCATATAATATTTACTTTGATCTTCTGAAGTGGATGGATTTTCTGAAGGCTACATGCTTTCTTCCCCAGACCCTTGAAAACATAAAACAAAAAGAAAATAATTTTGAAGTATTTTCATTGAAATAAGAAAAACATAAAAGCCTTTTCTCACTCCTGACTACTAAATCAATAATTGTTTCATTGACTTCACTTGTTCATATAATACTTAAGAGAGTTCAACGTAAACAGGTTTGTTGATTGCAAAATGAAGTAGTTTATCATATAAAAGTTTAAGGACAAAAAAACTTAAAACTGTGTAACTCATATATTGATAACCCTGCTAAATGCAGAATGATTTACTCCAGGCTGTTAGAAATTACAAAATGAACTCACAAGTGAGGTGTAACACACTATATAACCTTGAGTGTGTGCATTCAATTTCAGTGATCGAGTTAAATCTTTCCTCAGTATTCATAAGAACAGTCTTTTGTTTTTTTTTCCATAGGCTGTTTTTCATTTCTGCGTCGGTCTCAATCCTCCCCAAGACCACAGTTCAGAGTCTGCAAGAGCTCACAGAGCCCATAATGGAAGATGGGATTTGTGCCACCCAGGAAGTTGAACAGGAGAAAACCTGCTGTGGAAATCAATGAGTCCGAGGATTAAACAGTCGAATCAGGTTTATCTGCTTTAAGGGGGTAATGAAATTTGTGGTGCACCACAGTTTGGGCATTTTTTTTTTTTTTTTTAAACTGAACACCATATCAGTTGAACATTTTGTCTGATTAACTAAGTTTTAAAAGTGAGGCATGTTTATCCAGTGACCAAACGAGAATATTGCTGGTTTTGGTTTAGTGCTTCGGTTGAGTTAAACCACTGTGTATTCTATATATTTTGATATATACTTGGTACTTTGTTGTATGCGCCGTGGCTGCGTTCCACTGCACTTTTAGACACGTACTCACAAACTTCCCTAAGCTCTTTCCCTCGGAGGAATCCCCACTGCCATTTTACAGTGCATTCCACCAAAGTCCCTTTTAAGGTAAGTCCGTTCACTCGGCCGCCATATTTGCAACGCCTCCAGGGAGCTCAAACAAGACCAAGTCCTATCTAAATGAATGGGGGAATCCTGAAATCTCAAAAACTGCTCGCTGAACTCGCGATTAAATTACATATTTCAAATCAGCAATACAATCTGAAATGAACTGCCCCATGAATGTTGTTTCTTATGCTCAAATAGCGTTTAAAAAGCTTATTTTTAAGGCTAGACCAGCCAATGCGCATGCGTTGTTCCAACGCGCTTATGACTGCGCATGCGCAGCTGCTGGTCCAGCCCCAGGTTTCTATGGGAACCGGAGCTTCTAACGGCCACTGTAGTGATGCAATGAATTTACCAGTCAGCGATTGGCTCTTTCATTTAGAAGGCGGGACTATCCCGCCATATTGCGCGTTGCAGTTTCTCCCATTCGTAAGTATAGGAGTGAATCGTCTTTGTATTTCTATAGTCTTTGATTCCACTTAGCGAACTTCGTGAAGTGAACAAGGGTTTATATGGGCAGACCCTCGACCCCTCAGTTTTGACCGAGGGAGCGAGTCTGCTTTATATGGACACTTCAGGCCACTCCACAGACCACAATGCAACGTGATTATGACGTCATCTCAGATCGCGTTTAATTTATCCCCACCCCAAACAACTTTATAATATATAAATTACTTTTTTAAACATTTATAACAGCCCAAGCATACCTATATACGTATAGAATGCTGCACCAAACAAATTCGTTAGGGGAAAAATGTAACGATAAACCAACTCAATAGCGGATTCTAAGGCTGGCCGCACACAGATGATTTTCTAATCTTAAACGATTTTAAAACCATGAAGACAGTTCATTCGATTTCCTCTGAACGCACACACTAGATGATTCGACCAGACTCGCGAGATCAAACGTGACTAGAGAAGAAAACAAATGAATAACAATCGACGCTGTCAGCTGGCTCTCCTGGTGCGCGTTCTGTTTCACAGAGAAAAACAAAGTATAAAAAAGAATATGGGTGATGTTCTCTGCTTTCATGGCATGTTTGTGGCTGCCAAGTTTCAGCTATAGAAGCACGCTACATCCGGTAGGTAACGCTCGCTCGTTCTCATTGGCTATCGCGGGTATCACGTGAGAGGCAGCCCGATTTGAGTTTGGCGACACTCCGTCTCGATAGGGAGCAGTTAAATAATCGTAATGACACCACACAATAGAGGATTTTTTGGACAAAAAAATCACTTGCGACAAGCCGCGAATCAGGCCACAGCCCCCAATCATTCAGGAGAGCAAATCGGGCTTAAATTCGGCCTTAAAATCGTCTAGTGTGCGGCCAGCCTAAGTGATCAAAGCTTAGGACGTTCCAATTCAACCTTTGCAAGGGTTCTGCCAGTAGTGGGCACTCATGCAACATAATCCAGTGGTTTTCAATCCCACCGCTCTGCACATATTGTATGTCTCTTATCTGGCACACACAGTGCAGTTCATGGATCTCTCTCCTAATGAGCTGATGATCTGAATCAGGTGTGTTAAATAAGGGAGATATGCAAAATGTGCAGAGCGGTGGGTCCCCAGGACCAGGATTGAAAACCACTGATGTAATCAATGGCGTACATCCGAGTCAACAAGACAGAGGGAAGTTTGCGAGTGAAGGGCATAAAAAAAAAAAAAAAATGGACTGGAACGCAGCCCATGTTTAATGTTAAGCATGAATGCTAAGCTTTGAAATTCCACCGCAGTGATGTCACAGTGACCCGTGTTCTAAAGATTCGCACCTTCGCTCTCATATATGAGTGTAATTCTCTCAGTCGGTGTGTCTGTAACTGCAGGACAGAAAGGTAAGTTCAATACCGACGGTCGAGTGAAGCTTCATTCGGCGAGTCTGTGTTTAGGACTTGACATGTCTGCTGCTTCAGATGTGCCGCGAAGCAGCATCCGGTTACCGGCACGGTTTACTCTAGCACACCCTGCGGTGAGGCCCCAGGCAAACGCGGGAAACCGGCCCTCTCCTTAACATAGAGAACTGGGTGGGGGGAGGTTGCGTTTAGGGGGGCACACTTTTATAATCTGACAAACAGACATTCACCAGAACAATAATAGCCTGTATTATGACTGAAATAGACCAATAGACCTTAAAACAGAACACCAAAGCAAGACCGTACAACCTAAAACAAATTACAGCCGTGTCATGGCTTGATTTAAACATTTTAGTATGATATAACAAATCATACTTTAACTTTACTTACTAATAAACTGATTCCCGAGGAAACACGCAGCAGCTCTGTGAAGTTTGTGTTCAGTTTTGTCAAGTTCTTCCACAGCAGATTTAGTAAATCATCAATGCACTGTGGATTATTGGATTATCAGTTCTACCCAGTAGAGGGCAGTATATGAATGGTTTATAATAGCATGCTAGTATTAAAGGCACATAAAGCATGAAAGTCATCAGAGAGTGATCAGTTCCCAATGTGAATGTAATATTTTGATTTGTTAACTATTTTTGCTTGTGTAGCTTACATATTTCACTCAGCTACTCGTAGTTTGAGGTTTGAATTATCCTGCTAAAGGTGGTATATTTCACCAAAAAATAAATTAATTAAAAAAAAAAAAAAAAAACCTTATGAAATTTTTAAGTGCCTCTCTTTATGTTACTTTCATCATTACCCACAATTCTTAGAACAGAGCCATAGAAGTAAATTCCCATTTTACCTCTGAGGATGTCTATTAGAGGTTATGGGGGAAAAAAAGTTGTTACTCTTGTCAGATCAAGGATTTATTTTATTTGATTTATTTTAAAGTTTGGTTTGTATCAATCTATCAATCAAACTGTTTTTCTTATTTTTTCTTAAGTATTTTTTTTTCTTCTATCATAAACGTTCATGCAAGTTGTGTAAAATTTCAAATTTTTATAATATTATTTTGTATAAAAATTTATACAAAATAATATTATAAACATGTATATATTATACATGTTGTCGGGACCCGGGCTGCGGGTCCCGACAACATACCTGGCCGTGTACTGAAAGACTGTGCTGTACAGCTGACAGATGTCCTAACAGATATCTTCAACACCTCGCTGAGCCAGGCAGTCGTCCCCACATGTCTCAAATCCACAACAATCATACTGGTACCAAAGAAATCACCTGTGTCCTGTCTAAATGACTACCGTCCCATAGCACTGACTCCAATCATAATGAAGTGCTTTGAGAGGTTAGTCATGCACAACATCAAAACCAGCCTCCCCAACACACTCGATCCGCTCCAGTTTGCATACCGTCCAAACCGCTCCACAGACGATGCAATTTCCTCCACCCTCCACCTGGCTCTTACCCACCTAGAAAATAAAGACTCTTATGTTAGAATGCTGTTCATTGACTTCAGCTCAGCATTCAACACAATAATCCCACAACAGCTCACAAATAAACTAAACTTACTGGGCCTTAACAATTCCCTCTGTAATTGGATTCTGGACTTTCTAACCGGAAGACCTCAGTCAGTCCGTGTCGGCCACAACACCTCGAGCACTACCACACTGAGCACAGGTGCCCCACAAGGCTGTGTGCTCAGCCCGCTGCTCTTCACGCTGCTGACCCACGACTGCACTGCCAAGTTCAGCTCCAACCACATCATCAAGTTCGCTGATGACACAACAGTGGTAGGTCTCATCAGCAACAACGATGAAACGCACTACAGAGAGGAAGTGGCACAGCTGGCTGAATGGTGTGGTGCTAACAACCTGTCCCTCAATGTGAGTAAGACAAAAGAGGTTGTGATGGACTTCAGGAGAAACTCCGCTGATCACCCCCCACTGACCATCGACAGCTCGCCTGTGGAGAGAGTCAGCAGCACTAAATTCCTGGGGGTGCACATCACAGAGGACCTCACCTGGACCACCAACACCATGTCACTCTCCAAGATGGCACACCAGCGCCTACACTTTCTCCGTCGGCTGAAAAGAGCAAGTCTCCCTCCACCCATCCTCACCACTTTCTACAGGGGCACCATTGAGAGTGTGCTGACCAGCTGCATCACTGTCTGGTACGGGAACTGTACTGCAGCAGACCGCAAGACCCTCCAGCGGACAGTGAACACAGCTGCAAGGATCATCGGTGCCCCTCTCCCCTCCATCCTGGACATTTTCCTCACACGATGCTCCAGCAAAGCCAACAGTATCGTAAAGGACTCCACACACCCCTCCCACAGTCTCTTCCAGCTCCTACCATCAGGTAGACGGTACCGGAGCATCAGAGCCCGCTCTGCCAGACTGCTCAACAGCTTTTTCCCCCAGGCTGTGAGAGCCCTGAACTCAAATCACCCCGCCCCTCTCTGAAACCTCATACAAACCCCCTACCTCCTGAAACATGGACCATCTGGAACTTATGGAACTTTGTTTGTGCAATCGAAGAGTGCTACAGGTGAGTGGGCCTGTACAAACCACCTATAGTAGCACACTCTCTTCCTCTATGCGCACTAGTCACTTTTCACACACACTGCTGTGAGTACACAAATCCCACAAAAAGACTCAGTAATATCAGTAATATATGTATGTTTACATGCTCATGCACTACAAATCATCCTGCACTGTTCCCCAGCCAGCTGCTTGAACTCACATTGTCTCTCTTTGCACATGTACAGTATTTATCGGAAGCATTCGTATAGTCTGTATAGTTTGTATAGTTTGTATTTTTTAGTTTATGTATAGGTAAATTTTTCTTTATATAGATAGTATATTTATAGTCAAAATCTATCAGTAGGATAGTTTGTGTATAGGTTTATATTGTTTTACTTCATTGCTGTATGCCTGTATTTATGTAGCACCGTGGTCCTGTGAGGCACGACATCTCGTTCCACTGTATGCCCCCGCATATAGCGGAATGACAATAAAGCTCAACTTGACTTGACTTGACTTGACTTGACTTGACTTGTATATAATTTTATTTAAACTTAAAATAAAATAAAATACATAAATAAATGCATCACAATAAATACCTCACCCATGAATGAAAAATCTATCACAATTTTTGATAGTTTAAATTTTTAAATAATTTTACTAATTTTCCTTGGAAAGCATCAGTGATTTTTATCATTTATTATAAACACGGTCCACAAATATTTGTACTTTTTTTTTTTTAGTTTAGTTTATTATTTCTTTGTTTTAAATTTTGTATGATGAATGTTACATCACCCAAGAATGAAAAATATCAATATTTTTCTCCACTGACATGTCATTTCAAACACATTTATTTTTCAAGTTGTGTAAGATATCCCGGTTATTTTATTACTTCACTTATTTATTTTATTTGTTTGTATTTAAGTTTGTATGATGAATGTATACAATATACATCACACAAAAATGGCAACTCTTACTATATTTTTTCCACCCTTATATCATATCAATCTCATATTTATTTATTTTTTCTTGAAAAATACCAGCAATATTTACATTTATCATAAACATGGTTCCTACAACTTGAATGAAATAGTCCAACTCTTAGTTTATGTTTGTCAAAAACCGTGATCTATATGACTCGTGCGAAATATTTAAACTCATATAAAGAACTATGACAGTACTTCAAAAGAACTCAATCAGAATTCAAAAGAATCATTTCTACTCTGTGGCGTCAGAACAGATGCTGAATAAATTAATTAATTTATCAGTATGGAGTATGAAATCTAACACACTCCCTACTGACGTTCTTTGACCATCTGCTTGTGAAGATCGAAATTGCCCAGTGCCTCCAAAGCCCTTAGCTTCTGAAAGGCTAGCGTACTAGTTCTTTAGCACGAAAGGTACTCATACTGGCAGAAATGCATCGCGTTTGGCCGCGTTCTTCGTTTTCCATCTGAGGAAAGGAATTTTTAATGAAATATACTGAGTGAATAAATAAATTCTCCACATCCTTAAAGGTTTAGAAACCCCAATGTTTCCAATTTTATGGGACAAAAAAAAAAAAAATGTTCCCTGTGACAGCCCACATGTTGCCTCAAGTAAGACTCAAATTAATGACCTTTGGAAGTGGAGCTGAACATGCTAGCCAGCGAGCTAAAGGCCAGGCCTAAAACTGTGTAGTTGGACTGCGGTTTGATCCTCAAAGGACTCAAATTTGCCGTGACAGCCCAGACAGCATAACTGATGAACCAGCCTCACTCCATTACAAGCGCCAGAGAAAAATAAAAGTCCTGCACTATAGACTCAGAGGCCTTTTGTAGCGTAATCCACCTCTAATGTAAGCTGATTCTGTGTTTATTTCACTCTGCTAGTGCGGATTTGGAGATTGATTGCGCTCTATAGGTGGTGAGGTTTTTGTAAACCACTGGCCGGCTTAAAAACAAAGGTGGATAAGATACATCCGGATGAGAAGGGACATTGTTTCCATTTGTACTTTTTCTCTGTCTCCTTGAACGAGGTTTATTCCACTGAGTCATCCACCATTATTAGTAGCCTAGATCTCCTCACATACTATACATGTACAACAACTTGTAATCATAATGGACCATTTACTTTCTTAATACACATTCCTAATCTCTTTTTCTCATAGAATACGCTGTTTCGCTTGGAAATACATCACATTATGGAGGTAAAACAGGTTGCGAATAGTGTTTCATGTTGTCTTCAAGTCAAAATTGCAGAGTTTTGTATCTGAAAGTTACTTAATTCAATAAAAAGATTTATATGTTCATAATACCATTATGTTACAGTGATTTTACCATGGTAAACAGGTGTCGTTAAACATAATGAGATGTTTTAGGACCCGGTCTTATCCTTGAAGTCTCTATTAAATCATCACAATATGTAAGTAAAATGGGTTACAAATGGTGTTTCATGTTGTCTTGAAGTCAAAATTTCAAAGTTCAGTATCAGAGTTACTTAATAAAATAATAATACCATATATGTTACAGTGATTTTATCATGGTAAACAGGTGTTTAACATAACATGAGATGTTTTAGGAACAGTCTTATCCATGAAGTCTCTATTAAATCAAAACTAATGTTCTATGGCTTTTAGATCCTATCAATTAGCGTTAGCATATGCTAGCATACTTCTAAAAATTAACAACATATTTTTTTTTTGTTTTTTTCAGATTTACATCCCATTACGGAAGTAAAATGGGTTGCAAATGGTGTTTCATGTTGTCTTGAAGTCAAAATGTCAAAACGTTGTGTATCTGAGAGTTACTTAATTGAATAAAAAAAGATAATGTAACATGTTACAGTAATTTTAACATTGTAAACAGTTTGTTTTAGGAACCAGTCTTATCCTTTAAGTTTCCATTAAAACAAAACTAACGTTTTATGGCTTTTATCCTGTCAGTTAACGTTATCATATGCTAGCATACTTTAAAAAAACTGTTCTATGGCTTTTAGTTCCCGTCAGTTAGCATTAGCATATAGCATACTTCTTAAAAATTGACATAATGCTCTTTCACCAGATTTACGTACAGAAATAAAATGGTTTGTGAGTTGTGTTTCATGTTGTTTTGAAGTCAAATTGCAGAGTTCTGTATTTGAGAGCTACTTAATTGAGGGAAAAAATAAATAAAAATCAATAGTACTATACGTTACAGTGATTTTACCATAGTAAAAAGGTTATTAAATGCAAAATGAGATGTTTTAGGAACCAGTCTTATCTTTGAAATCTTAATGAAATCAAAACTAACGTTTTATGGCTTTTTGTTCCTGTCGGTTAGCGTTAGCATATACCAGCATACTTTTAAAAGTAAACAAAATGTTCTTAAACCAGATATACACAATTTTGTCTATAGGAAAACAGACAAACATATTCATGATTTTGCTTGTTTGTTGGGGCTTATACACGTTTTATGTCTAATAAAATGCTCTCTAGAAGTCGTTCGATATGTTTCGCTCCAAAATCCTGTTTCAACAGTTCACACAAGAAAGAAAAACACATTCAGCAAACCATTAAAGCATGGTGAGATCATTGTAACACACAGCCGGGAGTAGCTAATTACATTTACAAAATTAAAGTGTGGTTCAAATAATTCCAGTGTTTTGTGGCTATAGCCGTTAACTGTTAACCATTAGCCATAATGGTTTACAAACAAACAGCCTGCTGCAATATAGAACTGAAATGAATTATACAGTAGCCTATGTGTCGGAAGTGTGATATGTTGGTTATTTTAAGCGTGTTAAACAACAAGAGACATTTTAGGAAGACATTTTATTCTTGAAGTTTCCATAAAATCCAAACTAATGTTTTGCTTTTTCTTGTCAGTTAGCTTTAGCACATGCTAGCATACTTCTAAAAGTGAACAAAATGTTATTTTAGCCTATCAGATATACATACTTTGGTCTTTTTTCTTTAGGAAAATGGACAAACATATTCATGATTCATCTTGTTTGTTGGAGCTGCTTTTGTGGTGGTAACTGCTAACTGTTAGCCGTTAGCTATAACTGTTTTCAAATAAACAGCTAAGTGAATTAACACAGAAATGCATTGCAGGTGTGGTTTGTCAGCTTTTTTACAGTGGATTCAAACTTTTGGAGGTCTGTAATACCAGACCAATCTCCAATTTTAGGTTGCCATTAAAGTATACTGGCTATTTCTTATTAAAATCCTTTGAGGTTTAGCTAGATTAGAACCACCTGAGGCCAACGCTTTATGATAAGTGACTAGCATATCAATGATATCCACTTTGAACCTTTTAGCCGCAGTTCTATGCCAATTACCTGATCTGTTCTTTACTGTTAATTAGCATCATTAGTTTTTTCACATGAAGCCCTGGGGTGTTTTCACAACAGCTGCCCATTCACTTAAAATTCTCTTTAAAGGATGAACAAATTGATGCAAAGTACGATAATGCCACATTTCTGCAGATCCCTAGATGTAAAACATTTCATTTCTGTAATTATGGGTATAATTGTACCTCAATTTCAGTGGTGAACCTTGGGAAACACATACTTAAGCTAATACCTCATTAATGTGTGGATCAACAGCAGTGTTGTAAGACACTCAGAGGTCACACTTGCCCACACAAGGGCTGGAGTCGTAGAGATTTCTGCCGAGACTTCTTTAACAAGGATCCTTAGAAATAAATAAATCCTTTCAGATCACTTATGATCATCAATGAGCTCTGCAGGGGAAAAAAAAAAAAAGTAAAAATGTTTGGACATCTTCCAAGTTGGAGTAATCCGTATTTTCCTCACACCTTCATCAAAAAGCTAGAAATGGTGAATGTGAAAAGGCAAATAATGGCTGTTGAAAATGTTTGCATAATCTTGCAATTTGTTTTTCTTGAAAGACAGGCACCACAGTACTTTACTAGTATGTTAAAAAGGCATATATAAAGTCGGATTTTAAAATTAAGGCTTGTTTATTTAGTACAAAATCATATGTTTTTTAAAAAAGCTTTTAATCATTGTAATTGTTTTCATATCGAACAAAACTATACTGTATTCTATATAAATTGGAACAGCTTTAAAAAGTGATTTTTCAATAATATTTACAAAGTGATCTACATTTTAATGGGTTTAAATAAAGGATTTTGTTATAAGAGACAATAAAAACAACTTTGTGCATCAAAATCACTCCTTTTCTCGTAAAAATTAACTTGATTTTGAAAAGTCAATGAAGTTTTATTTTTTTGCCAAATATGTAATTTATTTAAGCCACAAAATAAACTTCATTCTTAAAATAAGTATAATAAACTTCGCAAAAACGTTTTAGGATGTCTCCAGCACGTTTTATAATTACCAAAAAATCAAACATATTTTTATACCTTACACATGTTATCACGTCTGTCAAAAACTTGGGCTGGTTTTCGGTTGGAATATTAGCACTAAAAACATCAACCTAACACACTCATGGGTATCAGTCACTTCACTGAATACTTGCTGGCTAAGAAATAAATAATTAAATTTTCAAATCCACACCATTTGAATATCACAAGATCGATGTCTGTCAAAAAATAACATGCATAATGCATGGTAGTTTTTACAAGAAGCCTTCCAAAGTTCAGAAGTGCATGCATTACTAGGAAAACCCAGACTACCCTATGTTTGCTTTCCAAGAAGAAGAAAATCGTGGCATTAGCAGCTTCAACATACTGTCTGTCAGAGACTGTAATGTATAATACATAACACTTATTCTATTTCACATGCTGTTTTTTTTAAGTATATATATTAGTATGACATATATACTGTTTAGTATGCAGTGTACACTAATATTCCAAACATGTCCTTTGCACACTGTTTCACATACTATTAGTGAATAGGCAGTATACAGTAAATAGTATGCAGTAAGAGGTACACTAATAATCTGACAAAATGCATAAGCAAACTGCAATATCTTGGCAGTAAGCTAAACGTGAATAGTGTTATGTGTATCTCATATCCAAGATGAGCGTCTGGCAGCCATAGTATCCAGCATGTTTAAGTGGTTTTAAGTAAGACAGATGATCCTGCGGTGCTGGTATCTATCGAGTGGATTGTTCTTCTATTCCCTAATTCTCTCTTTTTCCCCCCGAAGCGGAGTTTTCACTCAGCAGTTGTCTGTCACCTCAGAGCGGAGGAGAGACACGTCTCCTAATGGAGCCACAGAGCTCCTATCAACCGTGTCCTTGTGCTCTCGATTTTAAATTACCATCATTCACTATGCATTTATGACTTCATGCAATTACGTTTTATTGGGGGGAAATGCTGTGTTTGGATTATTAAAGAAATAGCTCACCCAAAAATGTCATTATTCACTCACCCTCAAAATGGACCAAACCCATATGCTGTTTTTTTTTTTTTTTTCTCTTTCTCTCTTTTCCTACAGTTCATTCAATAACAGCTCATAGTGACCAAGTAAAGCTTCAAAAGCACATTAAAGTAATAGTTTGCCTAAAATTGAAAATTGGCTGAAATTTTACTCACCCTCAGGCCATCCAAGATGTAGATGAGACTGTTTCTTCATCAGATTTGGAGAAATGTAGCATTACATCACTTGCTCACCGATAGATCCTCTGCAGTGAATGGGTGCCGTCTGAATGAGAGTCCAAACAGCTGATAAAAACATCATCATAATCCACAAGTAATCCACATGACTCCAATTTATCAATTAACATCTTGTGAAGTGTGTTTGAGAACTATTCCTATAAAATAGTCCATATAAAATGTGTGCTTTCAGAAGATTTGAAATATTGTGCATGATAGCTTCACAGTATGTTAAAAAAAAAAAAATAAAAAAAAAAATAAAAAAAAATAAATAAAAAAAGATTTCAGCAAGTTAAAATTTTTCCTGAGATTGCCAACCTCAGGAAGCATTTTTACTCATTTTAAAGGACGTATTTTCAATTCTGTTACCAAAGTTAAGATTAAATTAGGACAAGTTTAAACACTGTATAAAAGTGATTAAAGTATGATATTGAGCTTCTAAATTACATGGACAACATATATAACATTAACTATGGAAGAATAAGTAAGAGGGTTGAACAATTAAATTAAGCTGTCAGTAGGAGCTAGTATGGGACCAAATGTTGGTTTGTAATTATTGGTTAATATGTATTTCCTATTAATTGAAAAAAAAAAAAAAAAATATATATATATATATATATATATATATATATATATATATATATATATACATATATATATATATATATACATATATATATATATATATATATATATATATATACATACATACATATATATACATACATACATATATATATATATATATACATATATATATATATATATATATATACATATACATATATATATATATATATACATATACATATATATATATATATATATACATATATATATACATATATATATATATATATATATACATATATATATATATATATATATATATATACATATACATATATATATATATATACATATACATATATATATACATATATATATATATATACATATACATATATATATATATATACATATACATATATATATATATATACATATACATATATATATATATATATATATATACATATACATATATATATATATATACATATACATATATATATATATATATATATATACATATATGTATATATATATATTTTGTGGGATCAT
Source organism: Spinibarbus caldwelli (assembly GCA_039654775.1). Lineage (NCBI taxonomy): Eukaryota > Metazoa > Chordata > Actinopteri > Cypriniformes > Cyprinidae > Spinibarbus > Spinibarbus caldwelli. The sequence goes on from CM077231.1 coordinate 18,356,498, forward strand.
ATTTTCTTAACAGGGTTGAATATTTGCACAGGATGAATGCAGTCGACACTAAAGTTTGTATAAAAGTTGAAAAATAAATTGTATTTATTATTTACTTGTCTTACTGCCATGTCCAAATACATTTACTTCCTGGGTGTCACGCTTTTTAATTTTTAAACAGGGAAACAGTAACAGGGTGGCAAGTATAATGTGAGACACAACCTATTACAATTAGCTAATACTTAAAATCAATTATATGATGTTTGTGATCTTTAGAACTCTGTTAACAAACTAGAACATGTATTTTTTTTTCACTATGAATAAACAATTAAAAGTCTAATTTAAATGTACTGCACACATGAGATACTGACAACACCTGTGAAGATTCTTTACAATATCTAATTTTTTGTTCAACATATTGAAAAAAGTGGAAGAATTTGGAGTGAGTAAATAATGATAAAACTTTCATTTTTTGATCCTTTAAATGTTTAATTTAAATCCCTCACATTTCTGGCTATGTTTGCAGGAGTAAATTCTCTGCTCAAAGGTGTATGGTCTATTTATAGATATGTAGAGGCAGAAAGTAAATTAATACAGCATAACATGGTTGAGCATGAAGAATCTGAATAGGAAATTGGTTATGGCAGAACCTCTGAGAACACTCTGTGAGATTGTGTGACCAAAGCCTAGTTTTCATCTATACCGTCATCCATTCATACTGCAGATGGTGTCATCCACATGTCACTTCGATGTGACAGTTTCAGGCTGATCGTGGAAAAAATATCTTGAGTTTACAACAACAAATCAAAGCAAATGACATGCTTTCAGTCACATTTATTAATTCTGTAAAGATGGAATGTTTTGGTCAAAAAGCAACAAAAAATTTCAGGTGGGGATTATTAAAATCAAGTCTGGATGTTTATGGATTTAAGTTAATTATAAGGAACAATTTTCACCAGTTTATCATTCAGGCATTTAAAAAAAAAAAAAAAAAAAAAAAAAAACTAGAATAGTGGCCCTACATGGACAATCAGAAGGTGTTATAATTCATTTTTCAACTCTGCTACCAACATTTGGACATTTCTGAACACTGTTTCAAAAGTGATCTGTGTGATATTGTTATTTTCTAGCAGTGAACATTAAGCTTTTAAATGGACAACTTTTATAACATTAACTATGGTAGAATGAGTAACAGGGTTGAAAATTTTGATTAAGCAGTCAGTAGGGGCTAGTATGGGACCAAATGTTGGTTTATAGTTATTGATTATATATATATATATATATATATATATATATATATATATATATATATATATATATCCCATAAATTGACGTGAAATATTTGTTGGATCATTTTTTTTTTCTTGGGTAACAGGGTTGAATGGTTGAGTGGGTCAACCCTATGCAGTCAACACTACAGCTTGTCTAAAATTTAGATAATCATTTAGATTTTTTACTTGTCTTTATGCCATATTCAAATAATAAAAAAGGATAGAAAACTTGGATAGGGGGCACACATAAGACAATCAGGAAGTATTTTAATTATTTTTTAAACTCTGTTACCAAAATTGGGACATGTCTCAACACTGTTTAAAAACAAATCTGTGATATTATGTTGTTGCAATGCAAACTGAATACAATTTTAAGCTGAATAGATAGCATTTATAACACTGATTAGGGCAGAAGGAGTAATGGGGTTGAACAATTAAATTAAGCTGTCAGTAAGGGTAAGCTGGCATTGGACCAAATGTTGATTGCTTTTATTGATTAACTTATATTTCCCATGAATCAAATTAAAATATTTGTTGGATCTTTTTTTTTTCCTTGGGTAACAGGGTTGAGTGGTTGAGCAGGATGAAGGTAGTCAACATTACAGTTTCTCTAAAATTTTGAAAATAAAATGAGATTTATTATATGTTTTTACTTGTCTTTCCATCATGTTCAAATAACGCTATTCTAAGTGTAATATTTTTAGAAACATTTTAACAGAGCTGAAATCAAGTGGCAACAGGGTTGAATGCATAGTAGACACAGTAAATATACTTTTTCTAGTAATTAAAAATTTAAAATGTTTTTGTAATTAAAAATAAAATTTAATATTACTTTTCATATTAGGCTAATACTAAATTATAGTTTTTGTTGTTGTTGTTGTTGTTGTTGTTGTTTTAAATTATGCAATTTGTGCCTGTAATTCTTCAAAAATGGGGTTCTCAACTCTGGCCCTCGAGGTCTACTTTCTTGTAGAGTTAAACTCCAAACTTGATCAAACTCGCCTGCCAGTAACTTTCTAGTGATCCTGAAGACACACAATGTCTTTATTAGCTTGTTCAGGTGTGTTTGATTAGGGTTGAAGCTAAACTCTGCAGAAAAGTGGACCTCGAGGGCCAGAGTTGAGAACCCCTGCTTTAAAAGAAAGTCACAGACATCAAAGTGTAACCTGCATTGAACCACAAAAAGAAGTTCATTGTGTTTTATTAGAGGAACATAATTCAAAAAGATTTATTTCCCTCCAAAGACTCGTAGATAAAATTGAGAGTCTACAAGAAAAGCTGGATATGAAATTATACCACCTTTGAGAATAATCGGTCATGCTGTGTTCTGCCAGGTGAGGAGAACATTGTATTCTCTTCTCTGATTGTCTCACAACGACTGCAAAACAGCATTATCGTTTAGTTTTTTTTTTTTTTTTTTTTTTTTTAATTTGTTTGCTATTTGTTGTAGACTTTTCCCCCTTCTTCTATTGTTCCTCTGTGATCCTGACTGATACATCAACTTCTTCGTAACACTGATCATTCTTAGGGCAAAGGAAACATTTAATTTCATTTCAGAAGCATGGCCATCAACGTCTCCTTATCTCCAGAGAGTACAATCTCTACAGCAAGAGAACAAAGGTCATTCCTTTTTAGATTTTGCAGCACAGTACAGCTTGTACAAGAGTCAAATGGAAAAAAAAAACATGTCCTTGACCTCCAAATCTGATGTATGCCTTTGTGCGGCCTGTTCAGATGAAGGAACGGCATGCATTGGCAACTTTAGATTGGCTAGCAAATAATATAGATGTTTGTGCTCGTATAAAGTTACACCAAAAAATGTTTTGGTGTAACTTTTGGTGGTTATGTACACAGTACAAAAGACATTTCAGTGCATTTCAAATAATACAAAAACAATGCAAAAATTCTACAGTAAAAACAGCTAATTGTTAAAAAAAATAGACATATTAGACAAATTGTATTGTAAAATAATGATTATTGTTAATGCTTTAATTGTATTTATTTAATTGTATTTATAATATTTAAAGTTTATTATTTTTGTTATTAATTATGCATTTATATGTACTATGTATTTGTATGTACCTTAGTGTTTTTTAGCTACTTTAGTAAATTTATTGTATTTGACACAAATTTTGTTACATTAGATTTTTTGTTTTGATTTCTTTTCTGTAAACTTTACTCTAAAAATTAAAAAAATAATAACAAACAGATCATAACATAGCTTTTAGAAATTAAAATACAAACAAATGGAAATGCTCTAAATTATAATGTTTCACACTTTATTGACAGGATTTAACAATATGTTTACAGTAATGGCACATTTTGTGAAAATGCAGTGTACAATTTAGCTTATAAGAGTACATTATAATCATTGTTACTTATTATAATTGTAAGAATAAGGAATTATTACCATTTCATATTTTTCTACACAATAACAACATACAGATCATAACAGATTTAAAAATTAAATTAAAAATGTAAACAAATTAAAATACTCTAAATTTTAATGTTTGATGGTTTTTAATTATTATTAACATGATTTAACAATAACAATATTCTTACAGTAACTGTACATTTTTGTAAAAATATACAATGTACTTTTGTAAAATATAATATAAATGTGCACAGTAAATTATAATCATTATTTACGATGTAGTGAATTTTGCTTATGTTAGTTCACCAAGATCCAATCAAAATGTAGCAAACCTTTGTCCACTATAGTGGTCAGAGAGGGGCCCCGGCATAAACTGGGCCCTGGAATGTGCTGTCCACTACATCCCCCATGATCGGCTTGATCGAGGACCTGAAGTCGTTGATCTGAGCGATGCACTAAAAGGAACACCAGGAACAAAACACACACACACCTCACCTCCTCCTTTTGACCACTGGCATTAAAGTACAATTTGGCTCAATATGTTCTATTTAGAGCTAAATTAACTACATGCAAGGGTCATTAGAATAATTTCTAAACAGGTTAGAAGCATTCTGGAGAAGACAGGTGTAAGGAAAAGTTGTCTTAAAAGTAACTTAAAGTCTATGTTTAAGATCTCTAAAGAGAGTATCAAGATAAGAGTAAACATTAAAAATGTTTGAGCAGATTTAGCAGGAAACCAATTTCTTAAATGTCTGGTTTGACATAATTTGGTTTGGCACTCTTCAAGCTGTAGGCTATGTGCACCTGCGATGTTTACATAGTTCCTTGCAATGCCTGATTACAGAATCCTCAACTGGTTCACTTGGTACCACATGTGACAAGATTGTTTCTATTGTCTAAATATCAGGAGCAAAGCTCACTTAAATCATACGTAAATATTGCATTAATATACAGACCATTTAATGAGAGTGGTCATGTTGTATGATATCCATTATCTTGGCTGCACTGTGGATGGTGTAGTTCAAGGGGCTGTATATTGACCAGCAGTGGAGGTTGTACATTTGAGTGTTCTGCCTAAAGTCTGCAGCTGCCTCTAGAGGACTGCATCACATCTTCCTTTCTTTAGAAGGATGACTTTTAAGGGAGATTGGATGGCTAGAACTGACAACAACAAATTAGAACAATCCTAACTGTGACCTGCAATGTTTTACTTTACACGTGGCAAGTAAACTAGTTGGTCAGTAGTATCATATGGGGCTTGACCCCCCTTTCCTGACATCTGAAGGGATTGTCATGGGCATGCGAAATCATAACCTTGTAGGTTATAGATACTGACTGGAAAGTCTAAACTGGAAAAGAAATAAAACTGGAGTGGAAAGTAAAGAACCCTTCTTTGGTTGAAGGTGATGTCTGATGTGATACAAGGGCTGGGTGTCTGCTGATACTGGTAGACCCTGTTCAGTTATGGGGTACCCCCCTTCCCCCGTGGCTCTTGTCCCCACTCAGATGTTAGGTGGAGGGGGAAGGGGCCCCGACCTGGTTATGCTGAGAAGACCAGGTCTCTGTCAGTGGAGGTGTTCTCCTCTGACTAGAGGACTTTAAGAAGTAGGTGCTGGATCTCTGCTAAGTTCTCAGCATCCTTACTTTCAGTTCTTCTAGATTTCCTACTTCTGTAATGACTACACTGTTTATGGCCATTCTCATATCCATCTCTACCCTTCTTCTGTCTTTGCTCTCTGTCATCCCAATGCCTGCTCTCCTTTCTGGGGGCATGCCTGTGACTGTTATGTCCCCTGTAACCTGAGAACCTAGGGCTCAGGGTGCTCTGCTGAAGATTGCTGGAATAGACAAACCTGTTCTGGGGAAGTTCTGACACTTCCAGTTGAAAGGAAGTCTTACTTCAAGCACAGATGTTTCTGGCTCTCTGTCTTACCTTTTTGTGTCTACCCTCTCGCTGTCCCAGGCTCGCACTGCAAGCTGCCTCAGTTCTCCTGCAGACATACGGTCAACATCTACCAGAAGTATGAGTGGTTTCCTAACATTGGGGTATAGATTACTCACAAACAAACTCTTAAACATGACATCCTCCTCTGCACTAGGGTCATCTCTGCCAGCAAAACACATTTTCCTTAAGCACTCATAGTACTCTCTGGGAGATTCATGGTGGCCTTGCTTAATTCGGAAAGCTGAGAGACGAGAGGCAGATGGGTTCTGGTACAGAGTGTACTTTTACACAATTCGTCATAATTGTTAGCGATAGCTGGGCTCTGTCTATCTATGAAACCACGGACGGTTCGTGCAGTGGTCTTTCTCAGAAGAAATACTTTGTCAGCCATACTAGCCTGAGGAAAGTATGTCAAGGCTGCATTTACATCCTTCAAATACAACTCTATGTTGTTATCAGGAGTCTCAGGGTTAAACACATCTATGTCACGCGTTAATTCTCTACGAATATGCAGGTGGCTGTCTCTAGATGTCTGGGAGCTAGGAGATTCAGGTAAGGAGCAGCAAGTCTTTCTACTTATGGTGGAGTAAGAGGCTGCATTATAGGAATGAGTGAAGCCAGCACTCATGCTAAGGCCGGTAGAGGCTGTAAAATTACCGTTTTTCTGGTAACACTGTCCCTGTGAAAGATTATTCACCAGGGGGTCCCTTACAGCTGAACTAGTGGAGTGGGTGTGCACTCTTTGTGGTTCAGGTTGCTTATGCGGGAGTTGCCTGCCTTTCTCCAATACACTCATCCTTTTTCCTATTACTTCACATCTCTGTTCTGCTCTGCCATCTTTGTCTGCCAACACAGATGTTCTAGCTGTAGCCTCAGCTCGTACTCTAATCAATGGTTCCCTATTCTGGATTTGGGTAACGTTTGAGTTAGAAGGCTTTAGCTTGAGCAGATCACAAGTCTTGTGTTTCAAACATAGCTGACCTTAACTCAGCATTGGTCTCATTCAGATTAGTAGTTACTGCACTCAATCTCTTGACATTGTGGGAATGGGTCAACTCTGTTTGCAGAGTGGCCATGTCAGTTTTCAGCTTTTTCTGCTCTGCTTCCTGACTCTTAGCGATGGACTGTAAGCATTTAGTATCTGAAGACAATCTGCATATTTTAGCTCTTAACTTCAAATTGCCCTTACGCAAATCAGCCAACTCATTTTTGAGTTCCTGAAACTTTAAATCCCTATCTTTGTCCTGGTCATGGGCAAGGGATAATTTGTCTATGGCCTGGTTTGGTTGGATAGGCCAGTTTAGTGCTAGGCTGGACAGAAGCTTTATAAGTGAAGCGCCCTTTAAGGCCTGGCTCACTGCTTCAGCGATCATATCAGCCATCTTTATTTAATATATATACTCGTGTGTACATATATAATAAATAAATACACTACTTGTATTAGTTAGCTCTTAAAGTTCACAAGTTTGAGCAGCTCTGAACTACTAAGACAATGAATGTCACACAAAGACAAGGAGTGCAAACTCTAGCACTCGTCTATAACTTGTCAGAGGACGTTACCTTTACCTGACAGGTTCACATAACAATTCTAGAATGCTATGATAGCCTTACAAGATGGGAACCCTATGCTATATTTCTAGTAGAAATTAGTTATAATCAACAATTACAACTTGTGCAAACAAAAATTTTGGACAAAATATTTGCAAGTTCTACGCCGCAATAAAATCACAATTCTATACACTTTGCAACCAATCCTATTCATAAATAGTACCAAAGAGTTGAGCAGGGAAACTATCAATCAGGCCTAGAAGGAACCACTGCTGCTATACAATTGGTTTCTGACTCAGTGAAAGACTTAGTTTCCTGCTAAAGTTACTTCTATTGTTATCTTTTAGTATATTGACTTGTGCTGATAAAACAGAAGGCTCATTTCAATCTATGTTAGCTCACCCAGGGACGCCAATTAATGTAGTGAAGTTTTCTTATGTTAGTCCACCAAGATCCAATCAGAATGTAGCAAACCTTTGTCCACTATAGAGGTCAGAGAGGGGCCCCGCCATAAACTGGGCCCTGGAATGTGCTGTCCACTACAACGATAGGAATAACAAATCACATTTAAAATAATTTCATAGGTAACTCTACACTATGAAAAATATTAGAAAAATTTTAATGCAAAAACAATACAGTGTTTTGTTATATTTTGGTTGCTAGTTTAGTGAATTCACTCTAAAATGTACTCTTTTATTACTGTTTTACAAATAGTTTGCATTAAATATGACTGCTTTTACTGTAAAAAATTCTAAATAACAGCATACAGATCAATAATTTTTCACAGTAAATTATATCATTTATTATAATATATATCATATATACTTCATCTTCTAACATTCACAGCATTGATTACTCAAGACATGTTCCTAAAATGCAGCAAACTTGAATTCACAAAGCTTGAGTTCTAGGTTATTTTGTACAAGGTAAACCACCTTTAAGCCACCTTTTGCATTTTGAAATGGTTCCTGTTGTTAGACTGGTTTAAGGCAGGGTCTGTGTCTGAAAAACAACTAGAAAGAAGAGAAGAAATTCAACAAGCCTACACGTACACATCCCCAGTGAATCCCTCCCCATCAGTGACGACCCGGGACCAAGAGCATCATTCCCCGCACCGCTGTGAAGTCCTCTGAGACTCACATCCATCTGTTTGTAAGGCCCCAGCAGTTGTGTTCCCTGACAGGAATTATGATCCGCTCCACCTGGACCCATGTTCAGCAGTAACCACATGTGAAACGCTTCCAGAAGTCGTAATTTCTGCACAGCTGCATGACTCGTCAATGATTTTTAGCACTTATTTTGGCTTTCAACATCATAAAATGTGCAGCACACTGCACTTTGGTGGGAAAATATGACTTTTATCAAATAATAAGAGCTTGAAAAATGAAACACAGAAGAAGAAATAAACAAGAATGTGCCTCAGAAATGGACAAAAGGTGTTTGTAGTCAGGTGTATGTCACTTTTAGGGTCACCTGGGTTTTCAGAGCCCAGCGGCAAAGTATTTGATGGGTTGCAATACTAATGTGAGTCCTTTCACAAAACCCAACACATTCTTGAAGCATTTTATAATGCTATCTATTTTTATATATTTCTTAAAGCACAATCAAAAGCATATGTGTCTTTAAATAAGTAAATAAAGAATTAATTTGTATATACTGTAAGCATTAGTGTTTTGAAAAAAAAAAAAAAAAAAAACTTTTTTTTTCAGTTTTTTTCAATACAATATTTACACTTCAAAGAATAAGATCAATTTTGCTTAAGCCACATTGTGCAAGATGATTTTTATTTTTATTGTTTAAAATCTTACTAAAGTTTAATTAAGATTTGATTAAAATGTTGGTGTATTTTGTATGCTGCGTGATCAGCAATAACAAAGATAAGAACAGAAGATTGTGTATCAGACTAATTTTAAAGCGATCCTAGTATTATGCTAATTTAATATGTAGCTTGCATCCCAAGTTATTCATAAAAGCTTTGCTTACCGGATGTTTTGTGAATTTCAATTGATTTGCCACTCCAGTGATCACAGATCCTGGACGCGAGAAACACTTTCCATTTAGAAAATTAAAATAGTGATATGATCATTTCAGGGTACTTCAAAATACAGCAAAAACAGACAGCACTCATAAATCATCTTGAAATATTAACATCACCCTTCTTTGAATTTAAAAATAAATAAATAATAAAAAAAAAAAACTCACAGTTTATTCCTTTCACTTTTGAATGTAATAGACAGTATTATTGCAAGAATTTGTATTAATGCAAACAAAAATAATTGAATAACATGTATTATTACATTAAACAGAAAATAATTGCATGTATAGGCCAATGGAATTAATTCATTTTAAACTAAAACTATGCATGTTTATTTTGTTTAGTTTACCACTTCTGGATTTGAATTTGGATTCTAACCAAATATACAAATACTTCAAGTTAACTTTAAAGGTTTCATATATTTCCTCAATTCTGAGTAGGGTACGTTTACGCGTCAATGATGTGCTAAAAAGTAAAAGTTTTTCCTTTGCTTTTTTACATACAGACAACTTTGTCGAAACAACCCCTGTTCACACAGATCTGCCAAAGTGTTTAAAAGTGCTGTAGTATTCATGCCAGACCAGTAGATGTCACTTTATAAAAAACTGCACAAACACATAATACACATGCGCATGTTGTCAATGTTTTGCATTTTTGTAGACGATAATGGTATCATTTTTAGGCCTCCAAAACACTGTTGTCGTGTAAACAAACGCAAAAAAAAATGTTTCCGTTTTTAGTTGAAAACAGTGTAAACACCCTCAAAGATAGAGGTTTCCATTCAATCTACTGTACACAGTGTGGTGAATACAGTCATGGAAAACTGATGTTATTTGATTTAATTTTCCTCTTATATACTAAGTCACACAGCAGGGACATAATGGCACAGATGTCAAATGGATGAGCAGAAAGAGAGAGAAAAAGCAAGAAACATACAGCACTCAACTGAAAGAGTAACTCAAGTTGACCAACAACATTTTACAAGAGTACAAAATGAACACTTTTAAACATGAATCAGCGTTTTACCTCTGGCTGTGGTTGAGGAGATTTGTCAGAGGTAGATTATATTCTTCTGGCTTTGTAAAGGTATTTAATGTTGTCAGTGGCGTCCGGCGCTCAGGCTGAAGGAGGTCTGACAGACCATTTGCATGACAAACGAGAAAAGTCGTCTACCAGTTTTATACCTCTGGTGTCACATTTAATTAGACTTTTCTTTGAATGAACAGACCTCAGCCATTACATTGATCTATTCGGTGATTGTGGTTTTACTATGCAGGATGTGCCCCTGGTTGAACATCCTTAGAGTGAGAATCTGTACCAGCCCCTTTACACTAGCTTTTTGTGTTTTTTGGTGTTTGAAATTTTTGGATCCCGTTGAATTTCACTGTATGGACAAAAACAGCTGAAAGATTCCTAAAATGTGTTTTGAGTTCCGTAGATGAAAGAAACTCATATGGGTTGGAACGACATTGGAGTGAGGAAATAATGAACTGATTGTCATTTTTGGCTGAACTATCTTTTAAATAGTAGTCTTTTACGTAAAAGTATACAATGGTGTTTGCCACAGAGTGCCTGCTTTTGTGTTCCCAAGAAACTTTACACAAAACTTCTGCGTTCCCCCAAAAACTTTGTGTTTACTCACAAAACATTTGTGTTCCCTTATGAAACTTTCTCGTTCTCCCAAGAAAAGAAAATTCTCTATAAAAATAATAATAATAATAATAATAATACATTTACGGTTTCATTTTGCTGACAAATTCTGCATTCACTCCTAAAATTTTCGCACTCTCAGAAGTTTTGCGTTCCTATGAGAAACTTTACGTTCACTTTCAAAAGTTTTGTGTTCCCCAAACAAACTTTGCATTCGCTCACAAATCTTCTTAATGCAAACGCAAAACTGATAATTGAAAAAAAATTGTAGGAGGATAAATTGTATGCTTAAAGGACGATAAATTGTATTCACGCTTTGTGCTTTTGCTTTTACTCACAAAACTTTGCATTCACTCTCGAAAGCTTTGCGTTCCCCTGACAAACTTTGCGTTCACTCTCAAAACATTTGCGTTCCTCTGAGAAAATTTGTGTTCACTCACAAAAGTTTTGCGCTCCCTGAACAAACTTTACATTCACTCATGTAAATGCAAAATTGGTAATGGAAAAAAAAAAAAAAAAAAAAATGTGATAGGAGGATAAATTAAATTCTTACACATTTTGTACTGTTGCTTTCACTTATGAAACTTTTCTTATGAAACAATCTTTGCATTCACTCCCAACTTTCAACTTTTGCACTCCCCCGACAAACTTTAAATGCAAAGTTTGTCAGGGGAGCACAATAATTTCATACATGAATAACTCCAACAAACTTTGCAAAACTTTTGCATTCCCAAGAACCTCTGCATTCGCTCATAAAACTTTTGCACTCACCCAAAAACATTGTATTCACTCCAAAACTTTTGCACTCCCCGACAGACTTTGTATTCATGTACGAAACTTTTGTGCTGCCTGACAAACTTTGCATTCTCTAACGAAAATTTTGCGATTCCCTTGGAAACTGTGTGTTCACTTGCAAAATGTTTGTGCTCCATTGACAAATTCCCAAGAAACTCTGCATTTGCTCACAAAACTTTTGGGCTCGCCCAAAAACATTGCGTTCACTCACAAAACCTTTGAATTCCCGAGGAACTCTGCATGCACTCTCAAAACCTTTCCGTTCCCCCAAAAATCTTTGCATTTGCTCGCGAAAATTTTGTGCTCAAGTGCAAAATTTGTGACGGCGATAACATAGCTGGGGTAAAAAAAAAAAAATAAATGATATGCTTTCATGGGAAATTCAACATTTCTGTGGGAAATGCAAAAGTACAGATTTATTTTATTTATTTATTTTTCTATCACTGTGTTCCCTTAGTGGCTCTGTAATTTTCAAACATTTCAGTAACTACAAATATTACTTTACTAAATAGTCAGAGCGCAGAATTTAACTTGCCAAATACACTCCAACAAATGGTTCACATGCACCTATAGAGGTAACCACACAGTTTGCACATTGCAAGTATTGTTCAAGTACAGTACAAGTATTATCAAATATATTCTGATATGCATGTTCAAAATCCCAGTCATCAAATTAATTTCAATCTATGCTGAATATGAGGCAACAAAACTCAACAGTGAAGACCTTATTAAACCCCATGTCTCAAGTTATAGGAACTGAATTTTCAGACCGTGACAAATCGGATGTTTTTCTACATTTCTATTTACAGTCCGAAACAGTGCTAATAGTCTCTTATATTTTCAGGACACGCTTTAATCGGAAAATATGCTGCTGCATCAGCGCAATGCGATGAACTCTGTGAAAAATGTTAAGGTCAATTATTGATCTGTTGCATGTTTGTCGTCTACATCTACAAACCATCGACTGAATTCGCCGAAGTACACCACAAACCAATTTGCAGAGAAATTGCCATCATCGACACAATTCCCTCAAATGCAACGTCTGTATTCTCTCCAGATTTCAATCTCACGTTCCATCTGCGACCGTGGCACTTGACGGAGTTAAGATGTAATGATCACTCATTTGTCCAGATGCCATCTCACCCGGCATCTCTCCTGGAGAGGCAGGCACACCGCCGTGGCAAATCTGGCAGATTGCATGTTGACAAACATCAACACAGGCAATAGATTTCAATCTCAATGGTCGGAACCTGAAATCCATCAAGGAAGAAATCCGCACACCTGAGAGGAATAGCTGTCTTTGCTCTATAGCGTGGAGTGCTCTCAAATGTCCTGTCTGGATCTGTATTCTGGTCGCGATGTTTTCACTCAGCTCTGTTAGATGTGTCTTCACGGTTGCAATTAGGTTTTTTATCTTGTTTCGTTTTTGATCCAATCATTGTCTTGCTGTCTTTATGGGTGATAGGGCAGGTTTACTGGTCTATTATCATTTAAAAACCTTGATTATTGTCATGCAATGACCTCTATGACTAATGTACTGCATATTGAGCTTAAATGTAATTTAATTTGATAATACACTGCGGTTGCAGCCTCAAATACTTCCTGGATAGTCCAGAACATTTAAGAGTCACATAAACAAAGTAAGTTAATTAGCTTTATATGTTAATTATTTAAAATTATATTGATATGAAAGTTCATCAATGCTGTATACATCTAATAACTATATTTAGCAATTTAATATATTATTAAACACATTATAAACAATAGTACATATGTATATAATTAATAGATTGTATATTTATTATACATTTATTTATATATATATATATATTGAAAACTATATACTCCTATATTTCTATATAGTATAATATATAAAAATATATTCATAAATATATAAATTATATTATTGACATTAAAGTTTCATCAAAATAGCACATACGTACAAATGTATGTATACTCAATATTTCTTGTTTATAAAACATACACATATATTTAAAATATTAGAATAAAATGTTTTTTTTATGAATTTAGATGAAAAGTGAAAAAAAAATGAACTATATACTGCTATATATCTATCTATCTATATCTATCTATATATATATATATATATTTTTTTTTTTTAAACCAATGTGTATTTATATATATATATATATATATATATATATATATACACACACACACACACACACATACACACAGAGAACAATATATACATACACAGAAAATGTTATTATTATTATTATTATTATTATTATTATTATTATGATTATTATTAACATAGTCTTTGTATGTATATATTGTTCTTTGTATGTGTATACATTGGTTTGAAACTTATATAAATATTATATAATTTGAAACCTTGCACATTAATTCACAATGTCTCTTTTTATGTCTTACGATTACTGTATTATGCAAATGTGATATTATTATTATTCCATGTTAGGAAACTGAGAGCGTGTGCATTTCAGTTTCTTTTCCGAACACAAATGTTGAACATTGCGTGTGGCGAGATCTTCACAGGTCGTCATTGTCTCAGCATCCTGGGGGTTTCACGGTCTCGTACGAAGCCGTTTTGTCATTGTGTTGTGTTTAGCATCAGTCGTCATTGGGATTCTGGTGCTGGACTCGCATCCAGCCAGACTGCCGGATTCCCTGCCGCTCCTTCATTCTGTGGGAGCACATCATCCTTTCCTCCCTGGCAAGCCATACATCACTGCTTCAGCAGAGCGATCGGCTCTTTAAGTTGCATAAACACAGTGTCGGTGAGTCACCTACACCTACAGCTGATGAATGACGCTTGGTCCTGCAAGACTGTGATAGACGACACTTCATCCTGACTGCAGGAGAGCTGCAGGTGTGTGTAGACACACATATATACACATATAAATGTCCATCCACCCATGCATCTGAACGTCTGTCTACATATCATCTGAATAACTGTCCATTCATCTAAATGTCCATCTATATACAGAATCCATATGAACATCTATCCATCAATCTGAATATCTATCTACATATCTAACCAAATATCCATCCATCCATCCGAATATCTATTTTAGCCATCCATCTGAATATCCATCAATTCATTTGAATATCTATCATCCATCTATCTGAATTTCTGTTTATCCATCCATTCTTGTGAACATCCATCTATCCATCTTTCCATCATCTGGATATCTATTATGCATTAATTCATGTGAATATTCATCCATCCATCTATCCATCATCTGAATATCTATCATCCATCCATTCTTCTGAATATTCATCCATCCATCCATCCATCCATCCATTCATTCATTCATTATCCATCCATCTATCCAAATATCCAAATATCCATCCATTCATCTTAACATCAATCATCCATCCATTTGATTATCTGTCATCTGAATATCTATCTACATATCCATCCATCCATTTTAATATGTTTCATCCATCTATCTGAATATCTTATTATCTATCATCCATCCATTCATGTGAATATCCATCCATTCATCTTAACATCTATAATTCATCCATCCATCTGATTAACTGTCATCTGAAGATCTACGCATTCATCCATTCATTCAATTGAATATCTATCATCCATCTATCTGAATATCTATATATCCCTCTGAACATCCATCCATCATCTGAATAGCTATCCTCCATCCATTTAACTGAATATATTTCTATATACCATCCATCCAACCAAATATCCATCCATCATCTGAATATCCATCTGTCATCCATCCATCCATCATCTGAATATCTATCATTCATCCATTCTTGTGAATATCCATCCATCCATCCATCCATCCATCCATCCATCATCTGAATATCTATCATTCATCCATTCTTGTGAATATCCATCCATCTATCCAAATATCCATCCATTCATCTTAACATCAATCATCCATCCATCTGATTATCTGTCATCGGAATATCTATCTACATACCATCCATCCATCCATCCATTTGAATATCTATCATCCATCTATCTGAATATTTGTTTATCCATCCATCTGAACATCCATCCATCCATCCATCATCTAAATATCATCCATTCATTCTTGTGAATTTCCATTCATCCATCTTTCCATCATCTGAATATCTATTATCCATTCATTTGTGTGAATATCCATCCATCCATCATCTGAATATCTATCATCCATCCATTCTTCTGAATATCCATCCATCTATCCATTATCCATCACCCATCCATACATTTAACTGAATATCTTTCTATCCACCATCCATCATATGAATATCCATCCATCTGAATATCTGACTGAAAATCTATTTATCCATCCATCTATTTATTTGAATATCCATCCATCATCTGAATTGCTATCATCCATCATTCCATCCATCCAGAAATCTGAATATCTACCATCCACCTATCTGAATATCCATCTATCCATCTATCTATCTATCTATCTATCTATCATCGTATTTAACAGGGACCAAAACAGCCTGCAGTCTGATAAATGTAAAAACTTCTACCTTTTTTTAGCAGGTCTGTATTCACACACCTTGAGAAAGTTTATAACACATTCCTCACTTCCGCAGTGACCGAAATCCCAAATTCATAAATACATAAAGGTCATAAATAGCTAAACTTTGCCATTTCTCTCTTCCATTTACACATTATGCTTATCTGAAAAGCTGCAGTTTCCATGACAACTAAACCAGAACAAATAGGTGGAACTCAGGATGCTTTTAATAGAAAGGTGAGTCCAGCATTTCACTTTTTATTGTATTCTTCATCTCCATCTTTTTTTTTAATCTAAAGTCTAGATAATCACAAAATTGTTTTTGTACACATTGGAAATGAAACAGGACGATAAATGGACCAGCTACAAAACGTTTTCCCCAAGTTCTACTTTAAGTGAATATACTAAAATGATCCCAAAGCAGATAAAAATATCATTCATCTATTTTCATACATTTCTGTGCTCGTTATAATACATTTTAGGTGGTCTTTCTTTTAAAGGAAGCACTTTTCAACAAGTTCTAAGCTGCAAAAAGAGCAAAACAGCAACTTAAAACAGTCCATAAGAAAACTTTAAATATATTGCAAGTCATTTGGACTATTTTTATAGTGCATTTCATTATATGGAAAAGAGCAGCACAAACATTATTCAAAATCTCTACTTTTTTATTCAACATAAGCAAGAATGCCATACGAGATCAGAACTACATAAGGGTGAGCGAATTATATCAAAATTTCATTTTTAAGTAAACTGTCCCTTTCAAGTATATACCACATTTACATAAGCCGTTTGAATGTAAGCATATTATCTCAGCCCATCCGTAAAGGAAGGCCTCTTTATGTGTTTGTTCCTGTTCTGTATCTCTGTCACTCCTCATAAGATTTCCTCCCACTCAGGACAGCACAGTGTGCTTCTTACACCCGCTCAGCCTCCAACAAGCCCACAAAACTGATTTCACTTTCCTGCACATTTTACTCCTGTTACAAATTCTGCTAACTCGTATTGTACAGTTATGAGCTCTTGCAGTTGGCATGTAGAAAGGCATTAATTCTGAATTCAGAAATGTGTTAGATGAAGCACAAGGGAACTGGGTTTTCTTGTGAGACACGGGATAAAATGAAAAGCTTCTTAAAGCAACACCTGACATGCACAGAGCTCTTAAGAAATGTTATGGGTTAATTTAAATGTTACATAATATTCATTTTAGTTCTCATATTGCATATATTTAGTTCATTGGACTGAGACTGACAGTTTATTTCACTTTACTTCGACATTATTCATAACATATATTTTTGTACTTTTTTAATATTTTGATGAGTGTCAACCTAAAAATAAATAAATAAAATAAAAAATAAAATCCGTATTAAAATATCGTAAAAATGCTATGCATGTCATTTGGACTATTTTAATGGTGGGTTTTGGATTTAACATTTAAGCGTTACATAATGTAATTTTAGTCCTCAAATTAGTTGTTCCAATATTGAACATATTTATTTCAACAGCACTGAGATGTTTCACTGTTCATTTCTCTTTGATTATCTGTTTGCAGCGATACAGACAAGACTGTGTGAGCAATAACAAACACAGTTTTCCTTAATTTAAATAACGCTAACGATAAAAATAAAATAAAATAAAATAAAATAGAAATGATGTTTGGGAACTAACTGAAATAAAACAAGTTAGGTTTTAAGTACTAAAATTACTAAAACTGAAATAAAATCAAGCAATAGAAAAAAAATAAATAAAAAAAAAATAATAATGTTACTTGGAAACTAACTGAAATAAAACAAGTTAGGTTTTAAGTACTAAAATTACTAAAACTGAAATAAAATAAAACAAAATAAAAAAAAAATAAAAAAAAAAAATAAATAAAAATGTTACTTGGGAACTAACTGAAATAAAACAAGTTAGGTTTTAAGTACTAAAATGATTAAAACTGAAATAAAATAAAACAAAAAAATAAATAAAAATAAAAATAAAAATGTTGCTTGGGAACTAACTGAAATAAAACAAGTTAAGTTTTAAGTACTAAAATTACTAAAATTTAAATAAAAAATTACATTTGCATTTACATTTAGTCATTTAGCAGACACTTTTATCCAAAGCGATTTACAAATGAGGACAATGGAAGCAATTAAAATCAACAAAAGAGCAATGATATACAAGTGCTATAACACGTCTCAATTAGCTTAACGCAGTACACGTAGAAAGGTTTTTTTTTATTTATTTAATTTTATAATAAATAAAAAGAAAACAGATAGAATAGAAAAAGATTAGAAAAGCTAGTGTTAGTTGTTAAATATATTTTCTGTCACTTTTGATCAATTTAATTGGTCACTGCTGATTAAAAGTATTCTTTACTTTCTTTCTTTTTTTTTTCTTTTTTTTATGCCAAACTTTTGAAGTTTGATAGTATATCACAGTTTCCACAATAATATTAAGCAGCAAAGAGTTTAACATTGATTTAAAATTTTAATTATATTTCACAATTTTACTGTATATTGTATTTTTTGTTTCACAAACTGTGTTTTTGTGTATTATTATTATTATTATTATTATTCTTCTTCTATCTATCTATCTATCTATCTATCTATCTATCTATCTATCTATCTATATATATATATATATATATATATATATATATATATATATATATATATATATATATATATATATATATATATATGCATGTTTCCAATGCTAAGAGGACTATATTAACACATTTTTTGCATAAACAATAAATAAATAAATTGTTTATCACAAGTATGTGCTTTGCATTTCGGCTTTAACCTTTCTGAATTGTCTTGCCCCATATACTTCCATTCAAACTGTGCATGCCAGTTTGGATTGATTTTACAGGCCACAGATGCTGTTGACAGAGCTCAACTTAAACCAGGTACATTGCTTCAAAGAAGCACTATGTATGGAGTGAAAACAGTGTCAAATCCTCCCACAAATGCACACGAGAGATCCACACTCGCGATGGATTGTGGATTGTGTGCGCGAGTGTGGATCTCTCGCGTGCATTTATGGGAGAATTTTATAATGTTTTCACTCCATAAACTATGCAAAAAACAGTGTTTGGGTTGAGTAAGGGCTAATTTTGTATAGCTGTCTGAGTAGATTAGTATGCATGTCTGAAGCTGTCTGAAAAGGTATTGGTTTCTGCCAACACCGTTTGAACAAATTACAGTGGGAAATTACATCTGTTTCCCCCCTAAAATCATCATTCAGGTGTCGACAACACATATCTGACTCAGTTCACAAAATATTACTTATATGAGCGCAGAAATTATGAGCACAGACGAGCTGCCAAGGGGCGACGCTAGAAATGAGTTTCCAGGGCATGTTTTAAACATCAAAATATTTCCACCTAGTTTTTTTTTTTTATTATTATTTTTATTTTCATAGTCCTAAGAGTACATATTAGAATAATTTAGATTTATTAATTTAGCAATTAAAAAAATAATATATATATATATATATATGTGTGTGTGTGTGTGTGTGTGTGTGTGTGTGTGTGTGTGTAATTATTTTTTATTTATTTTTCATTTTAATTTTAGTTCATTTTAGTTTTAGTTAATTTTAAAATATGTTTTATTTCAAGTAAATGACTTTTTTATTATTTTCTAAATCTAATTTTAATTGTTTATCAATATATTCAAGTTTATTATGTCCTAAATGTAATATGTAATAACAATGATTTTATATTAAATACAGATTCTTCAATTCAGTGACTCTATAAGACATTTGGGTTAAACTCTGGATATCCCGACCCTATAACAGCTCTTGCACGCTGCACAAGTTGTCTCAAATTACTCTTGTCAAACCAAACCCTCTCCAAAATAAGCCTTGTTGACAAGTCATGTTTACCACAATATTTAACTAATGAATTGCAAAGTGTGGAATATAGATAGCAAAAATGAGAGGCAAACACATCACAGACTAAATGTCAGATGTCAACGGGCCTGCCACGACTGAGCGCATTTTGGGAAACTGATTTGAGATTGATTCTGACAGAAGTTAAATGACACTGAGCTCTGGTGACTTGAGCAACAATTCAGAAGTCTTGAGTTTTGCCGTCTGCAGAGAACTCATGGCTGTCAATCCTGAGAATCTATAATGCTGGATATTGAACTAGGGATACATCTGACAAACTTTCAATCAAACTGAAAATGTTTGGGTGCCTTTAAAAATGTACGGCTCAATCCATTAGCTCACTGCTTTTGGTTCCTTTGTCCAGGTTTTCCTAATTTAGCTCAACTGGTAGAGCAGTGTGCTAGTAACGCCAAGGTCACAGGTTCGATTCCCACTTCACAAGACATTAACTGATGGACTGGAGTGGTTTGGATTACTTGTGGATTATTGTGATGTTTTTAATCAGCTGTTTGGACTCTCATTCTGACGGCACCCATTCACTGCAGAAGATCCATTGGTGAGCAATTGATATAATGCTACATTTCTCCAAGTCTGATGAAGAAACAAACTCATCTGCATATTGGAGGGCCTGAGGGTGAGTTCATTCTCAGCAAATTTTCATTTTTGGCTGAACTATTCCTTTAAACACACAAATATCTCATGTCAGTTTTACCTGCTCCTTTTGTGAACAAGAAGTGACCTTGGACCTCTGCAAGGTCTCTTTAGACAATAACAGGAGGATAACAAGGTGACCCTAATTCCCACCCCCACAAAATTATAAATTGCCTGTGTCTTATGTCTTATCCAGCTGTCTTATCCTAACAGTCTTCTCATTCAGACGTCCCTGAACATGGGTTATTTGCCTTCAAAATGTAATCATGCATGTAAATGTTTCTCCCCCATTACAAGCCCTCTGAATACTTAAGGCAGTTTAAATGATAAAGACTTCCTGGGACATGATGAGTTTCGTTTCTATTCAGTACCATTACCACATCTATTTGTTCTGCACTATTGAGTGATGGTTATGTACTTGTGGCATTTATAATATGGCAACTAAATCAATTAAATACTACAACTACTTATAATAATAATAAAATAAGAATAAATTAAAAAAAAAATTAAAAAGCCGAACACAGTGGTCATGCCATTTGTACATAATTACAATTATTTACATGTTAATAGTTCAATAGTTTTAAACATTATTAATAATCATATGTGAAAGGGTGTTATCATAACTGATATTGTGGTCTATTTATCTGGCTTATACATCACGTTATGTAAATATTAACGTTTGTGTTTGCCAGTCTGTTTACTTCAGTAATAGAGCTCAACAGTGAACACCCACGTTTTCAGTGGCATTGGTTCCGGAAGTGTTTTTTCCTGTTAATTCCCCCTGTAGGGATTTCAAAATTTTCTAATTTCTTCAATAAAGAGTTCTAAGCCATGTAACAAACCAAACAGCTCAGAGATGAATCACACTGTTGCAAACTTTGATTTGCAGCAAAAATATTTGAAAATTGAGAAAAAAAATAAATAAATAAAAGGTACAAGAGCATGTGCTAAAATTATTTTAATAAAGATAAACTATGCATTGCAAAAAACATTGCATAATGTGTTATCCAATAAATAAATACATATTTATAGTTATTTGTAAGTACAAAAACAACACAGGTTGTGTTTATTGCTGAATATTTAAATCTATACAACTATTTAGGTTGTTATGAAGACTGACTAAGAACCTTCAAGCTCATGGTAGAGCCATCTTTGAGGGATTTGTATGTCTTTTAAGAGTTCTCTTTGGAGAACATGTATATTCAAAATAACATGATATTTTAATATGACACCTTGTGTGTTATTTATGATACATGCTATAATTTAAATCTGTGAGTCTTTTTTTTTCTAATGCAGTGAAAGCTAATCAGTCTTTTGAAGCCACATGATGCGGAGCATTTTATTTCAGGACCATGGACAGCAACCAAACAAACACAACATCCTGACAGGACCATGGACAGCACCCTAAAGTGCAAACCATGGACAGCACCCTAAAGAGCAAAATATCCAAATAGTACCATGGACAGCACCCTAAACAGCAAACTAGTGACAGGAGAAAGTAAGGTTTTCGAAACTTTGAATTAACTGAACCAACTGCGTTGCAAAATGATTCATTGTTTTGAAGGATTTGAAATGGCACAAGCTGGTCAGAACAGTGTAAATACAATTGCAAATGTTTTATTAAAAGGATAATCTATTAAATGCAATAAACAAATAATTTAATACCATTATATATTGTCTGCATAATATGTGTGATTTTAATAAATAGTAGGGATCGTTTTGTCTGATTTATGGAGGGTTTGGTTAATCAGGCAAGATGAGACTATTAAGTACAACACTTCCCTTTCATTATACAAATGCATCATTGAAATGAATAAATTTATTTATAAAACTGATTTGAGATTATGTAAAATCTACAGACATTGGTTCATGGGTTCAATGAGATCAATGGTCCCAAGGGTGCACCAGTGAGATTTTGAAATTTATGATGTAACGAAGTGTCCTTTACTGAAATCATTTGATAGGTGTTTTGATATGGGCAAATGATTCACAAATGTTTCAAAGTTTCGCAAAGCAGTGTTTGGAAAGTAGTAATCATTATAGCAAACCATCAGGATAGCACTATGGACAGCACCCTAAAGAGCAAATGTCTAGATAGCACCATGGACAGCACCCTAAAGAGCAAATTGACTAGACAGCACCCTAAATAGCAAATGACTAGATAGCACTATGGACAGCACCCTAAAGAGCAAAATGACTAGGAAGTACCACGGACTGCACCCTAATAGGCAAACCATTCGGACAGGACCATGGACAGCACCAGAGCAAAATGTTCAGATATTGACAACAGAACCAAGAACAGAATCATTGTGCCAATAAGATCACAACCCCTTACAATACAGCACACAATAGAGCTTACAATGCTAATACAGGCCTATCAGATGTCAGCAGCTTTTACGTTGAGAAAATAACTGTAGTAACCCATCACAGCTCACAGCAGGGCCAATGCAATTTTACACCAGGCTCAAGACGGCTCTGACGGACTCTCAGCAGTGTGATGTGGCGTGTAAAATCCTGGGCCTTTTCCAGGACAGTGGTCCTCTCTGAGTCTGCTGTTGTCTAGGTAAGTGAAGTGGGCAGTTTTAATAAGCCGGGACATCGATTCCTCCTGGTCTCCTCTCCCCTGCTCAATGAGGAAGCAAACAATCGAGCACTGTTCCCTCCACACCTTTCCATTCCATTAGCTCCACACAACTCAATGCACATTTCCCTCCTCCTGCCACCTGGGGTGTCAAGAACAGAAATAATGTGATCAAGCCACGACTTTGTGCCTGTATATAAAGCTTTTTTTTTTTTTTTTTTGCAGACTGTCATCTAGCTGCTCTTTCGAAGAGTGTTTTTGTCTTGCCGTCAGATGTTATTTGTAATATTCCATGACAATGTGCTTTACAGACAAGGATGTTGAACAAGTAAAATGGAGCGTAGAACCTAATGGAGGGTAGGAATTCCTGGCAAAACATCGAAATACGTTTGTGAAAAACAACAAGAGGGAGAGCTAGTGCAGTTTTAGAGCTCAGAACAGTCGGAAATGTGGTTATTCCGGGAGTCTACATTCGGTGTGCATGTAAGGGGAGTTCAAGGTATGCATTTGTAGGTTGTGTCTTTGACAAAGGTTTGTACGTTTGTTTCAGGTCAGGCTTTGATGTGGTCCCTGCCCATGACCTGAATGTTAAATCAGATGCCTTCAGACATTTCCTGCTGGCTTACAAGCTATGCACAGGAAAAAAGAAAGAAGGAAAAACATAACAGCGACTGCACCGACACAGAAACATGTTTGCTGACAGCCTGCTTTTGTTACGCTTACAGAATGTTAAGTATGACTGTAGTCAGTGTATATCTGCAAGTTTCATATCCTGGTATTTCCATTGTTTATTGTGCCATTCTATCTATCTATCTGTTTAGCTGACTAATTATCTGTCTCTCTATCTGCAAATCTGTCGGTCTGTCTATGTACCTGAGTCTGTCTGTCTGACTATCTGTCTACTTATCTGTCTGCCTATTTAGTTGACTATCTATATCTATCTGTCTATCTATCTATCTATCTACTTATCTGTCTTTCTGTCTATTTAAGGGTTACTCCACCCAAAATGAAAATTTTGTCATTAATCACTTACCCCCATGTCGTTCAAACCCGTAAAAGTTTTGTTCGTCTTCGTAACACAATTTAAGATATTTTGGATGAAAACCGGGAGGCTGTGCCATTGACTGCCAAGTAAATAACACTGTCAAGGCACAGAAAAGTATGAAATACATCTTCAAAATAGTCCATCTGCCATCAGTGGTTCAATCTGAATTTTATGAAGCAACGAGAATACTTTTTGTACACAAAGAAAATAAAAATAACGACTTTATTCAACAATTCGTCTCCTCCGCGTCACCGTAGCGCCATTCTGGAGAGTATCCACTGAACGCAAACTGCGTATGCTGTTCTGTGTCAGCCGCACCACACTGATATGTTTTCTACATTTATTTACGCTTTGATTTGAACGAAAACAGTGTATCCGTGTGGTGCGGCTTTTACGGGTTTGGAATGACTTGGGGGAAAGCAATTAATGACAAATTTTCATTTTGGGGTGGAGTAACCCTTTAAGTTGACTATCTGTCTGTTTGACTACCTTTCTGTCTGTCTGTCTGTATACCTATCTGTGCAGCTGATTATCTGTCTTTCTGTCTATTAAGTTAGTTAACTATCCATCTGTCTGTCTACTTATGCGTCTGCTTCTCTACCTATCTGTCTGTCTATTTAGCTGACTATCTGTCTGTCTACGTACCAGCCTTTCAGTCTATCTATCCACCTATCTGTCTGTCTATTTAGCTGACTATCTGTCTGTCTACCTACCAGCCTTTCAGTCTATCTATCCACCTGTCTGTCTGCCTATTTAGCTGACTAACTATCTGACTGTCTATCTATTTGTCTATCCCTCTACCTGTCTGTCCACCTGGCAAACACCTTTCTGTCTGTCTACCTATCTACCTACCTGTCTACTTATTTGTCTGTCTGCCTATTTAACAGGCTTACTATCTGACTGTCTGTCTGTCTGTCTGTCTATCTATTGGTCTATCCCTCTACCTGCCTGTCTGTCTGTCTACCTATATATCTTTCTCTCTACCTAGCTGTCAGTCTGTCTACTTATCTGTGTAGCTGATTATCTATCTTTCTGTTTAAGTTAACTATCCGTCCGTCCGTCTGTCTGTTTAGCTGACTAACTGTCTGTCTGTCTATTAATGTCTGCCTATTTAGCTGACTAACTATCTGTCTGTCTGACTACCTGTCTCTCTACCTACCTTCCTTTCTGTCTGTCTGTCTACCTATCTGTGTAACTGATTATTTGCAGTGTTGGACAAGGTACTTGGAAAATGCAGTGAGCTAAGCTAACAGTTACTCTTCATTGAATTAAGCTTCACTACACTGAAGCTATCCTCCTGAGAAATGTAGCAAGCTAAGCTACAGCAACATGGCAAAAGTAGCTTTCTACATCTAAGCTATTTTTAAAAAAAAAAAATCATTTTTATATTGAACGAACATCATACCAAGTCAATGCTCTCTCAGTGATCAATAAAACTGTCAATCAAGCAGATAGACAGGCATAATAGTTCAGGGTAATTGTTCCTAATCTAATTTGGCAACAAAAATCAGTATCATGTTAACATTAATGCACTGTGAATTAACTACCAATTAATGGCAGTATTTTGATTTATTTACATTAACAAAGATAAATAAATAGGCCTACTATAATAAATGTATTGTTCATTTTTCACTCATGTTAGTTAATACATTAGCTAACGTTAAAATCTTATTGTATAGTGTTACCATATAAATGTATTGGCCTACAGATAGGCTACGTTTATTTGCATCGTTGCAGGTGTCATTATATTATTAACATTTCACCAAAATTAAGTTCAAGTACGAAGTTTTTGACCAGCGAATGTTTTTTTTGTTTGTTTGTTTTTTTTCCCATCATTACCGCCACATCAGAGGCAGTACTTGCAGCGTATTTACCATTTCATGAACTTCCAGGTTATAGCCTACAGTTTTCTGTCATTCTCGCTATGTGGGTGCTGAGGGTTTTTTTTTTGTTTTGTTTTTTTTTTCTGTTATTTGGCCAAAATATCACATTATAACAGATTCAGCGCTCTGCACAAGCTATTTGGCTGACTCAACAACAAATGCTAGACTAAAGACACTCTTCTCCACTCCTCAGATACAAAAAACATTAGCCTTTATAAATGTGGTGGTTCTTGAGTAAAGAAAACGCTGTACTTATTCAATCAACAGTTCTTTATTTACCTTCAGACTGCAAACAAGCTGAGATGCTCCAAACTGTGTGCCACACTTCATTCACGAGAGAGGCGGGAGAAATAATGAGGTTTGACTGACAGTTTGAGGAGCCAATGGATTTACGAGGTTCAGTGGTGGTAGCGTCACTTACTGATCCAGGATCAGTGATCCTTAGCTGTTATATTTCCAATTTGAGCTTGAGCTTCAGAAATGCTTTGGATAATGTAGCTTTTGTTGACGCTACCATGCTACTTGGTCAAAAAAAAGAGCTTCGCTACTGAAAAGCTATTTGATTCAGAAAACAGCGACACTACCACCACGCTACTGAGAAATGTAGTTAAGCTAGTAGCATCATTACTTGTAGCGACGCTACTGCCCAACACTGATTATTTGTCTTTCTATTAAGTTATCTATGTATCTATCTATCTATCTATCTATCTATCTACCCTGATAGCACACGTACATCTCGGAGATGTCTATTTGACGTCTGCATTTACATCTGCAAGACGTATTTTTTAGGGTGTTTGCTCATCTGCAATACGTCTATAGGACGTCTCCTTTTAGATGTCAAATAGACGTCTATTAGATGTCTTTAAGATGTTTATGATTTAGAATGTATGTAAAACTGACATCTTACAGACGTCTGTCAGACGTTTGTAGACAGCAGATGCTTTCCAGATCAAGAGATCTTTAACTGATGTCTTGCAGACGTACGTGTGCTATCTGGGTATCTATCTATCTATCTATCTATCTATCTATCTATGTCTGTCTATTTAGCGGACTTACTATCTGTCTGTCTGACTACCTGTCTATCCGACTACCTGTCTATCCTTCTACCTGACTGTCTACCTATCTGCCTTTCTGTCTGTCTCTCTGCCTATCTGTCAGTCTGTCTACTTATCTGTGCAACTGATTATCTGTCTTTCTGTCTATTAAGTTAACTCAATATCCATCTGTCTGTCTCTCTATCTATCTGTCCGTCTGACTATCTGTCTGTCTGTCTGACTGCCTACCAGCCTTTCTGTCTGTCTAGTAGTCTACCTGTTTGTCTAATAATCTGCCTGTCTGCCTATTTAGCTGAATAACTATCTGACTGACTACCTGTCTATCCCTCTAACTGTCTGTCTACCTACCTACCCACCTTTCTGTCAATCTGTCTACTTATCTGTGTAGCTGATTATCTGTCTTTCTGTCTATTAAGCTGACTAACTGTCAGTCTGTCTGACTACTTGTGTATCTGCCAATTTAGCTGACAGCCTGTCTGTCTATGGAAGTAGACAAAACACACATTTATCAATCTGAAATGTCTTCTCAGCGTGTCTTCTCTAATGCCACTGTGTAGACCTATGACAGGTGACCAAGGTGGGTTTTTCCAGATAATTTAGCGATATTCTGTGTCCACTACTGTTATTATCTGTATTGTATAACTCTGGTTTTCCCTGTCAGGCTATTGTACAGTAAATGTTCAATTATGAGGAAGTCCGGAGGGTGTGAGGCCTTATCTTGAGCCCTTGAGTCAGAGTAGATAGACACATACCTCTCTGGGATAAATCCTTTGCACACTCCACTGGGGATAATGCAGAGATAAGATTTCCATGAGAAGTGAATCCCTGACTTCAGATTTTCTACACTTCAAAAGAAACAAGAGTAGTATAAGGAAATATGGCCAACAATACAGCAGGAATGGGAAAGCTGGAAACTTTTCAGTGATTTATACAGTATATAGAGTGCTGGGAAGTCATTTTAGTGAATCACTTCATTTGGACAGTTCATATATATATATATATATATATATAATATATATAATATAAGACCACATTAACCAAAATATTTCAAATTCTGTTTACACTTATTATTTTAAATGTATGAATTCTAGTTTCAACAGCCGCACTGTTTATATTTATTTATTCAAGCTTAACATTATCACCATAATTGAGAGCCTCATTTTTTCCCCTAATTCTCTAGTTAGCTAAACCCAGTCCTGTTACACTGGAAAAAAAAATAAAAATAAAATAAAAAATTATATTTTATATATATATATATATATATATATATATATATATATATATATATATATACCTACTTCAACTTAAAAATTTAAGGCAGCACTTTTTAATTGCATAAATTTTGTCTATGTTTTATTTAATTATTTATTTTATTTAATTTTTTTATTATTATTATTTTTTTTTTTTTAATGACACAAATCAGAGTATTAAACTGTATGTAGACATTCAATTTTGGTAACAGGGTTATATAAAAATGTAACCATTATAATGTGTGTATATGTTATATATACACACACACACACACACACAGTGGGTACGGAAAGTATTCAGACCCCCTTAAATTTTTCCACTCTTTGTTATATTGCAGCCATTTGCTAAAATCATTTAAGTTCATTTTTTTCCTCATTAATGTACATACAGCACCCCATATTGACAGAAAAACACAGAATTGTTAACATTTTTGCAGATTTATTAAAAAAGAAAAACTGAAATATCACATGGTCCTAAGTATTCAGACCCTTTGCTCAGTATTTAGCAGAAGCACCCTTTTGATCTAATACAGCCATGAGTCTTTTTGGGAAAGATGCAACAAGTTTTTCACACTTGGATTTGGGGATCCTCTCCAGTTCTGTCAGGTTGGATGGTAAACGTTGGTGGACAGCCATTTTTAGGTCTCTCCAGAGATGCTCAATTGGGTTTAAGTCAGGGCTCTGGCTGGGCCATTCAAGAACAGTCACGGAGTTGTTGTGAAGCCACTCCTTCGTTATTTTAGCTGTGTGCTTAGGGTCATTGTCTTGTTGGAAGGTAAACCTTCGGCCCAGTCTGAGGTCCTGAGCACTCTGGAGAAGGTTTTGGTCCAGGATATCCCTGTACTTGGCCGCATTCATCTTTCCCTTGATTGCAACCAGTCGTCCTGTCCCTGCGGCTGAAAAACACCCCCACAGCATGATGCTGCCACCACCATGCTTCACTGTTGGGACTGTATTGGACAGGTGATGAGCAGTGCCTGGTTTTCTCCACACATACCGCTTAGAATTAAGGCCAAAAAGTTCTATCTTGGTCTCATCAGACCAGAGAATCTTATTTCTCACCATCTTGGAGTCCTTCATGCGGGCTTTCATGTATCTTGCACTGAGGAGAGGCTTCCGTCGGGCCACTTTGCCATAAAGCCCCGACTGGTGGAGGGCTGCAGTGATTGTTGACTTTCTACACCTTTCTCCCATCTCCCGACTGCATCTCTGGAGCTCAGCCACAGTGATCTTTGGGTTCTTCTTTACCTCTCTCACCAAGGCTCTTCTCCCCCGATAGCTCAGTTTGGCCGGACGGCCAGCTCTAGGAAGGGTTCTGGTCGTCCCAAACGTCTTCCATTTAAGGATTATGGTGGCCACTGTGCTCTTAGGAACCTTAAGTGCAGCAGAAATTTTTTTGTAACCTTGGCCAGATCCGTGCCTTGCCACAATTCTGTCTCTGAGCTCTTCAGGCAGTTCCTTTTGACCTCATGATTCTCATTTGCTCTGACATGCACTGTGAGCTGTAAGGTCTTATATAGACAGGTGTGTGGCTTTCCTAATCAAGTCCAATCAGTATAATCAAACACAGCTGGACTCAAATGAAGGTGTAGAACCATCTCAAGACGATCAGAAGAAATGGACAGCACCTGAGTTAAATATATGAGTGTCATAGCAAAGGGTCTGAATACTTAGGACCATGTGATATTTCAGTGTTTCTTTTTTAATAAATTTGCAAAAATGTCAACAATTCTGTGTTTTTCTGTCAATATGGGGTGCTGTGTGTACATTAATGAGGAAAAAAAAATGAACAAATGATTTTAGCAAATGGCTGCAATATAACAAAGAGTGAAAAATTTAAGGGGGTCTGAATACTTTCCGTACCCACTGTATATATCATTTCATTTCATTTAGTCATTTAGCAGACCCTTTTATCCAAAGCGACTTACAAATGAGGAAAACAGAAGCAATCAATTTTAGTATTAAAACAACTAACAAAATTTCAAAACTTAACATTTAAATGAAAACAATAAAAATAAAGCTAAAAACAACTCAAAATATTAAAGAACAAAAGGTATAAGAGTATAATAATGATTCTAACATAACACTAAGCCAAACAATGGCTTAGTGTTATGCGGAAATGGCTCCGTAAAGTGCTACCACTAGGAGAGCGATAAACGCAAACAATACTCGGCCACTTGAAAGAGGAAATCCATGGCTCATAAAGTGTCTTAGATTGGTTACAGCTGTGCATGTCATCAGTGCAATAGATGCTGGGAAATGCAGTCCGGAGCGACATGTAACAGTCTGTGTAGTGTGAGAGTCAATATAATACAAAAGCGACCTCTGGTGGCAAGTGGACGGAAGACCATGAACCGGATTCGTGACAGTAGGGTATTAATCTGTATTTGGACATTACATTTTGGTAACGGGGTTACATTTAAAATGTGAAACTCTGTTACCCATTTAGGCATAAGATTAATTTATTCACTATGTTATATAAATTCTCTATTTTATTTCTAATCTATTTATTACAAAATTACAGAAAGTAGGGTATTAAACTGTATTTGGACATTACATTTTGGTAACAGGGTTGTAGATAAAATGTGCAACCCTGTTACCCATTCAGGCATATGATTTATTTATTATTTTATATAAATTGTCTATTTTATTTCTATTTTATTTATTACAAAATTACAGAAAGTATGGTATTAAACTGAATTTGGACAATACATTTTGGTAATAATGTTATAGATAAAATGTGCAACTCTGTTACCAATTCAGGTATAGGATTTATTTAGCTATAATTTTATATAAATTTTGTCTCTTTTATTTCTATTTTATTTATTACAAAATTACAGAAAGTATGGTATTAAACTGTATTTGGAGATAAAATCTTAGTAACAGGGTTACAGATAAAATGTGCAATCCTGTTACCCATTCAGGCATATGATTTATTTATTATTTTATATAAATTGTCTATTTTATTTCTATTTTATTTATTACAAAATTACAGAAAGTATGGTATTAAACTGAATTTGGACAATACATTTTGGTAATAATGTTATAGATAAAATGTGCAACTCTGTTACCAATTCAGGTATAGGATTTATTTAGCTATAATTTTATATAAATTTTGTCTCTTTTATTTCTATTTTATTTATTACAAAATTACAGAAAGTATGGTATTAAACTGTATTTGGAGATAAAATCTTAGTAACAGGGTTACAGATAAAATGTGCAATCCTGTTACCCATTCAGGTATAGGATTTATTTATTATTTTATATACATTTTGTCTATTTTATTCATATTCTATTTATTACAAAATTACAGAAAGTAGGGTATTAAACTCTATTTGGACATTAAATTTTGCTAACAAGTTTATAGATAGAATGTGCAACTTTGTTACCCATTCAGGCATAGGATTTATTTATTTATTAATTATTTATTAATAATAAATAAATAAATCCTATGCCTGAATGGGTAACAGAGTTGAAATTTTACATAAAATAATAAATTATTATTTTATGTAAAATTTTGGTAACAGGGTTTTCCAAAAAAAAAAAAAAAAAAAAAAAAATACACTGCATAAAATATATATTTATTTTGAACTGCTCTGGTGGACGATATTCAGGTGAAGGAACCTCGCTTTAAAAAAAAAAAAAAAAAAACACTGACGTTTCAGGCCAAATTTTGTGCCCCGTTCATGGAAACTGCCTTGAAATAGCAAAAAGCTTTTTCCAGATGGATTATGTTGCTGGTCTTTATCGTACTCTCAGATGTTTGGCCACTCATAAGGGTCAGCACACTGTTCTACTATCAGCTCTCTGTGCATTCAGGCCCTTTGCAATGCTATCTTCCAGCACAGCCAGCCTCTATTTATTTGAGAACAAGAGTCTGTTCCATGCCTATTCCAGCCACTATTTCAAGGATACATGTATTTTTGGTCGCTGCATGATAGTCATTAAGTCTTTAAATGTATCCCATGGTGCAATTAGGCCACCCACACATGTGAGAAACTGGCTGGTGATTGGAGGGGGATGTCAGATCGTCGGCCCCCACGCATCTCCTCAGCTGGCGGTATCAGCAAGTTGCACGCTTTCACCACAGCTTTAGATTATGACAATGAGAACCATCGCAGGTTAAGAGCAAAGCTGTAATAGATTTTATGTGTGAAATGCTTCAGTGCAGTTTGGCACTTGTTCTAAAGCTGAACAAATTTAGTGGATGCTGATTAGTCCAGCTGTGCTAAAATACACAATATGATATGGTAGAGACTACATCTTTTACTTAGAGACTATATCTTTCTAGTGGAAAGATTGTGCTTAAAAAAAAAAAAAAAAAAAAAAAAAAACTGCTTATTAAATGGGAACTGGCAAGGTCTTTAAACAGTATTTGATCTTATATTTAATTTAATATTCATTTATTATTAATTTGGAGTGCGGTTACTGAGATGGCCTTTCTCAATAGGGTTGAAAGGAGGATCTGGTGGTTGACCGTATCAAAAGCAGCGGACAGATCCAGCAAGATAAGTAATGAAGACTTGGAACCCACTCTTGCCAGTCTCAACAACTGAGAGCAAGGCAGTTTCGGTCGAATGTCCACTTCTGAAGCCAGATTGGTTGCCATCCGGGAGGTTGTTCTGTGTGAGAAAGGCAGAGACTTGGTTGAACACAACTCGTTCAAGTGTTTTTGTAATGAAAGGTAGAAGGGAAATCGGTCTATAGTTCCCTAAAAGAGTTGGGTTAAGAGTGGGTTTCTTAAGAAGTGGGGTTATACGAGCCTGTTTAAATGCTGAGGGAAAAACTCCAGTGTGAAGGGATGTGTTAACGATGTGAGTGAGTGCAGGTACAACTACAGGAGAAATGGCTTGAAGGAGATGAGATGGAATAGGATCAAGCGGACAAGTAGTAGGATGACTGGAAAGGATGAGTTTAGAGACTTCTGCCTCAGAGAGTGGAGAGAAGGATGTGAACGAGAGTATGTTTGTTGGTAATATGTGTTTGACAGTTTGTGGTGTGGAGAACTGTGCAGTGAGGTTTGTAATTTTATTAATGAAGAATGAAGTCATCAGCTGTTAGAGTTGATGAAGGAGGGGGAGGAGGAGGACAAAGGAGGGAGGAAAATGTTTTAAAGAGCATGCGATAGTTAGGCGAATTGTTAATTTTATTGTGATAGTATGTCCTATTAGCAGTGGAGACATTAGCAGAGAATTCAGAGAGGAGTGATCGATATAAATTAAGGTCAGTAGGATTTTGTGATTTGTGCCATACCCTTTCTGCAGCCCTGAGCTTAGAACGATGTTCGCGGAGAACGTCAGATAGCCAAGGGGCAGAAGGGGTGGTACGGGCTGGCCTGGAAAATAAGAGGCAGAAAGTATCTAAACAAGACGTCAGAGTGGAAAAGAAAGTATCAGTAGCACTGTTAGCATCAAGAGATGATAACTGTTTAGGGGGGAGGAAGCGAAGATGAAACCATAGCAGATAGCTGGGAGGGTGAGAGTGAGCATAAGTCATGTCGAAAAGTGACATGTTGAGGGATATGTGTTGTGTCAGGAATCATGTTGAGGTTAAGAGTGAGGAGGAAGTGATCCAATGTGTGCAGTGGAGTAACCAGTACATGATCAGTGGAGCAGTGTCGTGTGTAAATAAGGTCCATTTGGTTGCCTGATTTGTGAGTAGCTGTAGTTAACACTCTCTTGAGATCAAAAGAGGCAAGTAGAGTGTGGAAGTCTGCAGCTTGAGGTTTATCTAGGTGGATACTGAAGTCTCCAAGTATAACTAAAGGAGTACCATCCTCAGGAAAGGTTGAGAGCAACACATTTAATTCTTCCACAACATTACCTAGTGGTCCTGGAGGTCGATAAATAACTACAAAATGGATTTTTAGAGGGTAGGTAACAGTAACCAAATGTGATTCAAAGGAGCTGCTGATACTCTGAGATGGTAAAGGAGTAAATTTCCAATTATTAGAGATGAGCAGACCAGTACCTCCACCTCTTCCAGTTAAACGGGGGGTGTGGGAAAAGGAGAAATTATTGGAGAGTGCTACAGGTGTAGCATTGTCCTCTGGTTTGATCCAAGTCTCTGTCAGGGTCATGAGGTTTAGCATTGAATGACTAGTAATGGAAATAGTGAAATTTGTCATAGCTTTGTTGACAGCAGACTGACAATTCCAGAGACCAACAGAAAAAGAAAGTAATGTATTACCAGACATAGGCAAAGTGCGCAGGTTTTTAGGATTGCTCTACCTACAGTGTGTGATGCGTGGTCAGCGAGTGGTAGTGATAGTAGTGATCTGGAAACACATAGTAAGAATTGGTTATAAGAAAACTAAAACAGAAGTGAAACAATTAGTAGGAAAGAGGATAAATAAAAAGCGATACTTATATCCCTTGCCGGGGTCCCTGCCTGGTGGAGTCGCACGGTAGAGTCGATGCTCTTTACACTCTTCGGTCTTCACACGGCGAGGGCTGCCGCGACTGCTGCCACGGTATACTAACCTTTTTTATACCCATCTAACAAACCACTAATTTAATTCAGCTGGACACACTTTCCTGTTTATCACAACAAATGGCCAAGCAAGTGCAGACACTGACAAGATACGCGATACAGTACGAGTCCAAACGCGATTTCAGCAAGTGTCTACACAGTAAACAAAACAAGCGTTTCCTAGCAACGACAAGTGTGTTAAAGTGTAGTAAACTCTAATGACACAAGTAAATACACTTACGAGCTGCTTTTAACTTCCGCTGATAAGACTGCTTCTCTCAAAGAGTATTTCTATACACTGTCTTCTGCTGGCACTTGAACACACTTTCCTGTTTATCACAACAAATGGCCTAACAAGTGCAGACACTGACAAGATACGCGATACAGTACGAGACTAAACTCCAAATTTTAATATGAATTAAATGTAGTTATTTCATAATTTAATATTAATTCAATTTCATACTAATTTAATTTAAAAATCAAATTTGTCAATCAGTATTTGATCCTATATTTCATTGTATTTTTTTAGTTTGTTTATTGTTTCTATGTGTTCTTTTAATTGAATTATTTAATATTAAACTTGTTTTAATACTCATTTAATTTATTTAATAAAATATTAATTTAATATTCACTCAGTGTATTTTGATATTCATGTAACATTAATTTTAAATAAAAGTAAACAGTATTTGATGTTATATTTCATAATTTGAATGAATGATTTAATATTCATTTAATTTTTAATTGAATGTAATATTCATTAAATTTTAATTGAAATTAAACAGTATTTGATCTTATATTTCATAATTTGTTTAGTTTTTTATATTTGTTCTTTAAAACTAATAATAATAATAAAAATGTATTAATAATTGAATTACTCAATTTTTAATTTAATATTCATTTAATTTAAATTAATATGTATTTAATTTACATTTTAATTTAAACACTCATCCATCTATCCATCAAAGTGTGGCACTGTGTTGGTTTCCTCTAGCATCTGTTCATCCATTTAAATCAGCTGTCTTGAGGAGGATATTTCTAATCAATAACATTTTTGAAGTCAAACTGAGATAATTACAGAGTCCAACATTTGCGTTTTTGCAAGAATAATCTCTTATCAAAATCTATTATTAATAAATAAGACGGTTGAGAACCAGTTCTTTATGTACAATAGTTGCTTAATTTATTTTTTCCCTCATAATTTGCATGCTGCATGTTTGAACTTAAATTATACTGTTACTTAATATCATTTTTTAATTTAAATCTTATAACTGAAGTGTGTAATTTCTGCACCACTAACATCACGAAACAAAACTACAAAACTGTTTCCAAACATAAAAAAATAGCAGATATCAAACCGTGTCCTACACTAGATAGATTGTGCAGCTCTTCAAGTGTCCCACACTTTCAAACCAAATAATTGTATCTGTCCACACAATGCAAAGCAGTTTATTGTGTTTCATGTCAGTGTGGCAAATCCTGCAACAATTCACCTCATAATATTCTTAGCCCCATATTGACACAAGAAAAATTTCAGCTGTATCTCTGAGTCGCTGCTTCATGGTATGAAATGTATTTATCCAACAATACGCAATATGCATCCAGTCAGCGCAAGGAAACGAATCGAAAACACTATCAACGAGGCCTGTAATGGTTGCTATTGTGTCTTCGCACATACATCAGTGGAGAAATATTGTGTCATTTTTGAAATTGCTAATGCATTCTGGAAGCTGTCGAGCTAGAAATGCCTTCAGTGACCTATGGATGAGAGTTTCTTCATATTGTGTCTGCATTCTGTTCCACTCTGTCTCTTTTTCATGCTCTTCATCTTCAGGGACACTAAGATTGCTTAAAAGGTTAGTTCACCCAAAAATGACAATGAAAAGCGGTTGTTGTTTGCTCAACCATAAATGATTTCTTCAGTCAATCCAAAAAAAGTTTTGAAGATAGTTCAAGCTGCTCTTTTCTATTATTAGGTATATAAAATTATAAGTTTAAAAGTCACTTTTAAGATGAAAAGTCAGTTTTAAAAGACATGAGGAATGAGTAATCATTTTCTTAAGTATTTTTAGTTTTGCTTTCCAGTTGACAAGTTGTTAAAACATGTAAGCAACTTATCCAAACATGCTAACAACTTGTTAAAATATGCTAGAAACATTCTAAAACATGCTATCAATGTGATAAAACATGTCAATAACGTTTATGTTTGCAACTTGCCAAACACGCTAGCAATGCGCCAAAAATGTTTGAAACTTGCTAAAAACATGTTAGCATCTTGTTAAAACATGCTAGGAATGTTCTTAAACATGTTAGCAATGAAAAAAAACTAATCATATTATAAAATATAAGATTAAATACTGTTTAATTTCAGTTAAAATGAAATGAATATGAAATTATTAAATTAAACTGAATTAATATTGAATTATTATTAAATTTAATGTTTTAAAAGAACAAATATAAAAAAAAACTATACAAATTATAAAATATAAGATCAAATACTGTTTAAATTCAATTCAAATTAAATGAATATTAAATTAAATGAATAGGAAATTGTTACATTAAATTGAATTAATATTAAATTATTAATGCATAATATACAATTAATATATTAATATGTAGTACTTAACTATTAACATTATTAATAATTATTAATCATATTATTATTGATATACACATTATGAAATGTAAGATCAAATACTGTTTAGGCTACTTTTATTTAAAATCAAATTAATGTTACATGGATATTAAACTAAACTGATTGAATATTACATTAATATTAAATTTAATTAAATAAGTGTTAAATCAAGTTTAATTGTAAATAATTAGATTAAAAGAACAAATATAAACTAAACTAATATTATGAAATATAGGATCAAATACTGTTTTTTATTTTAATTAAATTAATATGAAATTGAATTCATATTAAATTATGAAATAATTACATTTCATGGTATATAAACTCATATTTAATACATTAAATATTCAATTATAATAGACAATAAAACTAAATTAATATTATAAAATATAAGATCAGATACTGTTTAATTTTGATTAAAACTTAAATATCATTTATATTTAATATATAATATTATATATTATATATACTATTTAATATGTAAATATTATATTTAATATTAATGAATATTATTATTAACATTATTATTAATATTAACATAATTAAACTGAATGAATATTAAATCAAATTTAATTTAATTAATATTACATATTTAAATAAAAGAAAATAATAAACTAAATTATTATTAAATATAAGATCCAATACTGTTTAATTGGAATAAATTAGGTATTATATTAATACATGCTTGAAATGTTCTTAAACATGTTACTTACTTACAGTACTTACTGCCCGTCACCCCTATCAGGGTATGGGCCGTCAACAACAGATCTCCAGAATCCTCTGTCCTGGGGCATTCTCTCCAGCTGTTGCCAGGTATAACCCATCTTTGTGATGTCATCTTCAAGGTCACGCTTGTTTTGGCGGTTTGCGCAAGGTATGCCCTATCCAGCCCCATCTCCTCTTCCTGATTTCTTCCTCAGCAGGAAGACCCTTCTGAGGCAGCTGTTGATGAAGGTCTGGATTTTCCTGAGGGTGGTCTTGGTCGACCTACAGGTCTCTGCTCCATACAGTAAGACTGTCTTCACGTTGGAATTGAACAGTCAGATCTTGGTGGTCATGGACAGCTCCCTAGAGGCCCAGATGTTTTTGAGCTGTATGAAGATCGCTCTTGCTTTGCCAATCCTTGCCTTAACGTCTGTCTCTGTGCAGTCCTGTTGGTCTATGATGCTACCCAGTTAGGTGAAGGACTGCACTTCTTTCAGGGGAATTCCATTCAGAATCTTGATCTTGTCTTTGTGGACGTTGAGGCCAACTTGTGATGACATGAATGCCACAACGTTTATCTTCTCTTGCATCTGCTGTTGGCTTTGTGAAAGGAGGGCAAGATCCTCGGTAAATTCCAAGTCATCTAGCTGTTTCCACAAAGTCTACTGGATCCCGTTCCTGCGCCCGCTGGTGGACGACTTCATTATCCAGTCAATGGCAAGCAGGAAGAGGAACAAGCATTCTTGTCGGACTCCGGTTCGCACCTGGAAGCTGTTGGTAAGCTGCCCTCCATTGATAACCCTGCAGGACATGCCATTGTAGGAGTTCCTGATTAGGCTGTCCATTTATGTTGGGATGCCGTAGAACCTAAGGAGCTTCCAGAGGGTCTCTCGGTCCACGCTGTTGAATGCTTTCTCATAGCCAACAAAGTTGATGTACAATGGCGAGTTACATTCCAGAAACTGCTCAACTATGATGCGGAGCATTGCAATCTGGTCCGTGCAGTATCTGTTTTGCCGGAAGCCTGCCTGTTCATCTCGCAGCTGTGGGTCGATGATGTTCCTCATCCCCTCTAGAAGGACCCGCTTGAAGACCTTTCCTGGCATTGGAATGATGCCCCTGTAGTTGTCACAGTTGCTGAGGTCACGTATTCTTTCTTGTCCTTCCTAATACTCCTCTTCACTACTCTGAGAGTTTCTGCATATTCTTCTTGAGCCTTGGCCTTTGCTACTCTAGTCCTGCTGTTGTTGACTGTTTCCTTCTTTCCTGTCTTCTATCTTGGTCAAGGACTCTACTGTGAACCACTCCTTCTGTTGGTGTTTCTTTAGCCCCACTACTTCTTGGCATGTTGATCTTAGTGTCTCCTTCACTTTCTGCCACCTGTTGAGCACATTATCCTCCTCTTCAAAAAGGTCCTGAAGCACTTTGCACTTATTTTCCAGCACCAGACCAAACTGTTCTCTCGTCTTTCAGAAGTCTGACATTATACTTCACTCATCAGTCTGATGCATCAGTCTGGTTTCTTTTCAGCTTAAGTTTCAGTCTTGCCACCACCAAGTGATGGCTGGATGCCACATCTGCTCCTCTTCTCACTCTGACGTCCTGCAGGGATCTTCTGAACTTCTTGTTAATGCAGACGTGGTCGATCTGATTTTCTGTCGCGCTGTCTGGCGATATCCGTGTACTCTTGTGGATCCGCATGTGGGGGAAGATGCTGCCTCTAATGACCAGGTTGTTGAATGCACACAGGTCCACAAATCTATCTAAATTCTCGTTCATAACTCCCAGGGTGTGTGTGCCCATGACTTGTTCGTATCCAATGTTGTCTGACCTAAGCTTGGCATTGACATCTCTCATGAGGATAGTGATATCCTTGTCTGTATAGGTCTCGAAGATCTTCTGCAGTCTATTGTAGAACTGATCTTTATCCCACTCTTCACTGTTGTTCGTTGGAGCGTAGCACTGAGTGATGTTCATCTTGTTCCTCCTCCTCTTGGTACAGAAAGATGCTGTGATGATCCTGGGGTCATGCGCCTCCCATCCAATCAGAGCCCTCTGTACCTGTTTGGACAACATGAAGCCTACTCCTTGTGTGTGGGGTGCGTCACTCTCTTCACGCCCTGAGTACAGCAACGTTCTCCTGTCATCAGTCGTCTCTGTCCAGCTTGGGTCCACCGTGCTTCGCTGATGCCTAACAAAGTCAGGTTGTTGTTCCTCATCTCGGTTGCTACCTGCGCCGTCTTTCCTGACTCGTACATGGTCCTGACATTCTATGTGCTGATGTTTGTTCTCCTGAAGGAGAGAAGGGTAGTCGGCTTTGTGGCTTCCTTCTGGCTTTCACCACACAGCCTCATACGTCTTCGTGAAGAAGATCCTTCCTCTCTCAGGGCAAAGTTTTCTGTTTTATCTGTAATTGAAATTTCTGTAGCGTTTTTTATTTATTTATTTATTTTTTTACGGGTTGGGGGTGCTAACCCCACGCCCAACCTGACTTAGGACAGGCACGTTAGCAATTCAAAAAATAAAAATAAAAAATTGCATATACTATATGAAGAGTTCAGATGCAAAAGCATCTAAGTGCTATTTGAAATTTTCTTCTACAATTAGCATTTTTATCAGACTCTTATGTGTAGGTTCAGTAATTTCACTTTAATGGCAATGTATAGGTTCTTTTCATTTCCATTAAAGTGAAATAACTGAACATAAACATAGGAGCCTGATAAAAATGCTCATTTTAGAAGAAAATTTCAGACGGCACTTAGAGGCTTTTGCATCTGAACTCTTCATATATATATCCAGAGGCGCAGTGCGGCTTCAGATCCCAGAGATCAACGATCGACATGATCTTCTCTCTGAGACAGCTGCAGGAGAAGTGGCGGGAGCAGAGACAGCCACTTTACATCGCCTTCATCGACCTGACCAAGGCCTTTGACTTGGTCAGTAGGAAAGGCCTCTTCATCTTACTGCAGAGGATCGGATGTCCCCCCAAGCTTCTGAAGATGGTCACGTCCTTCCATGATGGAATGAAAGGCACCGTCCAGTACGATGGCTTATCTTCGGAACCTTTTCCGATCCGAAGCGGTGTGAAACAAGGCTGTGTTCTCGCCCCGACACTCTTCGGCATCTTTTTCTCCCTGCTGCTGTGCCATGCCTTCAGTCAGTCAGAAGATGGTGTCTACATTCGCACTAGGAGCGATGGTAACCTTTTCAACCTTGCACGTCTGCGCGCAAAGACCAAGGTGCGCAGGGTCCTGATTAGAGAAATGCTGTTTGCTGATGACGCCGCCCTGACTGCCCATACCGAGGAAGCACTGCAGTGTCTCATCAGCAGCTTCGCTCGTGCTTCTGATGAGTTTGGGCTGACCATCAGCCTGA
Source organism: Spinibarbus caldwelli (assembly GCA_039654775.1). NCBI lineage: Eukaryota > Metazoa > Chordata > Actinopteri > Cypriniformes > Cyprinidae > Spinibarbus > Spinibarbus caldwelli. The sequence goes on from CM077231.1 coordinate 18,398,094, forward strand.
AGAAAACAAACATCATGGGCCAGGATGTCAGCAGCACTCCCTGCATCTCCATCGGCGATCACACCCTCGAGGTAGTGGAGGACTTTACATATCTTGGCTCCACTATCTCCAGCAACCTCTCTTTGGACAATGAGTTGAACACCAGAATCGGCAAGGCATCAATAGCAATGGCCCACCTGACCAAGAGAGTGTGGAACAACGGTATGCTCACCACCAACACCAAGATGAAAGTGTACCAGGCCATTGTCCTTAGCACTCTTCTTTATGGCAGCGAGACGTGGGCTATGTACATCTGGCAAGAACGCAGACTTAACTCTTTCCATCTGCACTGCCTGAGGAGGATCCTGGGCATCACCTGGCAGGACCATGTCCCAAACACTGAAGTGCTGGCCCAGGCTAAAATATTCAGCATGCACGCACTTCTTTCACAAAGACGCCTACGCTGGCTCGGCCATGTCTGCCGAATGCAGGATGGCCGGATTCCTAAGGACATCATGTATGGTGAGCTTGCCTCTGGCACTAGACCAACAGGCAGACCAGCGCTCCGGTATAAAGACGTCTGCAAGTGTGACCTGAAAGCCGGAAGCCTGAATCCCGCAGATCTGGAAGCCGCCACCGCAGACCGTGTCAGCTGGCGGCTCACCGTAAGGACCAGCATAAAACTGAGCGAGAGAAAGAGAGAGGACCAGTGGGAGGAGAAGAGGCAGCGTAGAGGGCAGAGAGCAGAGTCAGTGCCCACAGAAGCAGAAGCAGTCACAGGCTTCATCTGTGGTAACTGCAACAGACTCTGCCGCTCTCGTATCGGACTGTTCAGCCACAGCAGGCACTGCAATTCTACAACAGACTGACTTGGGCGCAGATACTCCATTGTCTCCCGAGACAGAAGGATGCCAGCAGCAGCAGCATATATAATATAATATGTATATATATATACATATTAGGGCTGTCAAAGTTAACGTAAATTCATTTTAACGGCACTAATTTTATTAACGTGCGATTAACGCAGCGCGCATTTTCTGTTTGACCCGTGGCCTAACGCGTAATTGGACAAATGGAGGAGATGCACAGTGTTGCCAACTTAGTGACTTTGCAGACCCCTTTAGCGATTTTTGTTTCCCCCTCTTCAAAAAAGTGCCTAGCGACAAAACTTTAGGGTTTAGTTTCTGAGACTCGCTGGTACTGCCGCGTGAGCGCGAGGTCTTGCTGTCCCAGCGCACGCACACACCTCTCTCTCTATGTGCGGCTGCTCTGTTCAGCGCGCGGCGGAGAGAAGCAGTGCTTTCAGTTAAACACAGATATTATGTAGCTTCTCTAATTTTACATGAAAGTATAGCCAAAATCACAGCACAGCTATTGTCATTATCTTATGTGTATTTGATTTTATCAGACGACGGCTCAATTATCAGGATTTTTGTGCAGATTAACATCTTGGAAAGGAGAGCTGGTTATGTAGCCTAATGGGTCGCGTTTGAATCACTATTTCATATTCATTCCGTTGTTGTCTGACAACAGAAACAGTAAAATATATCAATGAAAACAGTTTTATTGAGAATTTAGCTGCATCAAAATACAGTATGTGGGCACAGAGAGGCAAACAAATCTAATAATAAATAATAAATCTACATTTTGCATTTTCAGAAGAAGTGAGCTGCCCTGTCATGCAAAAATGTAAACAGGTTTGTGTAAGTAAATTGCTCAGTGCAAAGAAAGAGAAGTAATGGGAACCTGGTATTTATTTTTTCATGTGTCTAATAGACATGAGCAAGTTCTTTGAAAAAATATCTATGACCTTTGAAACATGCCTACTCTTTGAAACTTGTCTACTCTATGTTGACTATGGTTTCAACAATAATAAACATACATTTGCATAAAGCATCCATATTTGTCCATGCCCATGTGGATTAGAGTATTAAAAACTTGAAAAGTATTAATTTAAGGTACATTTAGAAAAAAAGAAAAAAAAAAAAAAAGTGTGATTAAGTTGTGATTAATCACGAGTTAACTCATGACAATCATGTGATTAATCGCAATTAAAAATAAATAAAAAATAATCGATTGACAGCCCTAATATATATATATATATATATATATATATATATATATGTATATATGTGTGTGTGTGTGTGTGTGTGTATGTACCTGTTTTTCTATTCAGGTGGGGACTTAAACCTGAATACACACAGACTCGTGGGGACTCGTGTCACGGTGGGGACCTAAATTGAGGTCCCCACGGGTAAAGAAGCTTATAAATCACACAGAATGAAGTTTTTTGAAAATCTAAAAATGCAAAAAGTCGCCTGTGAGGGCTAAGTTTAGGTGTAGGGTTGGTGTAGGGCAACAGAATATACAGTCTGTACAGTAGAAAAACCATTAGGCCTATGGAAGTCCCCACAAGAATAGTGAAACAAGTGTGTGTGTGTGTCAAAATCTTCTTGTTTACAAATATTTAACTGTCAGAAAAAAGTCAGAAAAACACTGATTAAAATAAGACTAAAATAATATTTTGTAAATGTCATTTTCAGTTTAAAAACATAATATCCCAATCAAGGAATTTAAAATTTAATTGTCTCCTTACAGCCACAGAAATATTCTAATTGGTTTGTTAACATGTTTAAGGAAACCCTGAGACCTCAAGCCATCAGACCAAGAGTGGTTAGATGGCCTTTGACACCCTTAAACAATAAAGACAGAGATAAGTGGGGTCAGTGTGAAATATGATTAAACTAGAGGCTTGTGCACGCCTATGATTTAAAGAGTGTGCTGCAAACAATTCATCTTCACAACCCACACACATAGTCAGCTAGTTTTTTTTTTTTTCTTTTTCTTTTTTTTTTGTGGAACGAAAAACTAAAAGCGGGAGAGAGGAGGACATGCCGTGGGGTAGGTGGACCAAAAAAAAAAAAAAAAAAAAAAATCGGGCCAGAAAAAGCAGGTCTCTTTGGGAATATTTTAACAGGTAAACACATACAATTTAATATGTGCAAATGCCAGGGTTTGAAAGCAATGCAGACGCAGTGTTCCACTTTTTGCTGTGCTTTGTAAACAGCTGGTTTGCAGATATTAATTTAGTTCAATTGTTGAGGGGAGAGAGCGAAATTTGTGATCATTTACAATTAATGCAACATTTGTAAACAAACACGGTGTTTCAAAAATAAACACGCGTACCTTTTCCCTGCTGTAATTAGCACATTTATCATACAGTTGGTGATGTCCAAAGTTTAAATGTATTGTTGTTTCATGCTCTCTTCCTGACCAGAGAATTGCCAGTGTTGGGAATAACTACGTTTTTCAGTAGTTTGCTAGTAGCTGTTTTAATTTAGTTAGCTTCTCTATTAAAGGGCTAGCCAACTTTTTCCAACAAGTAGCGATGTATCAGGACCCAACGCGTACATGTAAACAACTCTCTCATCTCTCGTGTAGTGTTGAACAGTCCGATTTATTCTAGTGAATCGATTCATACTAAATGGCTCACTCACACGTAGCACTGTAGTTCTGGAAATCCGATTCATTACAGTGAATCGATTAATGCCAAACGGTTCGCTCATGAAGGTAGCTTTGAAAAGCCTGATTCATTCATCCCAAACAATCCTCTCTCACACGTAGCTGTGATGAAATTCGTGAAAGTCTGATGAATTCGTGAATCGGTTCATCCTAAAGGGTTTTCTCTCACACACGTACTGTAGCGTTGATATGTCCGATTCTTTATAGCGAATCCTTTGAAAAGTACTCATTCTAGTGAATCGATTCATTCAAATCCCCTCACTCACACACATGTAGCTTTGAAATGTCTAATTCATTCTAGTGAATCGGTTCATCCTAGGATTCTTTCTCACATTGGAAAGTCTGAATCATTCTAGTGAATCGATTCATTAAAGATTTTATATTTTATTTTACTTACAAAACGTTTTTTACCTCTTAAGTAGCCTAACTTAATTGTAGCTGATTTTTAACCTCAAATGTTAGCGCCGTACAACCAAACACAATCATCTCTTTCCACTCTCGTTTAGTTTTGTAAATTCTAGTGAGTCGACTCATTCTAATCGGTTCTCTCTCACATGTAGTGTTGAAAACCTCGATTCATTCTAGTGAATCGATTCTAAATGGGTCTCTTAAGGCCCATTCACACATAGGATGAAAACTATAAAGATAACAATAAAGATATAGTTCTAAAAATCATTCTCAATATTAATAGCAGAGTCCACACCACAGCTATAACGATAAAGGCACAGAAAAACATTGACACTCAATCAGAATCCATCCCATTATAACGAGCTTGAGAATTTAAAGCGGCAGACACGCTTAGAATATAAACAGACGATATCGTCTGCTGGTGTGGATGCCAATATCGTTATCTTCATAGTTATCTTTATAGTTATCGTTCTTGGTGTGAAAGGGGCTTTACACATGTAGCTTTATGGCGTGTAATATGGCTCCCCCTCACACATGTAGGGAAGTTAATTCTAGTGAATTGGTTCATTAGGACGGTTCATTAAATCAACAAAAAAGTTTCAAATCCATGAACTATTCACTAAATTTTTGATGTGATATACTGTATATTAAAGGCCGCGTGAACCGGAAGTTGCTGACGACATTATTTCAGTATGGTGACGTATTTCCAACTGAAACAGAATACTGAGTAGAGGGCGGGGTTTTATTTTTGCGCGACCTCCTCTCATCTCATACTTGCAGCAAACTAACGGTTGAAGGGGCGTGGTTAAGCAAATTCTGTCCAACCCGTCAAACTGACATCATCAGAAAGAATGCCATTCCAGAGCGGAAGCAAATGATCAGACTTTGATTAAAGATTACCAAGACAAACAATTTTTTCAGTCGATTAACTTGCATGGATTAATTGTTCACCTTAAGACTAGCAATGTGCGCTAACAAAATAAATATTGTAAATTTTGATTTCATGAGTACTTTAACGTGTTTTTGTTGTTTTCAGTACCTGTTCAACTGAGATAATTCGTTCAAATCCAGTTCATTCAAATCACAGGACTAGTTATCAGATTTTTGACTAGGAAAGATGTATTCAGTACAGGCCTACCTGTTTAAGTTTGATGTAACTAAAATCATTCATTCAAAAACACTAATATTTTGTAGTTTATAGTGTATCTATTTTTTTATTTATTTATTTTTTTCAAAACAGTAGAGTACCTTGATTTTAACTGCTTTAAATTTTTGATTCGTTTCAAAGTAGCTTCCCCAACACTGGGAATCACCCCTTTAACTCCTGTATGCTTGACTGAATTTTCTTGATTTCTTCTTTACAGTCTTCTTCAGCAGCAGTTTTGGCGGCCCCCTTCCTCGGGACCTGAGGGCAACTGTCTCAGTTGGTTCTTCTCCACACTAAACCTGGGTCTGACCAAAGTGGGGCTTGTCTAGCAAGATTGATAGAGGCTTTCAGTGCCATAGACATAGTGATCTATCTCCAGCGCCCACTTCTGTGGTGTCCTGCTGGAGAAAAGCAGCTGTCCTACAGAACTTGCTCTTATAGACTCAGGTTAATGTGTCCGAGTAGTAGAATTCTTATCTCTTTGTCTAACAAGGTCAAATACACAGTGACCCAGAAAAAGAGGTAAGCCGAGGAACCGTTTCTGTGCAGCCGGTTGGTTATGCTGTCTTTATTTGTGGAGAAGGGTGAAGGGAAGATGTATATAGAGATATAGAGGTTAAAGATCTGGGCTAGTAATCCCGAAATGATCCAGATGATCCATGAACATGAGCACTGTGTCCTTGAGCAGGACAATTAACCTCAGGTTGTGGAGATATTGTTTTCGTCTTAAAGAATGGTTCAGTTTCATGTCACAGCTGTTACTATATCATGTTTTTTGTGTTTTTTTTCTACTGGCCTAATGCTTTATTGACAGCTCAGCCAAGCATCCAAGATCAGAACAGTCCATCTAATAATAAATATTTAACCCTCTGGCCCTCTTCGGTCATTTTTGACCGAAAAATTTTATATTTTGAAATTTAAAAAATCTTAGCTTCATCGGAATGAGAAGATACTTGGTGACTTTTGTCACATTAGCAATATGAACACACAAAAAAATCATGGACATGATTCGGATAAGTTAAAGGGTCAAAAAAAAAAAAAAAAAATAGTCACACTTGAATTCTTCGCTGTCAAAAATGACCGACATAGGAAATGAATGGGAAATACGAAAAAATGTGAAAACTCGGTGAACCTTTTGGTGGTACAAACTACAAATCAGCCACTGGTCAGATTTGTAGTTTCTGACCAGAAACTCCCCCCCCCGTTGTTAGTTTATTATGTGTTTCATCATAATTGCTGTTCCCTTCTGAAGTTTTAACATTTATTAAATTACATTGAATACAATATCAATTAATTGCTAAATGTTTGTATAAAGTGTTTTAATTATCAAATACTGAGTAACAAAAATGCTTTCTATGTGTTCCCTTTCTAACAAGATTTTAATGTTTGACTGTAATCAATGTAAAACCTGATACTTATCTAACCAAAAATATCTAAAACTTGACAAAAAGTAGTCTTTTAGAATGTCTAGATATATATCTAAATGCAAAACCTAAAAAAAAAAAATAAGAAATTATATCTAAAAAGCAACCGGAATCCAAAAGCCTCTGTATACATCTATATAGGGTGCTAATACAAGAGGTTACGCAACATTACAAAAGTTTTTATTTTTTAATGCCTCCAGATGGCCCAATTCTCACTTCAAAAAATGGATTTTAAATGCCTTCACGCTATTTTAATGTAAAATATTGCATTTATTAAAAAGTAATAAATAAATATATAATAAATAATAGAGAAAATAGCTAATTAAAATTGTAGAGATATTGCATAGTATCATAAAATTCTCTCAAAATCATAAATGATAATCAAAAAAATATTATTGAACAAAAATATATTACAATGATTTTCCTGAAAAAACAAAAAGTTACATTTCGAGGCTTCGGTCACTTTTGACCACGAAGAAGGCAAGTGTGACTCCTAAACGAAGAGGGCCAGATGGTGAATACTGTGTCATTGATATGGAAATTACATTCTGTGATATATATACATGGTACGTTTATTTTCTATTGATTTTGTGGTTTGCATTTATTTCCAAACCTGTTAATAAGATTTGGGCTAAAAACAGTTTAAATGCCTAGTTTGAGTGATTTGGTGCTTTTAACAATAAATAAAAAGTAAAACAATTAAATAGACGACATTTATAACATTTGTGTGTGTGTGTGTGTGTGTGTGTGTGTGTGATAAAATATTGTATAAATAAATAAATAAATAAAATGAAAACATATGTTGCAAAAATAAGTTTAAATTATATATAATATTACCTTATGTAACTTGTATTAACTTGTGTACCGGTTGAATAAATGCAGTCTATTCATTATTTATTTATTTATTTATTTATTTAAAAATTGAACATACTGAATGGAATTATGTACTTGCCTGAATAATTAATATTGATTGATAGATTGATTGATTGATTGATTGGAATACAAGTAAAAACCGTGTGGTAATGGTAATTAGTGCTAATTAGTTTAGTAAATACATAATTAAAATATTTTACTAGACACTTTTGCAAACAAATGTTGGTTTGTAGTTATTGATAAACATATATTTCCACAAATATATTACCTTGTGTCACTTCTAATAACTTATGTAAGGGTTGAATAGTTACACTGAATGCAGTCAACAACATTTTTTTTTTTTTTTTAACTGAGATAATGGAATGAAATTATTAACATTTACATTGATATTTATTCATTTAGTGGATGCTTTTATTCAAAGCGACATACAAATGAGGAATACAACAAGCAATTCATCATAAATTGATTCAAATGATGTTCCTGGGTGTCACTTTTTTAAAGGATTTATAAAGTGAAAATCATGTGGTGACAGGGTGATTAGATTGTTATTTAGTTAATAATTAAAACATTTTTCTCCAATTATTTGAAAATCAATTCATCAGACTAAAAAAAAAAAAAAAACATATGATGTTATGATTTTAATTGTTAGATGCAGTCAAGGTGGTCATGACTGGCCAACCCACCATTTTAGTGCAGGCAAATTAACGTGCTTTAATGCAAGCTACTTTTCATGGTATTTCATGCTAAATAATGGTTAATCTAATCTATGTCTACTGGTTGCCAACAAAAAAACATGACATTTGTACATCTAATGCTTGATAGCACTAATTTACACCCTATTTCTGCTTCTCCGTAATTTTCTACATGCATCATCGTTGCGCAACATGACACACAAAGGCGAAGATGATGAGCAAAGAGAAGTCTAGAGAGGGATCGTAGCACGCGCTGGGTGAGTGCATTCAAGAGCTTGTCATGGGAAGTTGGTTTGTGCCATGATGAAAGCCATTCCGTGAAACAAACCCCATTCATCACTGCATCCCCAGAGCCGGGGACAGAGACAGCGCTCGCATCCACTCCAGTCCTGCCACTGCAGCTGCACACACAGACGCTAAAAGAAAGACGCTCTCTCTTCAATGCCAGTCTGTGGCGTTGAAATGCCATCGCTGTCCTAGTTTGTGACACATGGCTTCTGACGATTCAATTGAGGGGTAAATAAAAGCCAGTAAAATAAAACATGGCCTCTAATATCTTATATGAAATATACCTAAATGCATTTTGGTTTAAAGTGCCTGCCAAATGCTACAATTTAAATGTAAATGAAACTATTGTATTAGCTATCTGTTATATGAAAATTTGAAATGATCATAAAAAATGTAATGCGACAAGCTCTAATGCATGCTATACAACCAGTGTCAGCGGCTTGCCCCAAGTAAGTGCTGTGTAAAGTGTAAATCAGCGGGAATGAGGGTCAACACCTCCAAATCTGAGGCTGTGGTTCTCAGCTGGAAAAGGGTGGATTGCCCGCTTTGGGTGCGGAATGGGTTGCTTCCCCAAGTAGAGGAGTTCAAGTACCTCTGGGTCTTGTTCGTAAGTGAGGATAGGTTGAAGCACGAGATTGACAGGCGGATTGGTGCAGCGGCAGCACTAATGCGGTCATTGTACCGGGCCGTCATGGTGAAGAAGGAGCTAAGCCTGAAGGCGAAGCTCTCAATTTACCAGTCAACCTATGTTCCAACCCTCAACTATGGTCATGAGCTCTGGGTAATGACCATAAGAATTAGATTCTGGATAAAAGCGGCCAAAATTAGTTTTCTCTGCAGGGTGTCTGGGCTGACCGCTCAGACATCTGGGAGACACTCTGAGCCGCTGCTCTTCTGCACTGAATGGAGCCAGTTGAGGTGGCAAAATAGTTTAAGACATGCTTTTTTGGGCGTTAAATAATGGCGCAAATACCAGTAATTTGACGAGCGCATACGTTAGTAAATTTTGTTGTGTGATTCATTTGAAAACTCTCCTCCCATAAATTATGCGTCTGAAAGGGAAACTCCTATAAATGCATATTCAATAAGGTCAGACGCAAAAACAATTGCTTTTCAGTGCTAATTCGTCACTGCACGTCTTTAGTAAATCCTGACAGTATCCTGACAATCCTGGTTTGCGCTGGTGCAAGCTGTTAGTAAAACTGGCCCCTGAACAAGCTAATCAGTGTCTTCAGGATAGTCTCAGCCTCAGACATCACGCCCATGAACCGTTGGCTGAACGTCTGATGCATATCACACACAAAATTGGAAACACTTCAGGAGTTTCAAAGTCTTCATCAGATTGGTTGAATTATACAGGATTTCCAAGAGATGTGTGTCGCGTTCTTTAACATTCTGCCTGGAAACACAGATGCCATTATGCAAAAACTGCTCATGGAAGAAGAAAGCCATCATGTTTACAACTGTGACGATGAGCACTTATCACAATCAACTAAACGCTGGATTTTCAAAAGTATGTGAAATATGTAAAGTTCACAGCATAGACTCTTTAAAATACGTCCAAGAGTTTTACACACCAGTCTGTTATCATGGGGACATTTCCACACCCCTAAACATGATGCACCACAAAACAAAATGTGATTGGTTGCTTTACCTGTCAGTCATATGGCCTCTTTGGTGGTCCTTAGCCATTCAAGACGGCGAAGGTTCCCAGACCTTCTGCCGTCAGTCTGAAAGTCTGGCTACACAAGACCATCTTCAGGATTACTAAAGCTATAGGCAGGTGAGATTTTTTTTCAGGATTGGAGCTAAACTCTGCAGGACAGTGGTTCTCTAGGAACGAACTTGCCTACCCCTGACCTAGGGTATGCTGAAGGGATTATATCACTTAGCTCAGTGGTCCCAAACTCAATTCCTGGAGGGCCACAGCTCTAGACAGTTTTGCTCCAACCCTACTCAAACACACCTGATCTAGCTAATCAAGGTCATCAGGATTACTAGAAACTTCCAAGCAGGTGTGAGTTGGAGCTAAACTCTGCAGAGCTGTGGCCCTCCAGGAATTGAGTTTGAGACCACCGTCTTAGCTGGTCTGGGAACACCTTGGGACCCCCCAGCATGAGCTAGAGGAAGTAGCCAGGGAAAAGGATGTATGGGTGTCCTTACTTAGCCTACTGCTACTGCAACCCAGTCCTGGAAGAGTGGTTGAAAATGAATGGATAGATATTATTTTTTGAGGTTTTTCAGCTTTGTTTAAGCTAGCATTAAATCGATATTGTAAAGAAAGCAGCATGACTAAACCAGACATTTCAAAGTTACACAGGTCACGTTAAAATGAAGAATTTTCACGGCTCTCCAAGGCTGCAAATACAAACGACAAACTAAATTAAAAATCTTTATCGTGATTTTAGCAATTAGGCTGAGATAAGTATTCTTGCATTGCCTTTAGAAACGCAAATAAATAAAGATCATAAAACTTTCCAAATTGCCAAGAAACCTTCATTAAACCAAACATATCTGGTTGTGCTTCTGTAACTGCACTTTATTGCCTCGGTGCACAATGACAAATGCTGGCAGTTCTCTAAATAGCGCTGGTAATTATAGCCCAAACTATCAACCCCAGATAAGACAAAAAGGTGAACGGCTGCCCCTCCCAGCCCCAGGACAGATAAACACTGGTTTCACCGGTATGAGCAGAACGCAAAAAAACCTCTCTGTCCTTTAAACTTTAGGCAACTGAGATTCTCATTTCAAACGGTAAGCGTCTCTGACATGAGGCTCTAATGGAATTTTCAAGCACTGGGGCGTTTTGCCCCCCTCATTTCATTTGTTAAAGTCAGGCCTATTACTCACACAAGTTGTGCTTCACGGAGCAAAGAGGATTTCTAATCTTTAAACAAGGAAAGTTAAAAAGCTGAAGAAAAGTGATACATACCTATGGATTTTCTGCCTCTTCCTTCGCTGCCGTTAAATGTAACCTGTAGCTCAAGCATCGACGGTGCTGATGAAAACTAAACGCAATCCTAAAGGGAGATTTCCATCTGAATCCATTTAAACTTCTGTAAGTATTGCGCTTTGGCGTTTGTCATGTGCTCGTGATTATTCCTGTGAGCGCCTTCCCACAAGACTGCTTGTTCAGACAATTAAATCACTAACTTTACTGTCATGGTATCTTAAAACATGACTGCCATCATCGGTCCAGTGAGACGATATGATAACAACCTGACTTTTGCAATTACTTCCTTGGCAGTAGTTGATTTAGGGCACCTATACATTAGAGAACGCTGTGAATACATTGATTTCAACAGGGATTGTGCATCACAAGGATACAGAGAGAAAATGCAAAGCTTTTGTGAAAGTGAGACTGTTATGCGACCAACCTTGTGAAAACTTTTGCTCTTGTAAATCCAATTGACTGTAATTCCAAGATTACAGTTAAAAAGAGTTTGAAATTAACATTGCTGATTAGCCGGCTAGCTGTCAATGTTCCCATACGAAAATTAACCATGGTTTTATTATAGTAAAAATGTAGTAACCATTTTGTTTTGTTTTTTTGGTAGTAAAACCATGGTTAATTTTCGTAAGGCTTAAAGTGCTAAAAAGGACAATTAAAATAATATTTTGATTTCCTTACAACTATGACAGCTTAGCATAGTGCTAATTGATAAATCTATTAGATTAGCATACCAACTGATTAGCCTTCTAACAACCACTATTGCTACAAATGAATAACAAGAAATGCTATTTTGATTTCAGTTAGTCAGCTTAGCATACTGCTAACTGATAAATCTGATTAACAAACAAATAGCTAATTAGCTTGCTAAAATGCTAATAGGTACAACTATTCGATAGTCTGCAAGGTTTCTAGGTTGCTACTGTATGCTTTTAAATTGATATAGACCTTTGTCATGCAGTTTTTGCAGTCAGTTTGTAAGCTAAGCTAGGCGGCTTTGGATACCACTAGCCAGTTATCCTGCTAGTTGATTAGCCTGGTATCCTACCTTACAGCTAAGCATACGGCTAGTTAATAATACCCATAGCTGCTTGTTAAAATAGCTAAAAAGGATAACTAGAATACTGTTCCTTACAGCTAGCTGGACAGTTTAGCATACTGCTAACTGACAAATCTGTTGTATTAGCATATAAATAGCTAAATTATAGCATGTTAAAATACTAAATATACTGTTTGTTAGTCTGTAAAGTGCACTTTTGAGGAAGTACTAATAATTGTGTCAAGCATTATTTAACATTCAGTTTTAGCAGTTACTTTGTAATTAGTCAATTGAATGCTACACAGCTAATTAGCTCATTAAAACCAATAGCTGCTATGAAAACATAACTGAAATTACTTAGTTGATTACCTTACAGTTAGCATGACAGCTTAGTTACTATAAAAAAACCTGTTAGATCACAGCAATAGCTGATTAGCTTGCTAATATCTAACACCACATTAAAAGGATAACAATAGCAAGAGGACATACTAATAAATGTATTCATGTATCAACAAAAATTGGTCAAAATAAACATTTATCATTTAGTTTTAGCAGTTAGTTTGTAAGCTAAGCAGGTTGTTTTGGATGCCGCTAGCTGATTATCCTGCTTATTTAGCATACAATAACTGCTTAGCCTGCTATTCTGCCTTACAGTAGCCTGGCAGCTCAGCATATTTTTATAGTTGATAAATCTACTACATTAGCATACAAATAACTGATTATAATCACAGCCTGCAAAAGAGCTACCACTGCTACAAAAGGACAACAAGAAAGGCGATTATGATTACCTTACATCTAGCCTGACAGTTTAGCATACTACTGGTTAATAAGCCTGCTAGATTAGCATAGCAGTAGCCAATTAAAACAGATAGATGTTACAAAAGCATAACTAGAATTTCTAATTTGATTACAGCTAGCCTAACATCTTAGTGATAAACCTGCTGGATTAACACAACAACAGCTAATTAGCATGCTAAAAGTTATTACTGCTACAAAAGGATAATTAAAAGTACTATTTTCATTTACTAAGATCCTTTTTTTATGATTTCAACACACCTTTTTGCACAGCCTCAAAATGAATCGTATTTATTCATATAACTAAAGCTCATTTTGATGCTTTTTGGCTAATAACCTTGTGTTCAAATGCAAGCAAATACCTTCATTTAAACAAAAGCTTTTAAAAAACACGTATATATTCTTATGTAATATTTTTAATGCCGTAATTGTATGCTACACGATTCAATCAGGGGTGTTATTTGCATGAGAGATTTTCCAAACGAGTCGTGTGAATTAATACCGGATCGCGCAGTCCGCTGGGGATCTAAATGAGCGTAATGACCCATGCAATTTACATCTGATGCATAGCATGTAAATTAGGATGTGACACCTTTTATGAGTGGCAAAATTTGCATTTGCCCATCATTCAAAACGCCAAGCTGTATGGCTGGTCAACGTATAGCAAGGTAATTGTGTAACTACTTTGCAGTACGTTCATGACTAATTTCCTGTACAAGGCCATTCATTTATAGTTTTCTCTGCGTTAAAATGAGTTAAAATGACTGAAGGTCATTGAAAGAACGAGAATTCAGAACATACCAATAATTACTCTTGGTTAAATGTAAGAGCTTTGATGCTAGCAAGGATAGTTCATTCAAAAATATTATCTTATCCTAATTTATTCCCCCTTATGTCATTGCAAACTATTTTATTGATGATGCCTGCAATTACTGCACTTTGCTGGTGTGGAGGTTATAAGAGCGTGTTAAATAATAAATAAGCACCATGTTAATAACCTTTCCAGAAATCTCGATTGTTTAACAACCACAGCTAGTGTAATATTACTGAATATTACACATCCTCCTGTCCTGCTGTTTGCTCTTGTCTGATTTTAAATTGGTTCATAACTAAATTACTAGGCTGTCACATTCACGGTTTGATACGGTCTGTGTACTGTGTGCTTTTATTATCGTAGTGAGCCAACATTGTTGATGAATGGTTAATGTGCAGCAGTCTGAATGAATTACTGTTAATAAAGACCCTTAAACTTGAGTTAAGATTTCAGGGATTGTGAATAATCGTGAATCTCCTGCAGGTGACAACAGCTGCAGCAGAAAAATGGCCATCTTTTGTGCTGTAAATAAAATAATACATATTGTACATTAACTGACAGAGGGGCATATTAATTCCTCTTGTCCTAATAATTCACATTTTACAGTATTTTACATTGCAATAAATATTAAATATTGTATGGTGGTTGACATAATTTTCACATTAATTTTTCTCGCTACTTTGCCAGTATTTTACACTGAAAACATTAAATAATGAATAAATAAATATTGTATGGTATTTGGCAGGAGTGTTACATTAATTTATTTTGCTATTTTGCCTATATATTGCAATATGTATGCAAAGAAAGAAACAAATAAATAATGTATGATAATACACAGGAGTCTCTATTTTGTCAACATATTACACTATAAAAAATACAAACAAACAAATAAATAAATAAATCATGTATGTAATTGACATACATATAAATAATATATATAATAATAATAATAATAATTATAAATAACTTTTTGCAGTGTGACTCTGTGGTTAAAATGGGAAGAGGCAATTACACATGAAAACATAATCTTTTATCCATTAGTACAGTCATAAAAATTCATGCCGAGGGGCTGTGATGATATTTCTCCCCCCACTGTGGATCGTGCTCATAACCAAAATATGGAACATATAATCCAGGAAGCAAGGAGTTAAACATGTTGCATGGCAGCCAGAAATGCCTGAGATGAAATGTCAAATACTTACTTAAGATGCAGCTGAAATAGATCAATGTGTCCTGAGTCGTTTCTCAATATCCCGAGTCCCCCCCACTACCAAATGGAAAGGCCAAGACGCAAATACACATTCCCTGGCAAGCAGGTTAATAACTTTCATTCCCATGGATCGTATAAATTGGGTCCTATTGACACCTGCTATTCCTTGCTTGATAGAGGGAAAGACCTCATCAGATCGGAGACGTGTCTATTTGTGGCCAAGTCTGTCTTTTTAGGTCTCAATTTTGCTTAGTTTAAGCCCCCATGCCAGGTGGAAATGAAGAAATGTATTGGTTTTACTTCCAAACCTTTGTGAGAATAATCATTTCGATCATGTTCATGCTCTGTTCCTTCAGAAGGAGGTTATGGGTATTGTTTGCTAGCTCCCTCGCGTCAACAAACTGAAAGTCAATAGTCTCAGCCGCAGACAGCAGGTCCACAGACCTCCCACAGTATATTCTCAAGCACATTACACACATGAAAGCAAATGCATGCTGAAAAAAATAGCATCTCTGTTCTGATTGGCTTGTTTATGCACAGCATCTTACTAATCCGCCTGGTAACAAAGCCTTTCAACCTGATTATATGTCAAATATTATATAATGCAAACTATAAATGGTCAAATGTAACATTTGGTGTTCTGTTTTATCATTAGTTAACTACCAAATCTTGCTATATGTTTGATTTCAACATATAATAATTGCTGTTAATAGTGTTCATCGTCTGTTTGATTACGTCTTTAATTGATTTTTCCGTACATTTCTGCCATATGTACATTAACTGACATAGTCACCAATGATAAGCTACTACTAAATATATTGTAGAAACTTAATTTTCTGTACAGCGCTTTGCAATGATTTGTATTGTTAAAAGAGCTATACAAATAAACTTGAATTGAATAGTTTATACGTTAGCCAGTAGATTAGTTTTTTAGCTTAGCATGCGCTAACTGATTGGACTGTTAACGTAACATATAACTAACTCATAGCCTGCTAGCTTAACACATTGTTAGCTGGTTAGACTGCACTTTTAACATACCATTAGCTGATTAGCCTGCTACCATTGGTAGGAACAACTAATAAGTGTAAATGGTCAAATTTACTTCTGTTATGTCAAGTACATCAACTTGTAAGCCAACTAGCTTTGCATATACATTAGTAGATTCTCTTTAAAGCTTAGCATATGTAACATAGAGCTAACTCATTAGCCTATTAGCTTAGCACATAACTAGCTGATAAGACTGCTAAATTAACATACATTTAGCCTGCTAGCATAGCTACCACTGGTACCAAAACAAACAAGAATATTATTTTGATTACATAGTAAAAGAAATGCATACATTCAGAATTCACTTTAACACTCTGATACATCGTGGTCACTACAGTGGACAGCTATTTGGAAGCCATTTTGAACCATTTAGGATGTAGCATCATGTCCCAACCACCAACTGGCGAACCCCCAAAGTGTTGTCTACGATTCCATTTAATTGTTGTCTTTTTATCTATTTTTTTTTATTTTGAGATATTGCATAATATATTCAAGATGGCGGCGGGAAAAGGGGATGCACCATGTACCTCGGCAATAAGTGTTAAATAATTTTATTCTCAGAAAACCAGACAGGTACAAAAAATATTTTTCAGTTAAATAGAAGATTCAGATTTTAACAATATTTTTCTTTTACATTTTTTTTCTGTCCACTACAGTAGACGTCATGCACCAAAGGGTATAATTCTTCCGTTGGGCCTATATATAGGTTGAGCCTTATTTTGTATGTGTTATTAAAATTATGATATAATTTAAACTTGAATGGTTTTTATTGAACAGAAATATTAAATAGTCTTCAGATTTTATCATTTATTTCAATGCTTACAGTCTATATTTATTTATTAGGTCATATAAAACTGTAGGCATGTATTCTGTGTGAGTGCAGATATATGTGTGCATGATTGCGTTCGAGTGTGTGGTGGGAGGGTGTGTGTGCTTGTGTGTGTGTGTTTGTATTTGTGCTCACATGTGTATGCCCACCACCCCCCCACACACTGCCCCACACACCCCTGGCCCATAAACACACACTCTTACGTTTTGTTTGTTACACTTCACATTTCTGTGCCGTCATGAAATAGCTTGTTGTTATTAAATGTTCTTATGTGTATTCATACCATTTTCATGTAGTAAATATTTTAAAGACGTGTTTTTTAAAAAAAAACTACCCATTAAGTTCTATTGATTTACTTTTTATTCGTTTGATTCATGGTGTCCACTACAGTGGACACATATGTAATTCCCTCAAAATATAATATATTGACAAAAAAAAAATAAAATATTGGCATGATTTTTCACTTGTTTAAAAGTAAAAAGAAACATGTAAAATAAATATATATATATATATATATTACTTTGTGATTTAATAATTCATGCATCAGAGGGTTAAAATCAGATCATCAGCAAGACATAAAGTTAACTTAAAGTCATTAACTTCACTTAAACCTGCATATTTAGTTTAATATTTGTTGTTCGGTTTTATCAGTTAGTTTGTAAGATAAGCAAGTGCATCAACTTGTAAGCCAACTTGTTAGCCAACTAGCTTTGCATATACATTCAGTAGATTTTCTTTATAGCTTAGCATACAGCTAGTTGATTAGTCTGTTAGCTTTACATCTAGCTAACTCATTAGCCTGCTAGCTTAACACATGGCTAGCTGATTAGACTGCTCGATTAACATAGAATTAGTTGATTAGCCTGCTAACATAGCTACCACTGGTATCAACAACTAACAACAATGCTATTTTGATAATATTGAAGAAGGGAATCATAAAATTGGATTAAAATTTAAAACAAATTAACACCAAGATGTTATATCTAACATCTTAATCTGATTGGTTGGTTTTAGGCACTGGTTAGTCTGCTGGTAACTAAGTTACAGTCATTGCATATTATGTAATGCAAGCTTTTATCAACTAGTTTCTAAGTTAAGCAACTTACTGGTTATTCGACTAACTTTGCATACAGCTAGTAGATTAGCTTTCTAGCTGAGAATATGGCTAATTGATTAACTTGTTACTTTAACATTCAGTTAACTCATTAGCCTGTTTACTTAGCACATGGCTAACTGATTAGACTGTTAGATTAGCATAGGCAATTAGCCTGCTAACATAGCTACCAGAAACAACAAAAATGCTATTTTGATCATACAGAAGACGAAAATCGTAAATTCAGATTAAAATTTAAACCAGATTATCACCAAGATGTAAATAAATAAAAAACTTCCCAGTCTGATTGGTTCGTTTTACACACATTTTTAATAGTCTGTGGGTAACAAAGTTAACTTTAAGTCATTTAACCCCATTTTATAGAACATATTATGTAATGATAGCTATTATCGTTAAACTTAACACTTGACGTCCTGTTTTATCAGTTCGTAAGATAAGGTAGTGCATCATTTTTTAAGCTAACTGGGTAGCCAATTAGCTTTGCATACAGCCAGTAGATTAGACTTCTAGCTTAGAATGCAGCTAATTAATTAGTTTGTTAGCTTAAAGGGTTACTCCACCCCAAAATAAAAATTGTCATTAATCACTTAACCCCATGTCGTTCCAAACCTGTAAAAGCTTCGTTCGTCTTCGGAACACAATTTGAGATATTTTAGATGAAAACCGGGAGGCTTGTGACTGTCCCATTGACATTGATTGTTTTCTGTCCCACTGAATAAAAATAACGACTTTATTCAACAATTCGTCTCCTCTCTGTCTCTCTATGTCAGCGTAGCGCAATTTTGGATATTATCCACTGAACGCAAGCAGCGTACTCTCAACACAAGTATACCTATTCTACGTGTATATTTACGCTTTGATTTGAATGAAAATAGCGCATCCTTGTGTTGCCGCTGATTCAGAAGAGCGTACGCTGCTTGCGTTCAGTGAATAATATCCAAAATTGCGCTACGCTGACATAGAGAGACAGAGAGGAGATGAATTGTTGAATAAAGTCGTTATTTTTCTTTTCTTTGCGTACAAAAAGTATTCTCGTCACTTCATAAAATTCAGATTGAACCACTGATGGCAGATGGAGTATACTGACGATGCTTTTCATACTTTTCTGGGCCTTGACAGTGTAATTACTTGGCAGTCAATGGAACAGTCACAAGCCTCCCGGTTTTCATCCAAAATATCTTAAATTGTGTTTTGAAGACGAACAAAGCTTTTACGGGTTTGGAACGACATGGGGGTAAGTGATTAATGACAAAAATTTTAATTTTGGGGTGGAGTAACCCTTTAACATATAACTAACTCATTAGCCTGCTAGCTTAACACTCTCTAGCTGATTAGACTGCTAAATTAACGTATCATTAGCTGATTAACCTGCTAATATAACTACCACTGGTACCAAAAACTAACAAGAATGTTGTTTTGATTATATAGACGGTGAAATTCATGAATTCTGATTCAAACTAAAACATGATATTTCTCAAGTAATGACCTCAAATGCATCAACGTCCTCAGTAAGTGCTGAGCCGTGACATTTGCTGCGGCGTAAACAAGTCAAAGACGCGTTAGCACGCAGTTGAGCCATGACAGTGGTTTAGAAATGTGTTTTGCAAGCCACACAGATTTCCTTCCTCCTGAATTAAAGACACTTTAGACATTCTCTCTCCAGCTGTGATTGAAAGACGTCTCTCTGTCATCATCTGACAGGCCTGAGCTTCAGCACACAACGCCTTCTGCTGACAGTGCAGTGCTTGTCAACCATGCACACGCCTGCGCGCTAATGCTCCGCCAATCAAATGCAGCTTTGATCCCATTTTATAATTCAGAAGATGCTTTCCAACACTAGAACTTAAACAGAAGTGTTTCCATCACTGTCCCATCAGGGACGAGGCTTATGTAAGTTATAGTCTGAACTGAATCTGAATGAAAGAGTTTTTGGTTAGCGTAGCACCTTTAGCCCCTACTGACAGATGCTGTAACTATATCATTCTGGGGGAAAAAGGCATTTCTCTTTTGACAGCCATTCAAAACTAGATTTGTTCTAGTGTTTCATATGTAAGCATAATATAATATAAAATATAATAAAATATAATATAATATAATATAATATAATAAATTAATGTATTAATAATAAATGTAATAATTATATTGTTTTTATTTGTATACGTTTTTTTTTTTTGAAAATCAACATTTAAATCATTTTATACATAAATAAAAAATATTACTTTAAAAAAACAACTTAAAAGTAACATATATTATTATATTTTACATTTGTTTGTTTTGAAAATAACCTATAAACCACAAGATTTTATATAATATAACATAATATAATCTAAATACATTTTATACATTAATTATATAGTATTTTTAAACAACCTATAAATCACAAGCATTTAAATATATCATATAAAAATGACATATTTTTTTTTAAATTACGTGTGTGTGTATATATATATATAATTTAAAAATTAAACATACATTTCATTATATTGCATTTTTATATTATACTTTATTTTTGCCAACCTATAGTTTGATTGCCAAACTATAAACATCAGAAAATTAATATAATATAATATAATATAATAATGCATTTTATTATAAATTTCCTTATCTGTGGCTATCTGTACCTGTGGCTCCGAAGTGATTATTCCTATTTTGTAAGAAATTAACATAAAAAAAATTGTCTTACATTTAGTTGTCTCTGCGTATTAAGTAGGAAAACTTTATCGCAATAATGATTCAAGCAAGCAAATTCAAGGCTAATAATAATAATAATAATAATAATAATAATAATAATAATAATAATAATAATGAAAGTAATAAAAAATAACCAAATGGTTTTATTTCATGTTGGTACATTCTTGGACAACACCACAGTATAGTTGCATGAGTGGCCAAACATAAAAGTCTTCCACAATATCAGCACATAAGCAGCAAGGGCAACATGAATATACTTAGTACAAACAGTATAAAACATACATGCTTTTTATTTTTTCATATTTTTTAAATATATATTCATATCTTTTGCACAATTTCTCCATAAGTTCCGGGGCAGTTAAAAATTCCAAGACAATTTAAAGCCATATTCTGCCTTGAGTGAGTGAATGTCTGAGAAATTCATGAAGGTAAAAAGAGAGAAATCAATAAAGGCTTGTAAAATCATCTGTAAACAGGCCATTGTGAGAGAACTGTGGTGAAAGTTTCATTTACTTCAACATCAAACATATCAAGCATGCATTGACAACTGCTACGCGAACACTTTCTTTAAAAAGAAATCTGAAACACCATCGGTCACCGGGGTTTAGTCACTGTAAAACCAATGCAACATCTCTCAAAGTCACTAAAAACACAGTCGATGGTCTACGAACTCTTACAAACATGGTGGGAATGTCAAAAAATGTGAGACGTTTATCATGTTAGAGGGCGAAAACCAACGCAAATCCTTAAAATAAAGAAACAATATTCCAGGAATGGGATCTCAAAGAGAAGAATATGGCTTTAATACAATGTGCATCCAGAAAAGGCAAGGAAAACCAAATAAGAAATGCTCAACTGAAACGTAAAAACAGCGAAAGGAAAACGAAATGCTGAAAGAACCACACAAATTTGCACGGAAAATCCCAAAAACTTGCAGTTTGGAAGTACATGTAAAGATGAGGAGGACCTCGAGGCCCAGCATTCCAAAGCCATGTCGAGTCATCAGAGCCCTGAAGAAAGTCTGTGATGGAGTGTCAGAAGAAACGCCTTGTCGAATGTCCATCACGCCAAGTGCAACCTCAATCGTTTGACTGACAGGCAATCAGTCGTTTTGTGCCGCTGTTACACCCCATCAGTTTCCTCCATCAGAAAAAAAAAAACAAAAAAAAACAAAACACAACTAAATTTATTTCCTCCGCTTGTAATTCCTGTTACTTTTTTGTAGATGTCAGGTTATTTTTTTGGATTTTTTTGGGTGGTTTTGTGGTTTTATGTTTCTTAAAGGTGTCGAAAATCAACTGATATCCTCTGTCGTTGGTTAAGCTGAGGGCCCAATTGCTGTTCTGGCCCTCGAACGAAATAAGGATGGAAACGGAGGGACACCGAAAGCATTTTCCTGCTTTACTTTTGTTCCAAAGAGCTGAGAGAAACCAGGAAGTGTCATCGATCACCTTCCTCCTGTGATGGAGGCCCTCAGATCACAAGGTCATTGTAGCTCACGTATTTCTTCTTAGCAGCCGGACCTGTGAGGAGAGAAAGATGAAAGATGGTTTTTCACTTGACATTTCTTTCTTTCTTTCTTGCTGAAAATGAGAGGAATTTATAGATTCCTGTCAGAAGGCCTGATGGGGACACTTTAGGACAGAAAACGTCCACAAACTGACTATTAAAAGGATAGTTCACCCAAAAATGAAAATTACCCCATGATTTACTCAGCCTCAAGCCATCCTAGGTGTATATGACTTTCTACTTTCAGACAAATACAAATATCCTGGATCTTCCAAGCTTTATAATGGCAGTGAATGGGTTTTGAGATTTTGAAGGCCAAAAATGTGCATCCATCCATCATAAAAAGTGCTCCACACAGCTCCAGGGGAATAATAAAGGCCTCCTTAAGTGAATCAATGTGTTTTTGTAAGAAAAATATCCATATTTAAAACTTTATAAACAGTAATCTCTAGCTTCTGCTAACTGTCGTACGCGTGTTCACGAGAGAGTGGCGTTCCAGCAGATGACCTATGACGCAGGAGTAGTGTAAGCTCTGGTTGGAAGTAACAAACACGGAAGAGCAAAACAAAACATCGGTCACGAATTAGAAATAAAAACCGAGGATTTGTAAAGAAAAATGTCTGAGGATTTCGATATAAGCCAAGAGAAGACTGGTTTTCCTTTGCTGTAAACAAAACTTGGCTCTAGCGAGACTAGCATATTCTAACCAGAACTTACGCTACACCTACGTGATCCGTTGGACGATGCTCTCTTGTAAACGAGTGTACGAGAGTTAGCGGAAGCTAGAAATTCTGGTTTATGAAGTTTTAAATACAGATTTTTTATTTTATTTTTTTTTTTATTACAAAGATGCATCACTTTGCTTCAGACGGCCTTTATTCACCCCCCAGAGACACGTGGAACACTTTTTGATGAATGGATGCACATTTTAGGGTATTATACTCAAAATCTCGACCACCATTCACTGCCATTATAAAGCTTGGAAGAGCCAGAACATTTTTAAATATAACTCCGAATATTCATATATTCATATATTGAAAGAAGGTTGTTGGGATGTTCTATGTGGTTTCCAGGCTGTTCTGGGTAGTTGCTAGGTTGTTGTAGGTGGTTACTATGGTGTTCTAGGTGTTTGCTAGGATGTTCCAAATGGGGTGTTTGGTTGTTAAATGTGTTTGTTGATAGAACATTGCTAGGGTGTTCTGGGTGCTTTCTAGGGTATTCTTGGTAGTTTCTAGGTTGTTTTATGTGATTGAAAGGATGCTCTAATTAGGTGTTTGGGTGTTCTAGGTGGTTACTATTGTGTGGTTTCTAACATTTTGAGAGACTGATAGAAGATTACTAGTGTGTTTTGGGTGGTTCCTACAAATGGTTGCTAGGGTGTTCTAATGGTTACTATGATGTTCTATGTGAGTGCTTGTTCTGGGTGAATTTCTAGGATGTCTTGAGAGGTTTCTTGGGTGTTCTGAGTGTTTGCTAGAGTGAAAAGTTGATAGGTGGTTGCTACGATATTCTGAGTGGTTGTTAGGGTGTTCTAGGTAGTTTGCAGGGTGTTCTGGGTAGTTGCTAGGGTTTTTTATGAGATTGCTAGGATGTTCTAACTCCGTGTCTACACCGGATACAAGTGGCGCGACAAAATATTATAGAATCCATCATAATCAGTGACGTTGTTCACACCGGATGCGGCAAGGCGAGGCATGGTGCGACGCGACAAGACAAATTCCCGACAGTAAACTGATGCCTCATTCTATTTATGACGTACTGACACAACGTATAATTGATTTTTAACGGTCGCTTTGTCACATCTTTAGCTTTTGTGGTGCACCACAACACAACAGGAGAACTGACGCGTCCGGTGTAGACAGTGTAATTCGGTGCTTGGGTGTTCTGAATGGTTGCCAAGATATTTTGAGAGATTGCTAGATGGTTGCTAGTATGTTCTGAGTGTGATGCTTGTGTGGGTGTTTTGAGTTGTTTCTAGGGCATTGCGCTATGTAGTTACACGCAGTACTCAAAGTCTCAGCAAGTTAAACTCACATAAATGTATATAACTGTGTTCATTATTTTATGAAAGAGCAACACAAAATTAAAAAGCAGATGAATATGGCATGTCTTATGTAAGAAACCCTCAAATGTCTACTGTCATAACAGTGTGACCTTCACACGCTGCCGCTGATGTGTTTGCAGAGACTCTATGTAACTAAACGACTCCAGTCTCAAATTACAGTGCTTATCCACAGATGCTTCTTGTGCTCTTTTGCATGTAAATGAACTTCTAAATATTTAAAAGTAAAGGTTACCAGGTAGAGAGATCATTGTGGCCTTTAAGTGTCAGTAGCCCCTTTAGTATTTGAGTTAAATGTCACTCCGACAGCCATCTATTCAGAAATGTGGCCTTGACGAATGTGAATTGAGGAAAGTGCTCTCAATATGCAAAAAAAAAAACAAAAAACATTATAATACAAATAATAGGAGTCAGAAGGAATAACTAGAGGTTGCTAGTGTTTTGAGAAGTTCATAGAAGGTTGCTAGGGTGTTCCTAGTGGTTATTAGGGTGTTCTGGGTCATTGCTAGGATGTTCTGAATGGTTGCTATGATGTTCTATGTGGGTATTGTTTTAGGTGATTCCTAGGGTGTCTTGATAGGTTGCAAGGGTGTTCTATGTGGTTTCAAGGGTGTTCTGGGTAGTTGCTAGGGTGTTTTTATGAGATTGCTAGGAAGTTCAAATTGGGTGCTTGGGTGGTTGCTAAGATATTCTGAGAAGTTGCTAGGTGGTTGCTAGGGTGTTCTGGGTGGTTTCTAGGGTGTTCTAAATGGTTACTATGGTGTTCTGGGTGGTTACTAGCATTTTAGAGGTTGATAGAAGGTTGCTAGGGTGTTCTAGGTCGTTGCTAGAGTGTTCTGAATCATTGCTATGATGTTCTATGTGAGTGTTTGTTCTGGGTCGTTCCTGGGTGTCTTGACAGGTTGCTAGGGTGTTTTTTTATGATATTGCTAGGTTCTATTTGGTTGCTTGGGTGTTCTAGGTGATTTCCAGGGTGTTTGCTAGGATGTTTTAAGAGGTTTGTGGGTGGTACTGAATTGTTGCTAGGGTGTTCCAGGTGGTTACTATGGTGTTCTGTGTGGTTGTTAGTGTTTTGAGAGGTTGATAGAAGGTTGCTGGTGTGTTCTGTGGGTTACTAGGGTGTTCTGGGTGATTGATATGATGTTCCATGTGAGTGCTTGTTCTAGGTGATTCCTATGGTGTCTTGAGAGGTTGCTAGGGTGTTCTAAGTGGTTTCCATGGTGTTCTGGGTAGTTGCTAGGGTGTTTTTATGATATTGCTAGGATTTTCTAATTGGGTGCTTGTGTGTTCTGGGTGGTTGCAAGGTTGTTTTGGGTGTTTGCTAGGGTTTTTTGGGAAGTTGGTAGGTTCTTTCTACAATGTTCTGGGTGGTTTCTAGGGTGTTCTAAGTGGCTACTATGGTGTTCTGGGTGGTTACTAGCATTTTGAGAGGTTTATAGAAGGCTGTTAGGGTGTTCTGGGTGGTTTCTGAATGGTTGCTATGATGTTCTATGTGGGCGCTTGTTCTGGGTGATTCCTAGGGTGTTTTGAGTGGTTGCTAGGATGTTTTTTTTTTTTTTTTTTTTTTTTTTTTTATTTATTTTTTTTTTTTTTTATGAGATTGCTAGGTTCTAATTGGGTGCTTGGGTGTTCTGGGTGGTTGCTAAGATATTTTGAAAGGTTGCTAGGATTTCAAAGTTGTTGCTAGTGTTTAGAGGGGTTAACAGAAGGTTGCTAGGGTGTTCCTGGTGGTTACTAGGGTGTTCTGGGTAGTTGCTAGGGTGTTTTTATGATATTGCTAGGATTTTCTAATTGGGTGCTTGTGTGTTCTGGGTGGTTGCAAGGTTGTTTTGGGTGTTTGCTAGGGTTTTTTGGGAAGTTGGCAGGTGGTTTCTACAGTGTTCTGGGTGGTTTCTAGCATTTTGTGAGGTTGATAGAAAGTTGATAGGGTGTTCTGGGTAGTTGCTAAGGTGTTCTGGGTAGTTGCTAAAGTGTTCTGAATCGTTGCTATGATGTTCTATGTGGGTGTTTGTTCTGGGTCATTCCTAGGGTGTAATGACAGGTTGCTAGGGTGTTCAGATTGGTTGCTAGGATGTTTTTTATGAAATTGCTAGGTTCTAATTGGGTGCTTGGGTGTTCTGGGTGTTCTAGTCTATACATACACCTATATTATACTCAATACATACAATGTTTTGGACTATTTCCTTATATTTGACAATTACAGTTGAGAATGATGGAAAACGATTAGGAAGGCAGACAGAAGATGAGACCAAGTTTATTGAAGGTTATTGTATTTGCCTGTAAAATAAAGGTGATGTGACCCCTTTTAAAGATCTTATTTGTCCCAGCAGCTGTGATGCCTCCAGATTACAGCGTATGTATCACATCCTTTCACATAATCAAAGTTCAGAAAGAAGCCATTACGTTTCCCCTGACCTACTGCAGTGCATCTTTACCTCGTAGCACACTATAAATGTCTTAATGGGTCTGGTCTCACATCTATAGTACTCATGGGATGGGAAGAGTGTTAGAAACGCAGGTCTGACAACAGAACGTCAGGTATGGATAGAGGAAAACCAGGGCGTGACGAGTTTTTGGATTCCTTTTATGTCTAAACAGTTGTATTAGGTTCTTCTTCATTTGCACACTACGTTTATTCAGCTTTTCGCAATGATCGTAGTTTCTTATGTTGCCTTAAATCAACAACTCTCATTGGGTTTTCTCAGGAAACATGAGCAGAATAAATGTAGATCTTTTTTTTTTTCTTGTGTAAATGATTCTTAAAACAATGTTATGCAAATACAGACATCGCATAATGAGTTTTTTAATTTTATTTTATGATCAATAATGTGACAATTACATCATGATGCCAAAATGATGTTTTTTTTTGGTTTTTTTTGCGAATGATTGTTACAATGAAGTCACATAATGTGATAATTACATAAAAAATATGTTTTACAAAGGATAATGTGGCAGTTGGTTTTAAAAAATGGTTTTACGAACAATAATGCAACAATAATGCAAAAAAATATGTTCAAAATGGTCTTACGAATACTAGCATTACAATTATGTCACATATTGCAACTGTATAACAGTGGCTTTACGAATGACAGCATGAAAATTATGTTGCATAATGCAATAATTATGTAATAATTTGTTTTAACCACAATAACTTATTACAATGTGAAAATTATGTACAAAAGTTTTTAGGAACAATAGTTTTGCAATTGTCTAATAATGCAACAGCTGTTAGAGTGGTTTTACGAATAATAAGATAATTACAGTACACTGCATGATTTAATAACTAATAATGAATTTAAACACGATAATGTCATATTTTGTCATATAATGTGTAAAATTATATAAAACCTTGTTAAATTTTTTGAATGCCAAAAATATGTATAAATGGTTTTATGAACAATAGTTTTAAAGTATCGTTTTATAATGCGACAACTGCGTGAGAATGGTTTTCTGAACGACAGCATGACAATTACATTGGATAATGCAATATTTATGTAAGAAACATGTTTTAAACATGTAACATCACAATTATGCCACATAATGCATAAAATTATATATATATATATATATATATATATATATATATATATATATATATATATATATGCTAACAAGACAATTATGTTGCATAATGCAACAATTTCCTAAGAATGGTTATATGAATGATAACTTGACAATGCATAATGCATAACATGCAATAATTAAGAATGGTATTAAACACGATAATATCACATTACAAATATATGTACAAATGCTTATAGGAACAATAGTTTTACTATTACGTCTCATAATACGACAACTGTGAGTGTGGTTTTATGAACAACAGAATTACAATTATATGTAACATCACAATTATTTCACATAATCCGTAAAATTATGTAAAAATATAAAAAAAAAAAAATGCTAACAAGACAATTGTCGCATAATTCAACAATTTCCTAACAATAGTTATATGAAAAATAACATGAAAATTACATTGCATAATGCAATAATATGTAATAATTGTTTTAAACACGATGACGTCACATTACGAAAATTATGTACAAATGCTTTACAAACAATAGTTTTACAGTTGCATCTCATAATGAGACAACTGTGAGTGTGGTTTTACAAACGACATAATTACAATTACATTGCACAATGCAGTATTTTTGTAACAATAAATTTAAACATGATAATGTCAGGATTATGTCGCATAATGAATGAAATTACGTAAAAACTTTTTAAAATGCTAACAAGACAATTACGTTGCATAACGAAAAAAATACAATTACAACAGAATGAAAATTGTGTAAAAGTGTTTTTTACAAACAATAGCATGAACATTATGGCACAAAATGCTGCAATTACATAAGAATTGTTTTACGAAAATTTCACACAGAAACTTTTTACAACTGCCTTTACTTCATGAATGAAGCCAAATTCTGGTCAATTTATCGCTATGAATCACTGTGAACACGTCATTAAAAAAAGAAATCAGTGTCTATCAGACACGAATAGCCTCTTTGCACAGGCTAATCCTTACAATGGAAGAAAAATTTTATAGAGTTCATTTATAATATTTTATTAGGATGAGATTATAATATGGGTCATTAACATCTGTAATACTGCACACTCTCTCTATTTTTGTGACGGTAAGGATCATTAAGATATTGAATACGATATTGAAAGCTCACGAACACTGTTGTGTTTTGGCGTCAACGTGTAAATTAATAAATAATATATGACTAATGAATCATCACTGCTGTCAGAGCAAATCTATACATCAGATTTGATGCAAACTGTTGACGGTTGCATAAAATCCATCCATTTTATTTGACGTCAAAACTTATTTGAAGTCCGTCGCCATTCAGCGTCGCATATCAAATAGACTCGAATTTGCATGTCCCACCAAAATTGTTGGGAACTAGGGCGATGATTACGGCTTCAGCTCTTAGCATTGCCATCTCGGCTCGGTAGTTTTAGCGCCTGTTCCCCAGGGTGCCAGATATTTCCGGGTTCAGGACATTCATATACATACATATCCATAAAAATAATTTAGAGAGTCAGAGTGTGTTATATAGAGGAAGAGGGAGAGAGAAAGAACACAGAGTGCACAGGGAAGGCCGACACAGATGGTTCACGGCTCTTTAGGGAGCCGCGGTGGAGTCTGCCATGCCATCACAGCGGTGCACTGGGAATTGAGCAGTGGGACTTGCGTTTGAAGCTTGGGATCTTCCACGTGTCATCTGATTACCACTGACAGTTGAGTTCACCGTTTCATAACTATGTTCAGCTATTTCTCAGACACTTTTTGGCTTCTTGGAAACATCAAATACGCAAAATGCTTGGTGCATGTAGATGAGGCAAACTCATGTGGTTTTGCATATCTTCACTTAAAATCTCAATTGTTTTTCCTAGATATTTCTATCCATTGATTTCCTGAATTTTCATTTCATATCGACTTGAATGACATTATTTTGTCATGTGCTTCTAAACAGTTAAATGGAACAAAGATTTCAAATCCCCCATTTTTTTATTTTATTTTTTTGCATCACTTGTACTCAAAAGTGAGTAACATGTTGTCAAATGGCACAAGGCCGTTAGGAACAATCTTACTGAGCCAGTTTCTTAATTTGAAACCCAAGGTAATTATTGTAGTTCAGCGGTTCTCAACTGAGGGGTAAAAACAATGCTAAATGCTAATAATAAATGCTAGCCAGCAGAAATGAAACAGGGATAAAAGCAATATTACAAGCTAATAAAAAACAATCCTAAATGCTAATAATAAAATGCTAACCAACAAGGGTAAAAAAAGAGATTTAAAAACTATCATAAATGATAATAATAAAAACAATGCTAGATGCTAATAATAAATGCTAACCAGCAGGCATTGTTACAAGCCAATAAAAGGCAATGTTAAATGCTAATAATAAAATGCTAACCAACAGGAGTAAACAAGGATTAAGAACAATTCTAAATGCTAATAATAAAGACAAATGCTAATAATGAAATGCTAGCCAGCAGGAATTAAACAAGGATAAAAACAAATGTTACAAGCTAATAAAAAGCAATGCTAAATGCTA
This sequence comes from Spinibarbus caldwelli, assembly GCA_039654775.1. Lineage (NCBI taxonomy): Eukaryota > Metazoa > Chordata > Actinopteri > Cypriniformes > Cyprinidae > Spinibarbus > Spinibarbus caldwelli. The sequence goes on from CM077231.1 coordinate 18,428,552, forward strand.
ATAATAAAATGCTAACCAGCAGGGGTAAAAAAGGGACTGAAAACAATTCTAATGCTAATAATTAAAACAATGTTAAATGCTAATAATAAATGCTAACCAACAGGAATAAAAACTACGTTAAACAATAATAATAAAAACAATGGTAAATTTTAATAATAAAAACAACTTTAAATGCTAACAGTAAAATGCTAAGCAACAGGGAATTAAGAAACAGAGATAAAATTAATGCTAAAAGCTAATAACAAAAACAATGCCAAATGCTAATAATAAAATTTTAAACAGCAAGGATAAAACAGGGATAAACACAATGATAAATACTAATTATAAAATAACCAGCAGGGATAAAACAGGGATTAAAAAAACAACAACAACAAAAAAAAAGAATATTAAATGCTAATAATAAAAGCAATGCAAAATTTTAATAATATAATAATAATGCAAACCACAACTATTAACTAGAAATATTCCTTACATATGTAATTATATATTTTTAACAACCACTGAGGGACAATTTAGGTCTGTCAAGACTCTAAGGCAGTGGTTTTCAATCCTGGTCCTCGGGACCCACTGCTCTGCACATTTTATATGTCACCCTGGTTGAACACACCTGATTCAGATCATTAGCTCATTAGCAGAGAGCTCCATGAACTGAAGTGTGTGTGTCAGATAAGAGAGACATACAAAATGTGCAGAGCGGTGGGTCCCCAGGACCAGGATTGAAAACCACTGCTCTAAGGGAATTGTTATTTTATATTATTATTAAATGATTTAATAAAACAATTTTACTGTAACAATTTCAACTATCAATGTTTTTATTTAAAGTCACCCACATTGATATTAATCTCTCTCAAACAGCAGTAAATCTGAATTGTGTTACTATTCTGTTTTCTCATTGTAAAATTTTAAAAAGTGATAAAATATCTTCACATAAAGCTGAACATATACTTTGCACTACATAATGTGCACTTGCCAAATGTGTCCATTCGCTCTCATGGTCAATAGAGCACAATTGTGGCAGAATTCACAAATAATTAAGAAGGAACAACAAGTAGCATACTGAATTCAATGTATAATTTTGAAGTATAAAGACTGAAATAGTAATATCTCACAAAACGTATCCCAATAATGTACAATTCCCCCAGCTTTAGTGCAGGATTGAGATGGTTTTCATTCTCTAGCGCTATTGAGTGACACTGTGGGATCGTCATGGAGGTTTGATAAATGGTCATAAAAGACCGATTAGCATTTCCAACTCATTCTTTCCCCCAGCGTTCGAAAGCGAGCAAGGTCATAACCAAAGGTAGAATATTAATTTGGTCTTACCTGATAAATTATGAGAATTAGCCTGTTGGGAAAAAAACAGTACTTGGTGAGCTGTTTCTGATTGGTCCAATAGAAGCAAAGCAGAGATTCTGATTGGTCCAAACAGCCATGAAATTTAATTTCAAGCTGGGTTTGAAGGTAGGTGTATTTTAGCATTGATCTGTGACTTTGGATATGCCATTTGTCTCATTTAAGAATGGCATATCTAATAATGTGGGAAAGCATTGCCACTGTCAGAAAAAAAGCATTGACGGTATCATTTTTGTAATTAATTTCCCAATATTTTCTTCTTTATGTGCCGTAGCTATTTGAAAAACCCAAAAGCAGTTGAAAGACTGCAAAGAGCTGCAATTTTTTCCAGTCAAAGCCGCATAAACAACACCAAAAGTACTTTCCACCTCCTGAAATTTCATTTCCTTTTCAAAGAGCCGTGGCTTTCCTTTGACAGTGACGACATGCTAATCCTCTGGGCTCAAACCAGTCCTGTGCTATTACTCTCTCTCGCTGCGGTGTGCGGCCCACCATCTCGTGTTCATTAGAGGAAATGTGGTCATTCTCAGCAGACGACTTCATTCCATTATATCTGACACGAGCTCATGCTGCAACAAGCAACAGGCCAAAGCAACAGAATTTCAGCTCATGGTGACATTCTGCAATGAATCTTGCAAGCACTGCACACTGACACCGTGTCCTAACTTCACACGATACACACGATAAAAGGTTTCTTTTCCACGTTAATCGGAGTTTTTGTCCTAACTAGCCGTGACGGCGACACACAAAATTTCTAATTTAGAAAAGGTTTCTATTTCCGTGACATCGCGACTGAAACAACAATATACAAACTATACGACAATTAGATCATCTCAGGTGATTGTGGTTTATTCAAAGTTAAACGTATCTAATATGAGTTTAAATATGATTTTGTGTGACCTTATAGCCATACTGAAAGCAACAACAGCTAGTTTACCTCACATCTTGAAAATAAATTAAATCAAAGATGTGAACTCACTGCGAACCAACGAGTGTATTCCGTAACAAAGATGTTTTCAGTATGTACATTTAATGATGTTAAAAAGGTTTGATATTTATGAATTAGATTATAAACGTATCCATTTCGTTGTGAGTGCAGAGCGCTTCCAGAGAGACCCCGCCCACACACGCTTCTGATTGGCTGTGATATTTGATTGATTCTGTTGCGTCGCGTCTGGTGTGGACAACCAAATTGCTTGTTGCTGGAATCTTGTCGCGTCGCGTGTAGTTAGTGGTGTGAGACATGAGCTCGCTTTTACACCCGCCGGCTGAAGGAAAAGCAACTTTAAGGGTCAATACTGAGATAATGGTTACATATTTGTAAGTGAATTTGATATTAGCACTCATGATATAAGCACTCCGATAACTCTGAATTTATTAGAATTTACATACCCGTTTAAAAACCTGTAAATACCTGGAATAAATTAATTGCCATTTTTTCTGATAACATACCATAATAAATTCATTAAAACTTAATGACTTTCATTTACAATATTTACAATCATTTTTACATTATAATGCTTAATGGAGCATAATATGCATTATTCTTATAGATTTGACTTTTTAATCATCATCGAAATTTGTAGAGGCTTAATTATGTTTTGCTGATGCTCATTAAACTAATTAAAGTCATTATAAATGAGTAGTATTTATTTATTTATTTTTCAATTGATTATGGAAAAAAAAAAACTTGACTGAAAAAACTTGATTATAAAAAATAATAGCTATATATACACTATTATATACAATATTATATGAATATACAATATGCATTTAAAAAAACTAGGAATTATATATAAAATATATAAATTGTCAATATATTTTTGTTAATAAATATACATTTTTGGGTTTCATTTGGTCATATTCTGATCATATTAAATTAAATTAATTTTGTTTGTGGGTAATTCATTCATTATAAATGCAATTTTTTCCCCATTTGATGTTGTTTTGCCACCTTAAAAAAAAAACAAAAAAAACAAAAAACATTAAAATACATTATTATACCAAAAAAGTATAATGATAAAAAACTAAAAAGTATAATGATATGCTTCATAAGAACTATAATTATAAATAAACATTCAGTTTATAATAAAAATTACATTGTTTTTTATTTTTTATTTTAATTGGTCTCTGCTAATTATTAAACAGTGCAGTGATAGGTGCAAAAAGCCAGAAAACATGCATAATAATGTGAAATGTGAAAAGTCACATTATTTTATTTTGATAACTTACATTCGCTCATGTAATCCAAAATATCTCCAAAAAAAAAAAAAAAAAAGAAAAGAAAAAAAAAAAAAATCGAATCTCATTCTTTTTATGAACGTAACTACAAATTTCCTAATCACTTCAGTCTCTCAGTGTTCACCAGATTTACTATAAAGACATTTGAATTCATCATGAGCAAACGTACAGTATCAACTTCCCCAACCACTGAATAAACTGTTTTGTGACTTACTGTTGGGATCCACATTTTCACACAGTTCAGTTTTGGCCTCGCCGTTCGGCCGGTCGCTGGGTTTGTGCGACAGACGTGAGGACATGGTGGCCGCCGTCACCACGGCCTTGAAGCTGCGCTTGCGTTTCTGCACGTTGAGCTCTGGGTGGAAGATGATGACGTAGACCTTGGGCATGTAGAGCATTCCCAGAGCCACGGATGCGCTCAGATTCATGGAGATGGTCAGCGTGGTGGTCTGGATGTAGAGCTATGGGAGGAAAAAAGGAGGAAAACTTTATTACTGCAAGGGAATTCTCTAAAGAGGCATAATAAATGAAAAAATGTTTCATAAAGACCTGAAATATAATTGTATACTGTTTGTAGTAAGGCTGGCAGATTTCACAATTTGATTAGATTTTGATTCATTTGCACTTGTGATTCAATTCAATTTCAATTTTCATTCAATTAGATTCTATAACAATTCGTTTATAGGCAATCTGGTACAGTCCATAGGCCTATATATATAAAAATTTTATTTTCTCTCTCTCTCTCAACTAATCCTGTAAATGAAACAATAAACCAGGGTTAAACCCAGGCAGTTTTATAATAAAAAAAAATACCCCAGTTTGTTGAAATATAAACATTTAAACAATAACTTGTTTTCATGATGGATTTATTCAAACACATATGAAACAGGGTAAAATATAAAATATCATGTAAACAGTTAAAATATAATGAATATGTAATATAGTGCACATATTTAGCAAAATGCGCCTTTCTAGAGTTAATTTTTCTCACTAACTATCGAGTTTTTGGATTGAATGTATTTTCTGAGGTAAATGTAACGTTAAGTGACGTATTGTTTACAAGCTGTTTTATAGACGTCTTTCCGCGGTTGAAACGCTGATTGATCGATTAGCATGAGACATGATACTTTTCAGTAAGTTGTGCTTTTTATTTCATATCTTCAGACGTTCATTCATAAATATATCTAGTAATAAAGACGAATGATCGGCTAATGTGTCATTTGAACTGTCGCGGCTACAGCGGTCTGCCACGCGACATAAAAGAGCGCCAAAACGTTATTTATTGTTTGCGTATTATAATAAAATCGACAGAATTTGAAAGCTGGTGCTTTAATACAAAAAGTAACAAAGCACAAACCTAGTTGCGATTTATTGGATGTTTCGTTGAGTTTAGTTCACGCATCAACTGTAAACAAAAAGCATAGATCGATTCTTAGGATTTAAAGGGATAGTTCACCCAAATATGTAAATCATCCACGTTTCACGTCATTTTTGGGTGCTTTACTAACTACTGTAATATAATACACATTAATAATTTAATATTACATATGTTATGTCATTGCGTGTTTACGTAAACAAACTAGTGAATTGAACCAGTTCTTTGAAACGAGCTGTCCAAAAGAATCATTTCACGAAAATGAATCAGGCTATGAGTTACAGGTAATAATATTCAGTTTCGTGCACAGACCGAACGTTTCAGTTCATAAGACCTCAATATATCTTCAGGAGCCACAGGTATTAATTTTATGTTCCTTGATATGCTTTTTTTTCTTCTCAAAAGGGGCAGCCACTGACTTGCATTATTACTACATTTTTACCTAAAAATCTTCTTTAATGCTCTACTGAAGAAAAAAAAAACGTCACCTGCATCTTGGATGGCCTGAGGGTGAGTAAATAACAGTATACTTTTAGTTTTGGGCAAACTATCCTTTTAAGAATCGATATCGGAGTATCAATTAAAAATGATAAATCATGTTTTAACCTAGCTGTGGTTGCTACTTCATGAATTATGTAGTCCATTAGATATTTCTGAGAACTCCAAAATGGGATTCGAGACAAAATGAAGAATAAAATCAAATCCGAACAGATCAGTTCCAAAGGCACTCAATATTGACGTCCTGGTGGGAGAATTCAAAGCCAAATGGATGATAATCGTTCTTAAAAACTCGAGCTGCTGTCATTGCCTGAGAGTGCAGCTCTTGCATGGATGTACTTTTCTTGTAAGAAAAAAGGAGCTTGTCAAAGTATCATAATGAAGGCTTTCATGCCGCAGCCATATCACATTAGTACTACGGCAAAGATTCATTTCATGTGGCTGTTAACGGCACTCTGGCAAGTATGTAATTACCGATATCCTCAATGTGTTTAATCTTTAATGTACTGCGAGTTCAAAGCCTGTTAGGAAGGTCACGGGTGCGTCTCGATGAAGGCAACGGCCCCCTTTCATGAAATGCCAGTGGAATGAATTGTGAAAATCGCTCAAAAAAAAAACACAAATTGTCACTGAAATGTGTTCTGCTTGTATTTCATGAATTGCGCCCAACATTTTTACTGCCTGTACAAACAGATCGACCTGCCAATAAAACAACTAGTTCAGTAAAACTTAAGGTCTGGACCAATTTGTCGCTTATTCGGACCAAGAACTGCTTTCTCAGACAGCAAAATACCTTCTGAGAGGTTTCTGCAACTATTACCACTTTTGGTCCATGTATTTCTGTGATGGAAATGACAATGGTAGAATGACGTTAAATATTTAGGACATTTTTTTTTTTAAATACATAAAGAAAAAGTACAATTTTAAAGGTGGTATTTATGTAACCTGAATACACACAAATAAATTTTCACACAAATCAATTTTCACACAGATAATCCAAACTGGAAATGACTTAATATTAACTTCTGAAAAAAGTTTATAAGGTACAAAACTGTTCCTGAAAAAAAGAAAAAAAGAATTTTAAATAAATTAATATAATTTTAAAATTTTTACATGAGCAAATCGACAAAATCGCAGCTAGACTGGAAATGACATTTGAAAAAAAAACTTTGTAAGCTGTAGAACTGTCCATTAAATGAATGAATTTTAAATAGATACAGGTTTTAGTGTTTGCAAAACTGCATGAAATTATTTACTTTTAAATTAAACAAACAAATAAAATGTTTATACGTTTTACTTTGACAAAATTATAGCTAGACTTTAAATAACATATTGACTTTCCAAAAGCAAATAAACAAAACTATAAGGTGCAAAACTGTTCATGAAATGACCTACCTGGCCCCATGAGGAAAGCGTATCTCTGGGAACTTTTTCGCAAGATGCGAAATACATACCAATAAGTACATATCACTGCAGTTTCCAACAGAAAAGAACACTAAAGACTGCAAAACAGAGAGCACTTGAAATCGTTTTTATACACAGTTATGATTACAGCTCCATATGTTTCGCTTTCCGGACGTAACAAGCTTTGCTCAGTAGCTCAGCCGGCACAGAATTGGACTTAGGATGCGATTGCGTTTTTACATCACATTCGCTTTTGTTCATACTATTGGGTAGGTTTAGGTGTAACAAATGGTACGTTATTTTAAAACGTCACGGAGCATTAGACTTATATTGCCACTCAAAGGACATTTCAAGTCAGAACTGCGGTGACACCTACAAAACCAACGTCACATAAAACGTACCATATGTACGTTCATCTGTCCTGGGGGGGGGGAACAAACAAAAAAAAAACACTCTTTTAGCACCACCCAGTGGACATTTCACATCGAATATGTCACAAAACGTACATGTCGGTACGTATTTTGCGTCTTGCGAAAAAGTTACCAGAGGTCCGTTTTCGTTATGAGACCAAGTTGGAAATGACTTAATTTAAAATAAATAAATAAATATGCAACTTAATTAATTATATACATTTTACTTAATTTGACGAAATTACAGATAGACTGGAAATTATATATAAGTGTGAAACTTAATAAACTTAATAAATGATTTAATGTACATTAATTTCACTCCTTGTTCTTAGTTTTGATAATTATAGTTTTAATATTTTTTTTTTTAATAATTCATATTTTATAATAGCTTTTCATTTTCAAGATTTAAAGTTTTTACAAAAAAAAGGCAAGTAGCAAAAGAAATATTCAAAAGTAGCAAAAATAAATAATAAAGACAAAAAAAGATCAACAGATCTAAAGACAGTTAATGCAAGTTCATATAATAAAAGAAAAACAATAAATAAAAATCCACTCTTGGGACATGAAAGTTCTCAAAGCTGAAGAAACACCCTTTAAACAACATCAACCACAGTTTGTTTAGTCCTACGCAACAATTACGGGTTGTTTTATCTGAAATCGATCATACCACAACAACAGATCATTGAAAAAACACAGAAAATGTGTGTTGAATCTGATCAGCATCACATGGGCCATATTTGACTTGTATCTCTTCCATTTTTAGCCCATTATGGGAGTAACGTTCACAACTCGAACAGCCGGATAACTGAATTCCCGCGGGCTCTCGAATCACACAACCTTAAAAAAATTCTGAAGAAAAAAGTGTGAAAACCTCCAGGGGTGTCAGATTAATTTGCCAGTCCAAAGTGCAAATGCAGTGAACTGACATGAGCCGTCGTGCGACAGAGATCGACACCTGATTCTTCAGCCTCTCATTGGCCGGAGAGACGTGTGATGCTGACACTGCAATAGATGAGAGCAATCCAGGATGCTTGACTTGATAGAACCCATATTCACCTCCAACACCGCATCCAAACCAGGTGTGATGTCTCAAAGCATCAAGTGATAAAAGCAACCTCTGTTGACATTAGTCAAGCCTGTCCTGACCAGCCGCGGGAAACAACACTACATTTTGCTTGCCGCTTGGTTTCTGTTTCTACTATATTGCACTAAGAAAAAAAAAAACCTGAATTTAAAATAGCTCCTTCCAGACCCAAATGCACATTTAATGTCATTCACTATCAAAAACTCACTAATGTACAACTTCAAGTTTTGAGTACGTTAAAATGAGATAGTTGTAAAATGAGATAGAGATAAAATGAGATCATTTTAATGAGTTAAAATCAGATAGTTAAAATCAAAATATTATAAATTATACGTATATATTTTAGAAATTTCTAAATATATATTTCTAATATATAATACATATATTTTAAATATTTTATAATATATTGAAATATGTAAAAATATTACACAATCTAATGTGATTGTTTTTAATTATTTTTTACACTGCATGATTTGACAAAATTACAGTTAGACTGGATTACACACATTGAATTTTGAAAAAAAAAATAAATAAATAAAAATAAAAAAAAAAAAAAAAGTACAAATTTGTTCATTAAATTACTGAACTTGCCAAGGTACAACTCAAAGTTTTGCACACATAAAACAAGTTCAGCTTAAAGTTTTATGAATTATAAATATAGATTTTATAAATTTATAGAAAACAATTTTAAAATTATATATATTTGAAATATTTTAATATAGTTCATCTGTCTGGAAGGATGGATGGATGGATGGATGGATGGATGGATGGATGGAATGAATGAATGAATGAATGAATGAATAAATAATTTAAAAAGCTAGACAAGAAATGACAAACATTAACTTTAAAAAGAAATTTGATTTCACATTGAAATTAAGTTTGAATAAGTAAATAAATGCATGCATACATACACACATACATACATACATAAATAATTAACATTCATAAAAACATGCATAAAACTTGTGAGCTGTACCTTAGCAGGTGCATAAAGCAAGTTAAAGTTAAAATGATAATAGTATAAATTAAAAAATATTATTTTAAATGAAAGAATTACATTTATTTTTAATAATAAATATAATATAATATAATATAATATAATATAATATAATATATGTGTTTGGATAAAAAAAAAGAATCATTTAATTCTAATTCATTCTATTTAATTTGAATTATATATATATATATATATATATATATATATATATATATATATATATATATAAGCGGTTCTTGTTTATTTTGACTGTCATTGAATACCATAGTAAAGTCCAATGTGTTGTTGTGCTGCCTGCTGCACCTTCATTATACATTTTGACCTTTTTGGCAATGTAAAATAGCAGTCAGTGATTCAAGTACTGCTGGAACCAAACGTGAAGTAAAAAGAAAAAAAAATAATCAGTGCGACAGTCTGATCATAAACTGCAGTATCAGGTTTCTTAATTACTTAATTTTCTAAATATAAATCACTTATTGAATGGGTTTTGTGATGTGCACAGCAAATCACCTTGTGCAACACACACACACACACACACACACAGACACACACACTTTCCCCTCTGGCTGCTACTCAGCGTTAATTACTGAGCATTCAATCTTAACACCGGCTCTCATCTGAGATGTTTGGATGTGAGGGATGATATGGTGAAGAGGGAGAGTTTTATGGGTGTGATTTGGGCTAATAATGGATCAGTCAGAACTGGAGCAGCTCACAAATAAACAGCTCGATAGATGAGGAACACCGATTCTGCAGAGAAGAGCTTATAAAACATCACAAAGGGACTGAAAATCGAACCAAGATGCTATAGAGTCAAGTAGATCTTGGCTGAATGACAATATATGCTATGAAACCATAGAAATGTGTCGACCGGTATGGATTTATATGACTATATGTGGAAGAACCTGTCACATGAGGCTTTAAATATGGCTTATTTAATTAAAATGTAGAGTGAGAATCTGTTATATAATATTAAACCAGAAAAAAGATTATTCATTAAAAATTAATAAAACATGAAACTATAAGTGAATTTTTAAATTATATTCTTATAATACTAATTAACTAAAATATATATTGAACTACTCAATTCATTTTTTTTTCTATTCAGACTTAATTACAATTAAAGTCAGAATCCATTTAATATTTTAAATGTCTATCTCTCCAGATAGATAGATAGATAGATAGATAGATAGATAGATAGATTTTTGCATCATCATTATTATTATTATTATTATTATTATTATTATTATTATTATTATTATTATAGATAGATAGATAGATAGATAGATAGATAGAATAACTGAATTGGATTTTTTATATGTTTATATTTAATTTTTATTTTTATTTTTTTTATAAAAAAGTAATTGAACTGAATATAGTCAATTAATTAAAATTTCAATTAAATTTAGTCAGAATCCATTTTATAATTCAATTATTTATACAAATATTATCAATCTATAATATTGTCCTTAACACTCATAAAAATAAAAAATAAAAATATTCTCATAAAAATTAGAAGAAATAAAAATTATTCTAACAAAATAAATAAATAAATAAATCAAAATCAAAATCAAAATAATGATATTTAAATTGAAATTCAAAAATAGACAGTGGATTTATTATGGGTATGAAAATTGCTTGTTAAAGCAATCTAACATAAACTGTCACACAATGTCCCAAAATCCCAATGCCCAAATGCAACAGCACAACATTTCAGTGTCACAATCTGATGATATTTGACATGACAAACACCATTAAACAAACACTGTCCCGTGCTAAAACACATCCCTCATACTAAAACCAGTTTCCAAAGTCTCAAATCACCTAAACACATCATCCATAAACTGTATAAAAAGATGGACGACGCGTCTCCGCTTCCTTCCACTATAGGAAATTGAAGCCAATTCATCTCAGTATGGCCATTGCCATCTTGAGAAAATGACGTCATTTGGAGCTCGAGTCTGCGCAGTAGTGTCGTGAGGTGGAGCCGCGGAATCAAACTCCTGCCCAAACTCCCGCAGACCCAATCAACCATAACAACACGCTCCGTTTTTATAGAATCAAATTTCTAGCTAAAATGAAACTTATTACAGAAATGAGCAATTGAACATATAGCAGCATGATAACAACTACCTTAAATGACCAAAACCATATTTCGGAAAATTGTATTGGAAGTGTAATTATTTTTTTTTATTTTGACTGAAGTCCCATTCGTTTACATGGAGAGGGCGGGGTTTATGACCTGTACTGCAGCCAGTCATCAGGGGACGATCAAAGAGCCCGCAGCTTCACTTTTCAGGACGAGTGAGACACAACCGACATCATCTATGACATCCTCATTAACACCAGTGACAGACAAATCCACAATCCACCACCTTATGACAACATGCAATTTAAATAGATAAGAATTCAGTTGGCGTGCTGACTCCTGTCGTGATCATATGCTAATCCTGGCAATCTATCAGCCAGATTTCCAGTCTTCATTTATTTATTCCTGCAGTCTGTTTCTTTCTGCTGTTCTTGCACCGTCAAACAAGGACACAAAGATCTGGGATGCTGGAATAGGCACTAAAAATGCTTTTCAGCCTTGAGTCTCTGCACTCAATGCAAGGCTGAACCCTCTTCTAAGCAACATCTTTGCCTTAAAACCATTTTTGAAAACCAATCCTCAAAACGATGGTTTTTGATGTCTTCAGCGACTCACACCTATAGAGGAGGCAAAACATCCTACGCGTGCCACATGAGAGGCTTTCCGAACGCCACAGGAGCGTCAGGTGGCTTCAGATAGGAAGGGACTTATTATATAAAGTGACATACATGTAGTGACAGAGGAAGTCGACTCAAACTGCACTGTGATGTCGTTTACCGTCACGCTGGATGAAGGTGACACATTTAGTACTACTGAGAAACGCAATCGGGAGACAGTACAGTACAGTAGGTGGAAAGGCGATGTTTTTACAATTTCTCGTTCTTATGTGCAAAAGGACAAAGTGTTTTTGTCATCTAAACATCTTTTCTTCCCCCTTAGGAGACTTTTTTTTGTTTTGGTGTCAGTAGGTAATTCGGCTTGAAACCTGTAAAGGCAGCTACATAAAAACACAATGAGCTCATTGAACGTGTTCTTAAAGACCGAATCATTTTCTCACATTCAACTATCCACTGTGGTGACAACGTCGATGAGAGGAACGCCCCTTTGGATGAATGTGGAAAAATAAAGCCTTCCTTGTTCGTTGTCAGGATTCTGGACTGTCTGTGTTGTGTTTTGCCCCTGGTTCTGTTCCTGTTTGTCCTTATTTGGTCATGTTCCTGTCCTTGTTTAGCTGATTAGAACTCTGTGCACCTGTGTTTGATTAATTATCCCTTCATTTAAGTTCCTGCCTGTGTGTTTCTCCCCTGTCGGGTCTACTTGTTGGATGTTGTGTTTTTCCCGTGTTCCTGTTGTGGATTTTCCCCTTTGATTCCAGTATTAAAGACTGTTAAATGTTCTCCAGCGTCCTTCCTACAGCGAATCGTGACAGTCATCACATCAAATGTGTTTTTAATTATTTTAGCAGCATTTCAGCAGCACAAGATCATGAGTTACAGAGCACTGTACTAACAAAAAGATTTTTTGCATTTCTTAAAGAAGATGGGAATGGGATGACAGCTCAATTAAAAAAAAAAAAAAAGTTATGACTTTGATTCTCGTAATTGTGACTTTGTATCTTAGACTGCGACTTTTTATCTCGCAATTGTACCATTTTTTCTCATAAATTTCCTTAATTGTGACTTCACTCTGTAAAGTTCTCTCAATTGCAAGTTTGTTTCTCATAATAGCACCTTTATATCTCAATTTTATTTTATATTTCAAAATTGCAATTTTGTTTTTCAAATTTTATCCTCAATTTTTATCTCAATGTGCAATTCAAACTTCTCTTAATGATGACTTTATATCTAAATTTGACATTGTATTTCGAAATTACAACTTAGTTTCTTATACTTTCACTGTTATATATATATATATATATATCAAAATGTGACTGTATTTGCAATTTAAACTTTGTTTCTCATAATAGCGAATTTATATCTCAACTTGACCTTAGACTTTGAAATTGAGAATTTGTCTCACATTTTCACCTTTTATATCTCAAAATGTGACTATTTCACAATTCCAACTTTGTTTCTTGTAATTATGACTTTATATCTAAATTTGACTTTATATTTTGAAATTGTGACTGTTTCTCCTAATTTCAACATTATATCTCAAAACGTGACTATATGTGCAATTCCAACTTTGTTTCTCATAATTATGACTTTATATCTCAGTTTGACTTTATATTTCGAAATTGTGAATTTGTTTCTCGCATCTTGACATTTATATCTCAAAATGTGACTGCATATATATTACAATTCCAACTTTGTTTCACGTAATTATGAGTTTATATTTAAACTTGACATTATATTTCTAAATTGCAGCTTTGTTTCTCATATTGTTACCTTTATATATCAAAAAGTGTATATGTGAAATTCCAACTTTGTTTCTCGTAATTACTACTTTACATTTCAGTTTGACTTTGTTATGAAATTGTTAATTTGTTTCTCACATTTTCACCTTTTTATCTCAAATTGTGACTATATCTGCAATTCCAGCTTTGTTTCTCATAATTATGAATTTATGTCCCAATTTGACTATTTATTTCGCAATTGCAACTTCATATCTCATAATACAATTACAGTTTTCGGAATTTTGTAATTTTCGAGACTTATTTTCACAGTTTGACTTCATATTTCGCATTTGCGACTACGTTTCTCGTAATTTCAACTTTCTCTTGTAATTGACCCTTTATATCCTTCAATTGTGACAATTATTTATTATAATCACACTTTTATATCTCCACAATTTGACTTTATATCTCCCAAGAACAACTTTGTTTCTTGTAATTGCAAATTTATATCTTACATTGATACGTTATATATGGCAATTGCGTCTTTATCTTTCAATGTGACTATATTTCACAATAGCAACTTCGTTTCTCGTAATTGTATCATAGTTTCGACTTCATAGTATCTCGCAATGTAACTACATCTCACAACTGCAATTATATATCTGGTCGTTTCAACTTTTCTTGTAATTGGACCTTTATATCTCACAATTTGGACTTTGTTTCTTGCAATTGTGACTTTATCTCTCACAATATCTTGCGACATTGTTTTTCATAATGGTGACTTAGGTTCTTGTAATTGTGACATTGTGTCTCTCAATGTGACTTTATATTTCACAATTGTGATTAAAATTTTTAATTTTGCGGAAGAAATTCAAGAGATAAGTTGCAATTACAAGAAACGAAGTTGCTATTGAGACTTTATATCTTGTAATTGTGATTTCAGTTTGAAAATTTAAACTGTTTCTCTTAATTGCTATTTTGCTCCTGGTAATTGTTACTTTAAAACTGATAAAGTTGATCTTCTTGTTTAAAATAAAGTACACCAAAGAATTGTGCATTAAACAAAATATTGTCTGATCCAAACGAAGGTCAATAGCAACATTGTATGATTCAGCAAAGCAACCCGCTTAATTCAGTTATGGGTGATGGGTGTATATAGTTGGAATGCATTATATTTCATGTTGCATTTACATTTAAGTAGCTTGGAGCATAAAATATCTGTGGACAAGCAGACGAGGGTGTAGCGTGCAATCTGGCATGCTTGACTGGTATAACTAATCCTAAAAAGAACTATTGTATACATTGCAAATTAGCTTGCTTGCAATCCAGACTTCCAAAAAAAATGAGCGTTGGTGGTACCAAAACATAAAAACATCCCTTTCTGTATGACATGCACGTATATGTATGATCATGTGCTTTCAAGCGCATACACATGTATCCCGTAGAGTACAGTACATGCACGCTGTCAGTGTAAATGGAGAGACAGCATGCCACATCGCTAAAAATCTCAGGCACCTGCGTTCACTGACCTAAATCCACATGGGAAGGCCACAGATGGCATAAATAAAACAGCCCCCTACATTAAACATGGGTCAACACTCCGGCATGCACAGTATCCTAAACTCAGCACTGCATGCATTTTACTGAAACTGCATATTCATTTCTAAAAGGCACCTGCTTTGTTTTAGTGCAACAGTACACTGTCGAATTTCAAGTCTGCAATATTTTCCGAATGAAATGCGAATGTCATTTAACTGAAAGTGTATACATTTAATATTAATTATATTAAAATTATTAATTATTTTTAAGATAGTAGGAAGTATATAGTGCACTCTGCAGTGTTAAGTAGTATTTCATGACGTAATGATGTGAGGGATGCAACAATTATTCAATCAGTAATATTTCAACTTGGTAGCTCTGCCCACAA
>CM077231.1:18449264-18529264 GCA_039654775.1 Spinibarbus caldwelli
TGAACGTGTGCGAAACATGATCCTGGTGAATCGAGCAGCGCTTTGAGGAATATGTGCCTCCGTGTTGGGATTCTAACACTTGAGGGCATATACTTACCTTTTCGTCTTTGTCTCAGCGACCACGCGCTCTTTGTGATGAGTCGCTATAATGCGCTCGGCTCACGTTTGTTCCTATTCCCGAGGGATGCGGGGCAAAGCGTTCGCGTCTCGGGCTGTTGCCGCGGCTTGGTTTGTCTCAGCTCGCGGCGATTGCTTTGATTTGCGCTTTCCGCATACCCTTTACTATCGGGTTGCCTGATGCCGCGGATATTGCTCGTGTTGCTATAACGATGAAGTGTAAGCACCGAGTCGTTTTTAGCAGGGCATGCGAGATCACGGGCGGAGCTATATTCAGCTCAGCAGTGTCTCTCTATTATGCATGTTATTGTGTGTGGAGAGCCTTGCTGGGCATGGATATACTGAATGCTTTGTGGAGTGAAGCTGTTAGCTTTCTCTTCCAGGGTGCTTCAGTAGTCTAGAGTGGTTACGGGGAATGTTCCTTCCTGTGTTTAGCCGGGTGATAAGTGAACAGTCTCCGCTCAGAGTATAGCCATCTGCGGATGATTATGCTCCAGCTCAGGCTGTTTTGTTTTGAAATATAACAGTCTGAGGACAGCCAGCCATGTTCTAGCCAGGCGTTTATGACTGGGTTTGGTTCCCCTTGGGCACAAGCTCTCTCAGGTAAGCGCTGAAGTCTTGTTTGGAATCTGCTGTCTGAGGATAGCTGTGCTCCAGTTCAGAGACTGCTCCCCCTTGTGGGGTCTTTAAGTAGTGGTCTCCTTGAGCCCTTGCCTAGACTGTGCGGTCTCCCCGTTCAGGTTTTAAGTAGATGGCCCACTTCATGGCCTGGGCAAACTTCAGCCTTATCTGAAGGAAAGGCTATTTGAGGATAGCTGTGTCCAGCCACCTAGTGTTTTGGCCGTTGATTGCATCATGCTTTGATCTGGACTATGGGTTTTATGTGTTCGCTTCTTAGCGAATCATTACTTTGGTCTGCATCTTCCTCTTGTGAGTCTCTGGTCAATATTTCTGTAAAGACTCGCTAGCCTACTGTGGGACTGACACGGATTGGGGACCTCCTTAGTATAGCCACCTAAGGGTGGTTATATTTCAGCCATTGCCATGGCAGGATGGGCTTACTTGGATACAGCTTTCTGAGGCTAGCTGTGTGTGTTAATTTGCCCTTTCCTGGAAGCATAGCTATCTGAGGATAGCTATATGCTAGCTTGGTGATTGCTCCCCTGCTTAGGGTTGTTAAGTAGCGGTCTCCTTGGGTCCTGCCTAGATAGTGCTGTCTCCCCTTATAGGGTTTATAATTGGACAGCCCACTACTGGTGGTCTTGGCAGTTGCAGTGGTCCCCTTTCCTAGAGCCTAGCTATCTGAGGATATCCATATGCTAGCCCGGTGATTGCTCCCCTGCCTTGGGTTTTTAAGTAGCGGTTTCCTTGAGCCCTTACCCAGACAGTGCTGTCCCCCCTGCTAGGGTTGTAAATAGACAGCCCACTCTCCGTGGTCTGGGTAGTTTCAGTCGGTTCCACCTCTGGTAGCCCTTCCTACACACATAGCTATCTGAGGATATCTATGTGCTAGCTCAGTGAGTGCTCCCCTTCCTAGGGTCTTAAGTAGTGGTCTCCCTGAGCCCTCGCCTAGATAGCGCTATCTCCCCTGCTAGGGTTGTAAGTAGATAGTCCACTCTTGTGGTCTGGGCAGCCTCATAGGAGGGCTTACCGGGGGTTTTTCAGGCTAGCTGTGTTGAACCAGCTGCTGATAGCTCGGTGATTGCTCCCCTTCTTAGGGTTTTAAGTAGTGGTCTCCTTAAGCCCTACCTAGACAGTGCTGTCTCCCCTGCTAGGGTTGTAAGTAGACAGCCCACTCTTTGTGGTCTGGGTAGTCTCAGTCGGTCCCCTTCTGGTAGCCTTCCTAGGTTCATGGCTATCTGAGGATATCTATGTGCTAGCTCAGGGACTGCTCCCCTTCCTAGGGTTTTTAAGTAGCGGTCTCCCTGAGCCCTTGCCTAGAGTGTGCTATCTCCCCTGCTAGGGTTGTAAGTAGATAGCCCACTCCTGTGGCAGCTTCATAGGAGGGCTTACCGGGTTTTTCAGGCTAGCAGTGTGGGACCATCTGCTGATAGCTCAGTGATTGCTCCCCTTCTTAGGGTTTTAAGTAGTGGTCTCCTTAAGCCCTACCTAGACAGTGCTGTCTCCCCTGCTAGGGTTGCAAGTAGACAGCCCACTCTTTGTGGTCTGGGTAGTCTCAGTAGGTCCTACTCTGTAGGCTCTTTCTTTGAGCCTCACTAACTGCCTCTGGCGTTGAGTGTAGCTAGGTCGTTATGCTGAGACCTCCACTCTTAAGAGTTCCCCTACCAAGATGGAAGCCTTCCTAGGTACATGGCTATCTGTGGATATCTATGTGCTAGCTTAGGGACTGCTCCCCTTCTTGGTGTTTTTAAGTAGCGGTCTCCCTGAGCCCTTGCCTAGACAGTTCTATCTCCCCTGCTAGGGTCTTAAGTAGATAGCCATTCCCTTGGTCTGGGCAGCTCTTTAGGAAGGTCCTTTTTCATAAGACTATTTGGATATAGCTATCTACAGATAGCTGTGTCATAGCTGGGATTGTTGGTAGCAATCTTGAGAACTCCTCTAGGCTGGTCTGGGCAGCTTCACAGGTAGGTTTACCAGGGGTTTTTAGTTTTTGGTCCTGTAGCCCCTTCCTAGGGATATAGCTTCTGAAGATAGCTATGTGACTGCTCCCCTTCTTGGGGTTTTTAATTAGTGGTCTCCCTGAGCCATGGCTTAGACAGTGCTATTTCCTCTGTGGGGTTTTAAGTAGATAGCCATTCCCTTGGTCTGGGCAGCTCTTTAGGAAGGTCCTTTTTCATAAGACTATTTGGATATAGCTATCTACGGATAGCTGTGTCGTAGCTGGGATTGTTGGTAGCAATCTTGAGAACTCCTCTAGGCTTCCAGCCTCTGAGTGGTCTTATGTATCTGGCAACTATTGCTCACATAGCATAGCTATCTGAGGATGGCTGTGTTCTTAGCTTGGTTAGGGTGTTCAACCTTATCTGGTATCGGGCTCCCTCATTTTACCAAGTTATGTGAGCGGCCCAAGGCGTCAGTGGCTTGACCCCTTTCTGAGGAAAGGTTTGGTGTATGCCTGTCACCTCTTTGGTGCTCTCTCACCAGGTGGACAGGCATGCGCCTTGGCATGGCGTGATTGGATATCGTTCCCCAAAGTGTCCACCAGGATGCTGCATTGAGTTCCCTAGAAGGTGAACGTCTCGGGTTACTCATGTAACCATGGTTCCTCGAGAGGGAACGAGACGCTGCATCCCCTTGCCATGCCTTCGGCCTGCCTGTTTACGTCTCCTCAAACAACTGAGTTGGTGACGTATTCAGCAGGTGCCCTTTTATACTTTCGGGTACCTGCCTATGATGTCACTGGCCACGTGGACCAATAGGATTGGAGTTGTTTTACGCATGCTTCAGGCACCGGTCACGCAGACAGCGTTCCCCAAAGTGTCCACCAGGACGCAGCGTCTCGTTCCCTCTCGGGGACCCATGGTTACATGAGTAACCTGAGACGTTCTTCCAGTAACATAAATAGAATATTCGTTCAAAGTTTATTTGTTTATGGAACATTTTTCTAACACTTTTAGTTTGGCTAATGGCTAATGTGTACTTATTTCACATGGTTCAAGAAATATTCAAATGTATTTTCCCATAAAGATTTAGGCCCATAATGTTTCTAAAATTATGTTTACATAATGTTTTCTCTAATGTTGACAAGAAAAAAAAAATAAAATAAAATAAAAACATTAGAAACAATGTTTCGAATGTTCTAAAAATATTTAGAAATGACTTTTTCATAACATTAGCAAAACATTCTTTTGCTAGCTGGGATTACTATTATTATTATTATTATTATTATTATTATTATTATTATTATTATTATTATTATTACTACTACTACTACTACTACTACTACTACTACTACTACTATCTATCTATCTATCTATCTATCTGCTTGTTTGTTTTTTAATATAATAATAATAATAATATTATTATTATTATTATTATTATTATTATTGCTATAACCCAGGACCCTCCTTCAATGTTTGCCCATTTTTACATCCCTAACCCAAGCAAGCTCCACTAAGACAAGCTGTTGTTTTCCCAACTTAAAACACAATATCCATCTTGTGCTGCTGTTTCCTACTGAGTTCAAGTACAAGAATCAGACCCGAATATGGCCTGTCATCACTCAGCCTGTATGCGGCATTGTTCCGCAGGAGCTTTTCTGAACCCAAACGCCTCAGTCTCACCCTTCATCAGTGAAATCCCACACAAGACTCCATCAGCGATACATCTAACCTGTGCGCTGGTGTCCCGCGTTCACAGCGGCTGATGAAAAATACCCCCAAGGCCTCCTTGAGCTAAAGATTCAGTGTCTGAACCCTTTAGTTGCTGTGTTTCCCTGCGCAGTGCCGTGTTTCACTGGGGCAGGTTGGGGAACTAAGCCACTTCAAGAGGAAAAAAGAAAGGCAGACACAAAGGAAGAGAGATCAACCTGAAATCCGAGCTCCTCTGTCTTTGCTCCATTCCCCCTTGATGTTTTCTTGTGAGCAAGCAGCATTTCTGTGTTTTATGAGCGCAGGGTACCTTGCAACTGTGTCACATGATTTTAAAAAGGCACTGCGCATTGATGTATAGTCCAGTGTTGGGGAAGGTGCTTTGAAACTAGCTTTAAAAAAAACTGCAAGCTTGTCGTTAGGCGAGCTACCCTTTCGAAAAAAGGAAAAAAAAATATTGTTATACTACAAGCTACTAACAAATACGATTTGGCTGCATTTACGTCACATAGTTCAAGTGACCCAATTATGATTTTTTTTTTCCCTCCCATGTGACACAGATCAGATATGGCCCATGTACATGTAAGCAGGAAAAAATCCTCATTTTCATCAAGCCTCATTCATATGTGGAAATAAATCTGATATTAATCGGATACATGCATTTTCGTAAGTGCACAAATCAGATATTCCCGTCAATGGAAGACACTTTTTTCAGTACAACTGAAAAAACTATGATGGCGAATGATGTTGATGTTTTCTCATGGAATTGGGTGACTTTTATACTGTTGCTGCTGGTTGTTCTTTAGTTTGTGAGTTAAATCGATCTTCTCCTCCTCCGAGAATGCAATTTTGACGGAGGAAAACCACAACTGGGCTAGTTTTTGATTAGCAATTGGGATGGTTTTGTTTCTCAGATCTGGTAACCTGGTTTCTGGGTCAGTATGTCTACCTTGGGTGTATAATGTAAATGCATATATCAGATATGGGTAACGTTTAAAAGATGATTTAAGCTGGTCGTCAACAAATCGGATATAGTCAACAAATCGGAATTGGGCATCAAGACCTTCTTAAGAAATAAGTTAAGAAATTTCTTAAGATAAATTTCAAGAAGTTTGTAAGAATGTTCTTAAGTGCAATTCTTGAAAAATTCTTAAGTTCTCAAGAACATCATCTTGAAGATACACTGATAAACTCACACTTCAAGGATTGTCTTTTTTGTGCTTCCTGCAGATTATCCTAATAATCCTAATAAGCGTGCACACTATTTTCGTCGTGACCAGCTTGAGTGGCACTTAGCTTTGTGTTTTTAATGCTCCATGTTTTTGAACAGTTACTTTTAAAGAGCCTGTTTCAATCTGCAGCAATCTGTTTTATAAATTTTTGTGTTGTGTTTTTGCGCTCTCTCCAGAGTGAACGCTTTCGGTATGTGTGTCCGCACTGCTCCAGTAAATGCATCCTTGTGTATGGATGCGTTCATATGCACTAAATACTCCCAAAGATTATGTTGTGTTTATAGGCTAAAATCAAAAACGAGCTTCCTATCTGACGCTTTTTGTAGAGTTGTTACTGAATTTTGAATTCAGCAAAAAGTCACGTTAGACATTATTAGTCATCGCTGTCACTTAAGAAAACTCGTACACATCGCTATTAATAGTCCTACTATGTATTATATGTAGCTAGTGTTGTTGCAATGCTTAAATATAACAATTAATTTGAAATAACCCAATAAATTAATTAAATCATTCTTACTATTTGGGATTTAAGACAAGTCTGGGGCTATCCTAACTTTAAGAAGTTATTTACAATGATTTTTAAAAAGATTCCTTTCAAGAATTTGAATTCTTCTAAGGTTTTGTCTTAAGAACAATCTTTAAGAAAAAAGATAAGAACATTCTTAAGATGATTTTTTTGTGAATACAAAATATTCTTAACTTTTTTCCCTAAGTTAAAAAAAAAAAAAATAATAAAATGGCAGTTAAGAAGAATTTTTTTTCTTTTGAATGTTTTGTGAATCCGGCCCCTGCAGTGTAAGGCTTTGTCCACACTAATAAATTTTAGTTTGAAAACGAATCTTTTTCTCTCCGTTTTGGCTATCCGTCCACACTGAGACAGCGTTTTTGACAAGGAAAACTGAGCTTTTTCAAAACGCTCTCCAAAGTGAATAGATTTGAAAACGCCGTTTTCGCATTGTAATGTGGACTGTGGACTGTGAAAACGATGACGCGCGTTTAGTCATGTGACACATATTGTATCAATAGATATCTATGTTTACACCTGTTTTGTGCCTGTTACGCGCTATTCACTTTCACACTGTTGCTACAGATGTGTTACTTTGTACACTCTTCATATCACAGTCCTGCAAAGATGACTCTAAATTCACTCGCGATTGCTGTTTGCGGCAAAACATGAGGGCAGTTGTGTTTTAGATCAGACATAAAATCGTGAGTGAGTGCAACCTGAACGCGTCAGTGAATGGTGAGATATTTTCCTAAATAAAATGATCCTGCCAGAAGAATTGCATGAAAACATATCATGTCTATTCAGTTTATATCATCTCTGAGCTTTTCTGAGGCTTTACGCATGCACAATAAAGCGAACGTTTTCTGACGTTTCAGTGTGTATTGAAAACGCTAGTGTGGATGGAAAGCATTTTAAAACGAAAACGCCATTTTTAAATGTATCTGGATTAATGTAGCCATAGCCTAAATGTGGCCATAATGATACAGCATTAAACTGGAAATGATAGACACTCACTGGCTACTTTATTAGGTACAACTGTTCAACTGCTCGTTAACGCAAACATCTAATCAGCCAATCACATGGCAGCAAGTCAGTGCATTTAGGCACGTAGATGTGGTCAAGAAAATCTGCTGAAAGTCAAACTGAGCATCAGAATGGGAACGAAAGATGGTTTAAGTGATCGTTTCAAGGTTGTTGGTGCCAGACGGGCTG
Source organism: Spinibarbus caldwelli (assembly GCA_039654775.1). NCBI lineage: Eukaryota > Metazoa > Chordata > Actinopteri > Cypriniformes > Cyprinidae > Spinibarbus > Spinibarbus caldwelli. The sequence goes on from CM077231.1 coordinate 18,456,605, forward strand.
GTCTGAGTATTTCAGAAACTGCTGATCTACTTTGATCTTCACACACAACCATCTCCAGAGTTTACAGAAAATGGTCAGAAAAAGAGAAAATATCCAGTGAGCAGCAGTTCTGTGGGCGAAAATGCCTTGTTGATGTCAGAGGTCAGAGAAGAACGGCCAAACTTATTCGAGCTGATAGAAAGGCAACAGTAACTCAAATAACCACTCGATACACCCGAGGTACGTAGAAGAGCATCTCTGAACACACAACACATTGAACCGTTAAGCGGATGAGCTACAGAAACAGAAGACCACACTGGGTGCCACTCCTGTCAGCTAAGAACAAGAAACTGAGGCTATAATTCGCACAGGCTCACCAAAATTAGACAATAGAAGATTGGAAAAAGCTTGCCTGGTCTGATGAGACTTGATTTCTGCTGCAACATTAAGGATGGTAGGGTCCGAATTTGGCATAAAAGACATGAAAGCATGGATCCATCCTGCCTTGTATCAATGGTTCAGGCTTGTGCCTGTGGTGTAATGGTGTGGGGTAAATGTTCTTGACACACTTTGGGCCTCTTAGCACCAATTGAGCATTGTTTAAACGCCACAGCCTACATGAGTATTATTGCTGACCATGTCCATCCCTTTATGACCACAGTGTGCCTATCTAATGATGGCTACTTCTAGCAGGATAAATTGTCACGTCATAAAGCTCAAACAACCTCAAACTGGCTTCTTAAACATGACAATGAGTTCACTATACTCAAATGGCCTCTACAGTCTCCAGATCTCAGTCCAATAAAGCACCTTTGAGATGTGGTGGAACGGGAGATTTGCATCATGGATGACAAATCTGACAAATCTGCAGCAACTGCGTGATGCTGTCATGGCAATATGAACCAAAATCTCTGAGGAATGTTTCCAGTGCCTTGTTGAATCAATGACATGAAGAATGTAGGCAGTTTTGAAGCCAAAAGGGAGTTCAACCCAGTGCTAGAAAGGTGTCTCTAATGAAGTGGCTAATATTGATTGAACTGATTCAGAAAAAAATGAATTGTGTTGCATTACAGCACAACTTCTCAGAAAAGCAGTTACTAAAGCTATGCAATTTTAAAAACAGCTAAGCCACTGTAGGCTACATTAGTAGCTAGCATCGCTACTTTTAGTTAGTTAGTCCTCAACCGCTGGCATTTGCTTTACACATTTGTTTCTAAAGTTTTGTCACTACACAAGTTCCCTGGAAATTGCTACTAGTAGCATAATAGCTTTAGCAGTTGAGCTACAGGAATTCCAAGGGTTCAAAACAAATAGGCTACCCTGCAAAAAATGACTATACTGTGCATTTATTTGCAGAAAAAATAGCTGACAGGATCTTTCTTCAAGCACTGTACATACAGGCAGATTCCTGTATAGTCAGATTTTAACGGCTTCTGCTTTAAACATGCTCGCGAGCGAGGAAGCTAATGGAGGCAACGTGCGGCTAATGAATTTAGGTCACACTCCAGCGGGGAGACTCTCTAAGGTCCTCTCCGATTTTTACAGAGTCAAAGACCGAGTTCTGTTTTCAAAAACCGAAAATAAATGGGAACACGCAGAGACTGCGTGCCATGAAAAACAGAAATCTTTTTTGGGGCATCACATCCATCTATTCAAAGAACTCTATGATGGTAAGTAAACAATTCAGACTTATTTCAATTGAACTGCTCCCTCAATTTCATGTAATACTTGTCGGTCCACCATCAAAGCTTCAGTAAATATCAAACATTCATAAATTTCCCTACATCCCCTTGGTGCTGTTGCCATAGCGATGCTCATATGAAATAGCCAGATTGACAAGCATGAACGATCTCTCTTCTACTGCAATGTCACAGAGTTTTGTACTTCCACGCAAACCCTTAAGAACAGACTCTGTGACATAAACACTTCACAAGGGTGATGGCGGCGAGCTTTTAGTCGTTTTTAGTAAGGGAAAGTGCGAGACTGCCATTACCGCATGCTCAACGGAAAGTGACAGACACGGAGCCCTAAGGGACGCCCCATTAAACTTAGCTGCTTAGCTCCACCGCTTGCCTGAAGACGCCGGCGCGCAAACAAGACAGATTGTTTACATATCAGACGTTCCTTGTGCAAGGCAGAGGTAACAATGCATTTTACGAAATGCAGGGAAAAGATTTTAACGGCCAGTTTGTGATGCAAAAAGACAAGGCCCTTTTCAGGAGAACTATGTATTATTTTTCAATTTTTTTTTTTTTTTTGGCTTGTTTTTTTTTTTTTTTTCTTTTCCTAAAAGTAATGAAAGATTGCAGTGCAGTTTAATTCCTACCACATCTCAGCTGCTGAAAAAGTTGATGGAAATTGCATGTTTTACATTTTTGAATTAAAATGACTAACTAACTTTGTATCTCTGAGGCAAATTTCACTATAGCATTTTATGTAGCCACAAAACACATTAAATAATATTTTCACATTTTTGCTTAATTTGGCAATTTTAGCATGATATGAAATAACACATATTAAAAATATTGTTTAACCGTAATATGTATCCTTTAAACTTTTGATTTTGTTTTCTTCATACACTACATGATTTATTTTATCTCGAGCTCTTCACTGACATTGCTGTCTCCAAGTGCACAAAGAAAAATTGAAATATTAATTAAAACAACCAACCACTGGGACATAAAAGTGTCTGAAGCTCAATAATATAACGACAAACAAACAAACCAACCATTGGATATAAAAGAGTGTGTAGATGAAGAATATAACATGCCAAACAAACTAACCAACCAACAGGACTTAAAAGTGCCTGAAGTTGAAGAAAACAAACAATCAAACCAACTAACCACTCAAACACAAACGTGTCTGAAGTTCAAGAATATAACATGACAAACAAACAAGCCAACCAATGGGACATAAAAGTGTCTGAAGTTGAATAATATAACATAACAAACAAACAGTCTAGCCATTGGGATATGAAAGTGACTGTAGATGAAGAATACAACATGGCAAACAAACAAACAAACAAACATGACTTAAAAGTGCCTGAAGTTGAAGAAAACAAACAAATAAACCAGCCATTTGGTTATAAAAGTGTCTGTAGATGAAGAATATTACATGACAAACAAACAAACCAACAGGACTTAAAAGTGTATGAAATTGAAGAAAACAAACAAACAGACATAAACAAATAAATTGTAGGACTTAAAGTGTCCAAAATTTAAGAATATAATGAGAATAAAAACAAATAAACAAACAAATGTCTAAATATAAAAATAATATAAAATGTCACAGTAGATATAGAAACATGATGAGTATCAAACCTAAACCCATACAGGGTGGTCCAAAAAAACAAGAATATATATGTTTTACAGGGGTCATATGACGTTGCTAAAAAGAACATTATTTTGTGTATTTGGTGTAATGCAATGTGTTTATGCGGTTTAAGGTTCAAAAAACACATTATTTTCCACAATGTACATTATTGTTGCTCCTCTAAGCCCCGCCTTTCTGAAACATGCCGATTTTTACAAAGCTCATCGTTCTGAAAAGCGAGGCGTGGTCTGATTGGCCAGCTATCCAGTGCGTTGTGATTGGCCGAATACCTCAAGCGTGAGACGGAAATGTTACGCCCCTTACCGTATTGTGATGCCGTGTCCCGCAACGAGACAAAAACAATAAAACCTATTTTAAACGAGGCATTTGTTGCATCCAGTGGGGACATAATTACTGATTATAATGACTTATACTGTGTTTTTACGCGGCGCGATAAACATTACCATGTCTGCATTTGTGATCGGAGAAACGACAAACAACAAGCACTACTCTACACTGCTCAAAACTTGCGTTTGAATCGTCGGTGGCAAATTCTTCAAATAAGAAAACGTACTTACAGGCTGTGAGTCAGAAGCGCCAGACTGTCCTTGCAAAGTTGGAATTGCCCCACTTTATAGAAACAGTCTTTGAGCACAGCTGGCAGGCTACTCCTAGGTTCAAGAAATAGTCCTCCGTTAAAATCCGCTGCACACACTCTAATATTTGGGTTGAACTGTTCTGGAACAGTGTTGTAAAAACAACTTAACCACTGATTTCTAGTTGTGTCCTCTTTTGGAAGCCCAAACAAAGGAGTTTCGCTTTCACAACGAAACACACAGCATCTCCACAACATGGCGGCAGCAACAACAATACTACAGCAAGAATAAAAGTCCCGCCCTCTTTCTTTGCGTATACATTTGGGTGGTGTTTTGCAAATCTCCCCACACCATGACGTAGAGATGTGACGGCGTGTTTGAATAAGCCATTTTAGGGGGCGTGGACGAGTCTTAACTTTTATAAAGAATATCTCTTTGGTTTTGAGACTTTAGTCTTTGCAACTTCAGGGATCTTATCTATGCATGAACAGCTTGTAACACTCCAAAGAGAAAGGAAAACTTGAAATCGCATCATATGACCCCTTTAAGTTATTTTTGTTTTTGGCAACACACTTTGTAAACAACTGAACTTGTTGGCTCATTTCAACTATGACATCTAAATGACTCTAATTATCAACCACAAAGAAGTGTATCTGTAGCACTGATTAAAAGCCGCTGCAGTCTGACAAAAGAGACACTGTTGCATGCCATGCATGCTGAATTTTTATACATGTAAATGCAAATGTGCCATTTCAGACAACTCTACTCAAAGCACAATAAACTTGTGCTACTGACAACCTCAAGCACAGCTGACACTCGCTGGCAAACTGTCATTTAAGTGGACACTTAGCCCTGTTTACAGCATATTCATTGCATTCTGTCTCTGGCGTGAGCTACATAACATCCTAAAGTTTTTGTTCTTGTTCCAAAAGTAGGCACAGATGGAATTTGTTTTTCTTGAGTCATCATATTGCACCCAGACCGATTCATTCTGCTCGCCCCAAGAGGGAAACCACAACCTCAGCAATAGTACAGCAATGAGTGTATTTTTGATACCTTGGGATCCGGTTTACCAGATTGACTGTGATTACTTTCTAATTACAATGTCTGGATAATCTGAGAAGTAGAGAGGTGTTCAATTCAGTCTCATTATAGTCCAGTTATGTTTTTCTAACTAAAACTGGCAATATACTAAAACAATTATGCCTAAAATTGACAGAAAATTAAAAAAAAAAAAAAAAAACTTATCCATGTTCATGGTCTCATTGTAAACAACTCAACATTTCACATTATCCAAATATATATATATATATATATATATATATATATATATATATATATATATATATATATATATATATATATATATAATTTTATTTATTTTTTTTTCATAATACCACATTGGAATACACAACTTGACCTTGAAAAACAAAAATCAAGATTATAGTTAAGGTGCTTACAATTGAAATGAATGGGGCCAATTTTTGGAGGATTTCGAAACAAAATTTACAAAACATTTTCGTAATCTCATGTTAAAATATTCCAACAAAACCAAAAATTTTGAAAAGTTTTCATAATCTTATGTTGGAATATTCCAACAAAGCCAAAAATTTTGAAAAGTTTTCATAATCTCATGATGAAATATTCCAACGAAAACAAAAATAACAAAATGTTTTTGTATTCTCATGTTGAAATATTCCAACAAAACCAAAAAAGTATAAAAAGTTTTCGTAATCACATGTTAAAATATTCCAAAGAAAATAAAAATTCCGAAAAGTTTTTGTAATCTCATGTCGAAATATTCTAATGAAAACAAAAATAACCAAAAGTTTTTGCAATCGCATATTGAAATATTCCAACAAAAATTACAAAAGTTTTCATAATTACAGGTTTAAATATACTAACAAAAACTAAAATTATGAAAAGCTTTCTTAATCTCATGTTGAAATATTTCAACACAACCAAAAATTTTGAAAATATTTTGTAATCGCATGTTGAAATATTCCAACGAAAACAAAAATTACAAAAAAAGTTTTCGTAATTACAGGTTTAAATATACCAACAAAAACAAAAATTATGAAAGGCTTTCATAATCTCATGTTGAAATATTCCAACAGAACCAACATTTTTTAAAAGATTTTGTAATCTCATGTTGAAATATTCCAATGAAAACCGAAAGTACACAAAGTTTTCATAGTCGCATGTTGAAATATTCCAACAAAACAAAAAATTCCGAAAAAATATTTCATAATCGCATGTTGAAATATTCCAACGAAAACAAAAATTATAAAAAGTTTTCATAATCTCATATTTTGTAATTGCATTGTCATGGCAGCAATATCATAAAATTGGATAGAACTTTACACAGAAAATGTTTCAAATGTTAACATACTGTTCATATATTGTGGCTATACTGTTGAAACAGTGAGAATTTTTTTACATTTAAAACTGGCCCCATTCATTTTCTTCAAATTCAATGCCAACAATTATTTGTAGAGGTTGTAGGCTCACATTATGTCAAATATACGTGTGGTACATGTATATTTACGTGCAAACAGCCACAGTCTATGCTGAATACTAATCAGCTTTCGACATGTGGGTGCGTTGCAACATCCAAGTGCAATCCCCGTCTAACAGATGTACGTCACGCCGCTCTAGCTTTTATATTTATATATTTACCTTTTAATATCCATCACAGACAGCCCGTTTTATTGGGTTATGTAAAACATCATACCTGTCCAAGAGAGCATCTATAAATACCCTTTCTGTTTGGTTAGCCTGCAGAGAGATAAGATAATTTACCATTTAGAGCCTGGGACCCATTGACATGATCCCTGGCCGCCGCTATGATTAATGGCATGGTCAAATATAACCAGCCTATTAGTCTCATGTAAAAAAGCATCTGGGCACAAGGTGTCATGGAGAATACAAGAGCGGAAAGAGGAAGCAAGAGGGTTAGTAAACAGTGATGCTACATCAGGCAGAACACAGCTGTAATCTGACCAGCGGGTCATGTTTTAACAGTAAATCGGTGCGCTGTTTGGATTCACACGCGCTCCGGATCTGACTGAAGCTCAAGGGATGTTATACAACACCAGAGAATGACATATTAAGACATGGGAGATCTATATATCACCAACCTTGTCTTCGCACAGCTTCTGAGATGAAGAAAAATCATTTGAATTAATGGGAAATCTATTAATTTCATGAAACCTCATGAGGTTTTTTGAAGTAGTAAATAAAACATTAGATTATTGAAGTATGTTTTACATGAAAATACTAATTCAATCTTTCTACTTCAAAAGTTTGCATTTAATTCAATGTGTTTACTTGTCTATTCTTTGTAATTAGCTGTGATACTAGCAATTTCTGAGTGAAAGTTGTTTCCACACTATTTTCAATATATAATTGTCTAAAAACTTAAACATAAAATTAACCTACCATAACAAATACTGTAGCTAGTTTCAAACAATCCTAACCATGTCACCCAAGGTATTGTAAATAAACAAATCAATGAATAAATAATCAAATAAACATGGTTGTAATAAAATATAGCTTTTTTTTAGAAATAAAAATAAGATGAAAATAATTCAACCCTATTATCCAAGGCATTGTTTAAAAAAGATAATAAATAAAAGAATATATATATATATATATATATATATATATATATATATATATATATATATACACTAATTTAAAAATATATAATCAGTTTTTTTGAAGAAAAAAACTGATTATATATTTCTATTTTATGAAGAAAATATATATTTCTATATATTATTTTCTTCATAAAATTCAAATATCAAACAACCCTGTTACTTGCATCTCTGCTACCTATTTATTTCTGTATTTATTTATTTATTTATGTATTTATTGGTGTTTAATATTTAATTGTACAAAAAAAGATTAAAGAATTAGGATTAAAGGGATTAATTATTATTAATTAATTATAAAGGGATTATGATTAATTAGGATTAAAGAAAACAGGATTAAAAACTAGGGAAAACAGGGAAAAACTGGGAAACAGTACAAGGTATTTATTTTTTTTTTTTGACTCCTTGGTATCCGTTTTGAGTATGATTATTTTCTAATTACCATGTCTGGATAATTTGAGAAGCGGAGAGGTGTTCAATTCAGTCTCATTATGGTCCAATTACAGTTTTCTGACTGAAATTGGCAATAAACAGCAAGTATTGTGCTTACAACCAACATGAAATGAAATACAGGATTAAAAACTGTATTTAGACCCAAATTTTGGTGCAAAGAAGGAACCCTTATACAAAATGAACAGAAAATAAAACTCACAGTTTAACCTTACAAGATTCACATTTTCTGAACGTAAAGCCAGTTCTCTGTTGATTCACATCTCTCACCGTGTTCACAGTAAGCGTTTGTTAGGAAAGAAATGTTGCACTATTTACATCTATGGACATTAGCATTGAAAATGTCTCATGTGCTTATTAAAAGTGCAAGAACCGGATGTGTTTTAGTGGACGCGTCGGCCATTTTGATTTTGAACTTGGCTTTTGATTTGCCCTTCTAGACCTTGACTCCTTACTCTGCATATTGCAGCAAATGATCAGGAAACACCAGTGTCAGTCCCCATCAGCATTAACTGATGCTGTCTATGGCAAATCACAGTGCCCACAGATATTTCAATGGAGCAAAAATGCAACCTTATTGAATATTCATGATAGAGTTCTCCTCATCATTGAATATTCATCCATATGGTACTCGAGTCCACTACAAATGACCAAAACTTCACATCAGTATTCCAATATGGAACTGAAAATTGCATGAGTAGATACCTTTATATGGTAATTATGGATTGAATCAAGGCCTTTGTGCTACACTCGACACCAGCAGTTTATTCCACATCACTATATTATAAAAAAGCAATCAATTCAGGCTTCTTAACATGCCTTTACTGCAAAATGTGATTCAAGATCAATTCTTTATTCATTTTTCATCATCCAAACACATTACTAGAACATTGTTGTCCTGTTTTTCATGATTTTTTTTTTTTTTTTTTTTAATAGTACGTTTTAATTAAAATAATTTAATGTCTGGTTTACCATCGATGGAAGCAGACATTCCTTTTGTTGTCAGTAATTTTCTTCACAAAGAGGGGAGCATATTCGTTTTCTCTCAGCTATCGCTTTTCAGACCTTATATCCAACCTGGAAAGGCCTCCAGCAGTACAGATGTTAGTATAAAATCAACAGACTACAGAAAAAGCTGGCCGGCTTCAAAACAGCCGAAGCCTGTGTTACTTGAAGGGAGAATTTTCAATGGAAGAAAGTCAGGGTTTGTTTGAATAAGTCTTGGAAGAGTTTGGTTCAGAGGATTATGTTACTGAGATATAGGGGTGGGCATACAGTGAACTATGCACTGGTCTGTTTCCACTTTTAACTTACAGTAATGTCATTCAACAAACAAACAAACAAATAAATATTTTTAAAAATATTTTTATAACAATATTATTTATTTTTATTTTTTGTAATGTGATAATATTAAGACAATTAAGCCAATTAAAAAAAAAAATCGTTCTTCAATAAAATAAAATAAAATAAATAAAAAGGTATAAAAATTAAAATGTTTAATTCTCATTAAATAAAAATAAGTCACATTCTTAAAAGTCTTAAAATAGGACTAATTTTGTTAATTAAATCACTTATTAAACTTCCATTGATGATATTACTATTAGATTTTTTTTTTAACGATGCTGTTTTACTTATTTATTTATTTTGCATTGTGATAATAGTAAGACAATTAAGTAAAAAAAAAAAAAATATATATATATATATATATATATATATTTAAATGCCAGTTCTCATTTTCATCCTATTTATTTAAAATTAAATTACATTTTTACATATTTAAATGTATGTAAAGTTATTTAGTAAATTAAAAATGTACATTATGATGTTATTTGCTGTACAAAATATAATTTACGCTGGTATAAAAAACAACATTGATTTTTTTTTTTTTTTCACTGTATTACAGTAATGATAATTTGATTGTAAAATGTGCTTAATATTCATAAAAAAAATGTCTTGAAACAGCCCTCCTTTATAAATTAATTAATTTCTTATCCTAAATTTCTCTTTTCAAAGTTCTCCATGTGATTCGCTGTGCTTTTTGTATCGCCATGTTATATAGACAGAATTACAAGAGTCCAATATAGAGTCTGCACAAAAAAATCATATATACCATAAAAGCACAGTAAAGTTGATGTGAGCAGTTCAGCTGCGCTTCCACACTGCTCAATAAGATCATTTTGTCCACGCTAGATATTTTTTTAAAGATTACTGTGGTGCAAATTCGTCATATGAAATAGAAAGGCCTTGAGCTGAGACCATTTTCTTTTTTTTTCTTTTTGTGCGGTGTGTGCAGAAAGCAAACTATCACTCAGAGCAGAGAAACACACAGATGGCATGTTAGAGAGGTGATGCTGCTGAAGGTATGTGAGCCTCAGGAAAAGATGATCATTAGACTTGAGCACAGACAGAAATGTATTTTTATATTGATGTATAGTAATATAATTAACATAATTCAGTATATACAGTATACACACACAGTGCCTTGCAAAAGTATTCATACCCCTTAATTTTTTTCATGTTTTGCATAAGTATTCATACCCTTATCTGGGACCATTGAAATTTTGCTTAGAAGCATTTATATTGCTTGTAGATGTTACTACACTTCAAGTGAAGTTAACCTGTGGCAAATTCAATTGAATGGGTATGATTTGGAGGCACACACGTCTTAATAAAAGGTTTAACAGCTGACAATGCATATCAGAGCAAAAACCAAGCCCTGAGGTCAAAAGAACTGCCTGTAGAGCTCAGAAACATGTCTGCGTCAAGCCACACATCTGGGGAAGAGTTCAGAAAAAAATTCTGCAGCATTGAAGGTTCACAGAAGCATGTAGTCTCTGTTACCCTTAATGGAAGAAGTTTGAAACAACCAGGACTCTTCCTAGAGCTAGCCTCCTGGCCAAACTGAGCAACTGATGGAGAAGGGCTTTGGTTAGACTGGTGATCAAGAACCTGGTGGTCACTCTAGTTGAGCTCCATGATCATATGTGGAGATAAGAGAAACCTACAGAAGAACAAATATCACTGCAACACTCCACCGATCTGGGCTTTATGGCAGTGTGGCCAAAACTCAGTCCTCTCCTCAGTGAAGACACATGAAAAACACACTTGGAATTTGCAAAACAGCACCTAAAGGACCCTCAGACTGTGAAAACAAGATTCTCTGGTCTGATGATCCTCAATTCCAAGCATCATGTTTGAAGCAAACCAGCTCTGTTCATCACCTGCAGAGTACCATCCCAAAAGTAAAGTGTGCTGTAGCAGCCTCATGCTGTGGGGCTGTTTTTCAGCGGCAGGGACTGAGGGAAAAGCTCAGTGCACCAAAATATTGAGAGAGCCTTAATGAAAACCCAGTCCAGAGCATTCAGACCTCAGACTGGGCAGAAGGTTCACCTTTCCAACAGGACAATGACCCTAAACACACAGCAAGAGTGGCTTATAGACAACTCTGTGAATGTCCTTGAGTGGCCCAGCCACAGCCTGAGCTTGAACCCAATCAAATATTTCTGGAGAAACCTGAAAAATCTGCCCGCATCCAACCTGACAGAGCTTGAGAGCTGAAGAAATGAGGAGAAGAATGGCAGATAATAGCCAAATGAAGATGAGAAAAGCTTGTCGCATCAAAAAAAAAAAAAAAAAAAGAGACTGTAAAGGTGCTTAAGCTAAATATTTAGTTAAGGGTATGAGTACTTATGCAATGTACTTATTTCAGTTTTTTTATTTTAATAAATTTATGAAATTTGAATAAATTTGTGACAATTCTGTTTTTTGCTTTGTCAATATGGTGTATGGAGTGTAGATTGATGTGGGAAATGAAGTAATTTAAAGCAGTTTAAAATAAGGCAGCAACATAAAACGTGAAAAAAAATGAAGGGGTATGAATACTTTCGCAAGGCACTGTATATAATATATACACACACACATATATATATATATATATATATATATATATATATATATATATATATATAATATATACATAACACACACACACACACACCACACACATACATATATATATATATATATATATATATGTATGTGTGTGTGTGTGTGTGTGTGTATGTATGTATGTATATATATATATATATATATATATATACACACACACACAGGGTGCGATTTAGAAGGGGGGGGGGGGGGTTACTTAGGTTATCATTAGGTTACTTACCTAATGTTAATGTAATCTGTTAATAACACCACATCATAAACCCATCTTATCAGGCAAAGTACCAGATAATGTGTGTCATGTCATGAAATGGTTTAATAAGACGGAAACGTGATCACAATTTAATAAAAATATTGTAAGGATTTCATTTCCATAGTGAATAAATTACATATAGAAAGCGAGCAAAGAACACAGTAGTCAATGGAGCTTTTTGAAACTCCGAATAAGTTATCATTGATCGCAAAATGATTCAACTGTTTCAAAGTGCTTCAATCGGATCGCATATCATTTGATTCAGATCAGGACATCAAATCGCATATTGCGAATCATTTCATCATTTGTTCACGACATGTTTTTTTATCCTCACCGGGGAGGCAGGGGATGCATAGACCAGAGGGTGGAAATATATAAAATCACATAATAATGATACAATTTGTGTGTATATATATAAGCTGTTTTGTTACCATTTCATCTATCTATCTATCTATCTATCTATCGATACTCTCTCTTTGTGTATGAGCATCACACAGATCCGTCCTGTCTTTGTTAAGATGAAGGCCGGCTCGCAAACAATCCTAAGTGCCTTATTTCCACTCTACTGTCGCAAACACAGCGCCTACTCGCGCACGCAGCTGAGCGAAGCTATTATTTTCATTTATCTGAGATCTGAAAGAATCCCTTCTGCAAATTCTCGCTTCGCTTTGCACTCACGACTCGTAAGTCCACGTGCGCGCCGCTTTCCCGCTCTCACACAAGCGCGCGAAAACTCTGTCAGAGCGAAGAGCTTCATTTGTATTCAGCGTGGCTCTCGCCAGGTAAGTAATGACAAGCAGCAAAGGCCAGCATGTCTCAGCTCCTCTCAGCTGGGACGGCCGGCTGACCAGGCTTTCACACGCCTGTAGGCTCTGGCGCAGATGAGGCCGCTGCCTCCCTCTAATGAGCTGTAGTTTGCCTCTGTACATCATCTCCTCTGGTGTCCTCCGGCCGGGTTCAGGTAATAGTCCCGGGAATCCGCGGCTGTTTCTGTTTCTCTCCGTAACGCGCGCGGATTCCGGCGCATGATTTCCTGCTTTCATTTGCATTTGAAAAGCCGCATCCTCGCGTGGGGTTAAGCATAATGAGAATCGTGAATACAAAGATGAAGAAAAATGCGATGAAATGGTTCATTGTTGTGGCGACAAGGACAATTTGATGCGGCTGCAGAGAGCAGCAGTGACTGCATGGCCTTGGTTCTGCCTGGGTTTTTTATTTTTTATTTATTTATTTATTTTTTTCTCATTAATTTTCTGCTTACACATAACATAAATAATAAAACCGGAGGCAAACCAACTAGCTCAGAGATGAATCATTACAAAAAAAAAAATTTAATTAAAAAAAATAATAAAATAAAATAATAATAATAATAATAATAATAATAATTAAAAAAAAAAAACATTTTCAAAACCCGGGAGAAAAGAAAAGGACTTTAACATTACAAATAAAGTTATTTAATAAAAATATTTCTAAAGTCGTTAATAATAATAATAAAAAAATACTCTAAAATACATTTCCAAGTTATAAAAAATACAAATAATATAAATGATTTCAATAGGAATTGCTGTAGAAATGAAATAAAAGGAAATAAAATAATACATATTTATAAAAGTCTTATGTTATGAAAGCAGATGCTATTTTGTACTGTAAATTTTTATGTATATCAAATATAGCAATATAAAATGAATAAATGTACATTTTAAAATAAAATATTAATTTTGAATATAAAATTATGAATAAAAACATTATACTGAATGTTATAATGAATTTATAATGAATTAGTTTTACAATTTCCTTGGTAACTTGACTTCTCTCACTGGCATTGCTGTCATTGTTAACAAACTAAAACTATTAAAAACCGTTTTCATTAACTGAAATAAAGCTGAACCAAAATAAAATAAAAATATTAGAAGAAAAACTTAAAAAAACGAGTATGATGAAAACTAGAAATGATGCTTTACTGAAATAAGTCTAAGTTAAAGTACTAAAATTACTAAAACAGAAGTAAAACGCTGAATAGAAATATTTCAAAATACTAAAAATGATAACAAATTACTAAAACTGAAATGAAAAACTAAAACTGAAAATATTATGTTATTATAATATTATTAAACGTAACACTATATTAATAATACTAAAATAACACTTCTGATTGGTGGATTTTCTTTAGGGATTGTGGGTAATGTAGTTCTTCAGCGGGAATTTATCAATTAAAGTTTGTTTTTAATTTTTTTAATTTTTAATTTTTTTATTTTATTATTTTATTTATTTATTTATTTTTTTAATTGAAGTCACAATGGCTTTGTGCTCCTACAGAAGTGTAAAGCCTGCGGTAGTAAATGATAGTTCTACATTTAAAGGCTTATACGTAATTATTAAAAATAATTTTCTCTAGATTGAATGAATGGGAATTCCAGAAGCTGACTGTTGCGCTCCATAGCATGTTTATCAAGGCATAAAACAGCATCCTGTGTGTTCTTAGAAATGTAATTAAAATGTCCTAACGAATAGGAATGTTTTGGTGTCAGAGCCCATCATGGTATCTGGCGTTGGTGCATGCTCAAATCAGCTCGCTCTATTATTTAGGTAATTGCTTTTCAGTACTGGCACTGAGGAGAAAAAAGCCAAGCCATTCGTCTCATATGCAGATAATGAGCAAATGTCCTTATGCTAATGAAATGTCTTTTAAAAGATTGTTGTGGGACATTGATTCTGATTCTTAACTGTGCTATTAATACCTATTTGCCTTTCCGTTCCTCGAGATGGCAACCCTCTCCCTGTGATGAAAAATAATTTTTCATTTCTTCAGGAAGGGATGAAAAATGGATGATCTTAGAGGTACAAAAGCCGGAGTCTAGATTGCCTGCAGCTTGCAAACAGGTATTACAAAATAGAGCCATTACGGCAACATCAGCTTGCAAATGGATTTGAAATTGAGTGGAAAACCATGCATGCGGAGGGTTAGACTCTTAGCTGCCTTGAAGGGAATTATAGCAAGTAAAATATTCACGCCCCAAAAAAGGGCAAAAGCAAATGAAAGAAGGGGTGACACTTAGACCAATACGCTTTCAATTACCTAGACTAAAAAGACGCAAATCAGGTTTTCGTGAAGAAAAAAGTGCCTACAAGTAAAAGGTCTATATTAATGCTGCTCCAGGAGCATTTTTCCTTCACTTTATTGTGCAAGATTCAATCCCACACAGAAAGTGATTCCATTGCCTGAAAGATCTGGGAATTTTATTTTCTAAAATGTATTTTAACTATATATATATATATATATACACATATATATATATATATATATATATATATATAAAATATTAGGGCTGTCAAAGTTAACTAATTTTATTAACGCGCTATTAACGCAGTGCGTATTTTTTGTTTGACCCGCGGCTTAATCCGTAATTGGAGAAATGGAGATGCACAGTGTTGCCAAATTAGCGACATTGCAGACCACTTTAGCGACTTTTTTAACCCTTCCCTTTTCTTTCCCTACAAGCGCCCAAACCTTATTTAGTTCGCCGGTACTGCTGCCGCGCGAGTGCGAGGTCTTGCTTTCCCAGCGTGCACGTGCACCTCTCTCTCTCTCTGCATCTGCACAGTTTCTGTTCAGCGCATGGCGGAGAGGAGCAGCGCTTTCAGTTAAACACAGATATTATGTTGCTTCTCTAATTTTACATGCAAGTGTAGCCGAAATCACAGCACAGCTATTGTCTTTATTTTATGTGTATTTGATTTCATCAGACGACGGCTCGATTATCAGGATTTTTGTGCAGATTAACATCTTGGAAGTGAGAGCTGGTTATGTAGTCTCAATGAGTCGCCTTTCAATCACTATTTCATATTCATTCCGTTGTCTGACAACAGAAAAAGTAAAATATATCAATGAAAACAGTTTTATTGAGAATTTAGCTGCATCAAAATACAGTATGTGGGCACAGAGAGGGAAACAAATGTAATAATAAATAATAAATGTACATTTTGCATGTTCAGAAGAAGAGCTGCCCTGTAGTGCAAAAATGTAAACAGGTTTGTGTAAGTAAATTGCTCAGTGCAAAAATAGAGAAGTAATGGGAACCTGGTATTTCTTTTTTTCATGTGTCTAATAGACATGAACAAGTTCTTTGAAAAACACTGATGACCTTTGAAACATGTCTAGTCTTCATGCTTATTTGTCCATTTTTGTCCATGCCCATGTTGATTAGAGTATTAAAAACTTGAGAAGTATTAATTTAAGGTACATTTAGAACAAATAAAAATGTGTGATTAAGTTGTGATTAATCGCGAGTTAACTCATGACAATCATGCAATTAATCGCGATTAAATATTTTAATCGATTGACAGCCCTAATATATATATATATATATATAACCCTGTCATGTGCCTCGACCAACATTCAGAAACATGCAAGAAACAAAAACTAAAACAGATCATAGAACAACAAAAAACATAACAAAAACAAAACAAATCAAAAAACAAAAACAACATGAATCACAAAACACAAAACAGAAACAACATGTAACAACAATGTAAAACAAAACACAACTAAATAAAAATTGGGGATTTTTTTTTTTTTTTCTTTTTTTGATGCCTGATCACAGCCGACAACAATCCTACAACATCTCTGTCCAATTTTAATTAGCAAATACTACATGTATACATACAAATACATTTTTTTTTAGTAATGTAACATTAGCTCAGCAAAGCAATATCCATGTCTTATATGAACAACTGATTCACTTAAATGAATCAGATGATTCAGTTCATTGAAAGGGTTGAAAATGATTCATTTCAAACTTGCATAATTTTGCTACTTTAAGTGATATAAAATCACAATAATTACCACAAATACTTATTATTTACTACAGTTGTCACTGTTGACTAAAACTAAATTTGTTTTCATAATTAAAATAAAGCTTAAATAAAAGCATTACATTGTAAAAAAAAAAAAAAAAAAGTTGTAAAAGAAAATACTATTATTTGTACTTAAAAATATCTTAAAGCAGTACTTGCAGTTTCTTTCTTTTTTTCTTTTTTTATTTATTTTTGTTGTTAAATTTACTAGCAAAAAGTGAAAACTTTACTAGTGAAAACTGTAGTAAATCCTAAACCTAAAAACAAACTTTAACTTAAAAACATGGAATGAAAATTGGAAATTCTACCTCAGCAACGAACACTAAAATGAAAATTAATTAAATCTAATGAATGAATGAATGAATGAATGAATGAATGAATGAATGAAACTGAATATAGTATCACTGCTACAAAATCATATTAGCGATCATATCTGATTCATGAACTGGATCAACTGGACTGTTCATTTAAAATAAAAAGAACTTGCTCAAAATAACCATCTATTCACAAATGGGTAACATAACCATTTCAGAGCCATTTCATTACCATTGTATGGAAAAGATGCAACATTTTTCAAAATTTCTCATTTCTGTCTTTCTCAGACAAAACGAGAGCTTTTGTGTTTAGAACAAGATGAGAGCGAATAAAAACTGACAAAATTTTGATTCTCTCTGTAAAATATTTAGTAAAATCAACAAGTGCAAATGGCATGTAAGTACTTGAAACCGAAAAACCGATGCACATTGAAAAAAGTACTAAAACAAGCATTACCTTTTCTGCAGATTGTGCCGTCCCAAAGAAAATGGGAATGAAGGCGAGCCACACAATGCAGGTGGTGTACATGGTGAAGCCAATGGGTTTGGCTTCGTTGAAGTTCTCCGGAACGCCTCGCGTCTTGATGGCGTAAACCGTACATGTTACCATCAGCAAGATGCTGTATCCTAGAGAGCAAATGATTTGTAGGTCCGTAATGTCACACTTGAGAACCCCTCTGGCCTTGTCGGGGTTTATGGTCTTCTGCTCGTCGTAATCGATTATGGTGTTCGGAGGATCCACTCCGAACCATATGAGGACCCCTAAGAGCTGGACAGAGATGAGGCTGGACGTGATGGCTAACTGAGACGTCGGGCTGATCAGTTTAGGTGGAGAAACCGACTTCTTCCCTTCCTCGAAGATGCGGTAAATTCGATTGGTCTTAGTGAGGAGCGCAGCGTAGCTAATACACATTCCCAACCCGAGGAAGATTCGTCTGAAGGAGCAAACGGCAATGTCCGGAGTGGCGATCATTACAAACGTGATGATATAACACAGGAATATCCCTGTCAGCAGAACGTAGCTGAGCTCCCTCCCAGATGCTCGTACAATTGGGGTGTCATTGTAGCGGATGAATGTCGCCATAACGAAGATGGTGGCGATGATGCCGAGCATAGCCAGGAAGACGGGAATGATGGCCCAGGGCGAATGCCACTCCAACTTGACGATCGGGATGGGCTGACAGCCCGTTCGGTTGGCATTCGGACGCATGTTGTAAGCGCAGAGTTTGCAGGATGTCTCATCATACTGGTACTGGTAGCCATCGCAGGGCTCGCAGTGCCAGCAGCATGGCATGCCTTTCACCATCTTCTTGCGTTGACCCGTCTTACAGGGCAGACTGCAGACCGAGCTGGGTATTTCCATTTCACCGTTGGGCCACTGCATCTCATCAATCTACAAAGAAATTGAGACAAATCAGCATTTGGGTCAATGACACTGACATTGATTTTATTTTCCCTTCTATATTTTTACAAAAATATATATTTAAAAAGAAATGCAATGATTATATGCACTGACTTAGATACACCGCTCTAACAATGAATTTTACATTTCTGAATTTAAATTGAATTTGATGTTGTTTGATGGGTATAGAGTAAAAAAAAAAAAGTCAGTAGGATAGGTCTGTACTTATAGGATAATGAAGGGAAAAAATAGAATTAAATTCTTGAAAAAAAATCCTTATAAAAACAAATACATGAATAAAAAATGAATGAAAACAAAAATCTTTAAAAAATATATTTTTTTAACAAAACTGCTTCACTGCTTATATAACAAATGAAATGAAATAAAATAAAATAAAACAAAACAAAACAAAAATAAAACAGAACAAAACACACAGACACACACAAAAACAGCACAACGTAAAACACAAAACATACCATAAACACACACACACACACACACAGACACAAAACACAACAACATAAAACCCAAAAGAACAAAAAACTCATAAAACAACATGAAACAACAAAAATAAAACAAAAACAGACCACAAAACAACAAAACAAAACTACATGACAAGAACACAAAACAAAAAATATACAACAGAAAAAAAATACAAATAAACAAAACAATCAACATGAAACAACAATACAAAACAAAAGCACAATACACAAAACAAAAAACAAAACCAAACAAATACACAATGACATAAAGCATAAAAGAACCCCAAAACAACATGAAACAACAAAATAAAACAAAAACACATCACAAAACAACAAAACAAAACTCCATGACAAGAACATAAAACAAAAAATACACAACAGAAAAAAATACAATAGAACAAAACAACATGAAACAACAAAATATAACAGAAAAATCAAAACAACAATACAAAACAAAAACACAATACACAAAACAAAAAACAAAACCAAACAAATACACAATGACATAAAGCATAAAAGAACCCCAAAACAACATGAAACAAACAAAATGAAACAAAAACACACCACAAAACAACATGACACAAGAAAACAAAACGAAAAAATACACTATAAAAAGTACAATAGAACGAAAAACAAAACAATATGAGACAACAAAATAAAAATAAAACAACGCAAAACCACAAAACAACAATACAAAAAAAAATAAAACACAAACAAACAAAACAAAACAAAACAGAAAATGACATCATAGAGATGACCTCTGCAGACTCTTATAACTGTGTAAGTGTTTTAAAATATCATATTTGACTGGTAGTGCATTTCAAATCATGTAAACCTCTGAAGTATTCAAGAATCTATATTGCAATTTTAAAAGAAATGATTTAAGAGCAACACAACCAACATGCCCTTTTTTTTTTTTTTTTTTTTTTTTTTAATGTTAAGTTAATTATGTACACCCATGAAAGGGCGTAAACGCTTTTAAGTGTGATCATAGGGAAGAAAAGAAAAATACATTATTTTGAGCCTGCTTATTGCTTTCCGTCCACTCCCTTATACTTCCTTTAATATGCACTTTGAATTTCATGCCTTTCATTCAAACATTGCTGATTGCAGCGTGATTACCAATGATTTCTTTTAGCACTTCGTGGCAACAATCACCATGGAGACGGCTGCATTTTAATGAAAACAGGCAATAAGAAGGTGGTGAGAGAAATGCGGGAAATGCCACTTTTTGGAATGTGTGAATAAATCACATCACATAATAAAAGAGCACTGAAGAACACAGAGTTTTAATCTCTTATAACTTCGCAATGATTACAGGTTTGGATTTAGTGGAGAAATAAATCAGCATTTGCTTTCACCAAGAGGCCTGGATGAAAATTCAGAATTTAAATAATACACAGAAGGATTAGAGAAACATGTTTTTTTTTTGTTTGTTTGTTTGTTTTTTTTTTTTTTTTGTTTTTTTTTTTTAAAGAAACAGCTTGCCCAAAAATGTAAATTATGCCTTTTTGCATGAACCGGCCCTTTAATAAAGCACTGTCATCTAAATGTTTATGCTTTATTAAACCAATGCAACAGAACTCACTGCTAAAAATCAGGGATAGTTTGACCAAAAACAACACTAACACCCAAAACCTGGATACTGATGGCTTCTCCAGAGGACAGCTAGAGACAATTAGCGCCAGAGAAACATTCTATTACACATGGCTATTACTGGGTCGTGTTTGCTTTTAGGACTGCAGAGCATTTCACTATTTCCGTGGCAACAATGTGAATGCCGGACTGACACCTGGAGATGCCATAATGAAAAGCCACATCAATCCAGATCCGCCCAAACAAAAGCAGAAAGACAGCACAGTTAATTTAACGACTGAATCCCATCTGGGGCTCACGGTGGAAAGGCACAAGAAAGAATGAGAGGACTTTTTTCTTGTTCATGGTCTCTGAATCTTATTCTAAATTCCTTGCACCATCTTATCTCCTTTCTTGCTATCATTTTCTATCCAGTTTTCTCTTGCAACAATGCAGTGATCTATTCTCCTTTATCAAATTTAAGAAACGGCTTTAAGAAACGGCTCCGTTTTAATCTACAGCTATTTGAATTAAAACAAGAAGAGGAATTTACAATATTGTAAATTTAAAAAAAAAGAAGAAAAAAAAATCAGCAGATTAATAAAATGGCTAAGAAATGTTATTCCACCATGGAAAGTATATAACAAAGCAAAAAACACACCAAAGCAAAACTAAAAACAACACACCAAAACTAAAATCAAAATTTAAAAATTATAAAAACAAAAATTATATATATATAAAAAAAACACACACACACACACACACACACACACACACACACACACCAAAACAAAACTAAATACCAAACAAAACGGCAAAAAAAAAACAAAAAAAAAAACACCAAAACAAAGCAAATAAAAAAAAAAAAATACACAAAAACAAAATTAAAATCAAAATACAACAAAACAACAAAAACAAAAATAAATACCAAGGAAAAAAAAAAAAAAAAAAAAAAAAAAAAAAACACACCGAAACCAAACTAAATCCAAAAAAAAAAAAAAAAACAGCAAAACAAAACAATAAAACAAAATTAAAATCAAAATACAAAACTAAAAAGCAAAAAAACACCAAACCAAAACTAAAAAGAAAAAGAACCCACCAAAACAGAACAAAAACAATAAAGGCAAAAAATAAACAAAAAACCCACCAAAACAAAACTAAAAATAACAACACAACTAAACGGCAAACAAAAAGGCAAAATACAGCAAAAGGTGAAAAAACACCAAAACACAACACAAAACTAAAAATGAAAACACACTAAACAAAAGGCATAAAAAATACCAAAAAAAAAAAAGTTAGTAGGTAAGTGCTAACACAATAGTTAATTTTACCCAATAACTGTGTATGACGTATGTTTTTTTTTTTTTTTTTTTTTTTTACACTAGGCCCTATCCCAAATGACACACTTCAGTTGCACTTGCAGTCTTACAATGGTCCCTTCTGCCGAGCCCACACTGAGGTGAACTCCGAGGCAGAATTCTACCCAACAGTCCAAGCGGCATTACGTCACGAAAGTGTGGACCGAGGGTTTAGGGTGCGATTTGGGACAGGGCCTTAGAGTGTCACACATTTAGCTTAGCAACATATTAAATCTTACATGACTTACATGACTGTAAGGATGCTGTCTTAGTAAGTTTACTAGGTTTTGGAATGTAGCAAATATGTTTATAGGTAATTCATACTGTATCTTAATAAAAACTATCAATTCAATTCAGATCACAACCCTGCATCATATTTTTTATTTTTATTTTTTTACTCCAATTCAAATTTATTTCCAATGCTTTCTGAACCCTGGCACATACATGAACATGTGTGCAATGATTATGCACAAATATCCACACTTTGATGAGTCTTAAAACTCTGCTATTCTCATTAGCTCCATTAAACAAGCTAGCGTGATATCAGATGCTAAAGCACGATACATGGAAAGATGAAAAACGCATATATCCACACCCTCATGAGATTGGCTTGCCAGGAGCAACAGTCGGAGCAGAATCAATTATTTACCCAGGACACCAAATATCTCTCTGATAGAACAGAGACAGCAGTGCTGCTTTAAATTATTGAAGCGCGTTCGCTCAGATGATGTCACATTCGAGAAAAGAACCTGAGAATTACTCCCTCAGCCCTGTCGTCTACAGTACGATACCACACACTCCTCTGAGACAGGGTTTTCATATAAACTAAAACTTAAACAAAAAAAGGTTGGTAAACCAAATTAGAATTAATGCAAAGCAAACTGTAACACAAAGCTACAAATATGCTTTAAAATACCAAGTGATGCTAGTAATGAAGCTAGCTAATCAAAGCAAGTGGTTTCAAATCAGTGCTTTGAAGTGTATATCAACAGGCCAATCACATGATTTCAGAAACACGGTTTCGATAGCTGTTTGATGAATCCTTTGAACATTTATCAAAGGTGTGGCTGAACTGATCCCAAGTCAAGTTATTAAACAATTAATTAAATTTGGCATACACAACATATATATTTATTTATAAAGTCTCTAATATATATTTAGTTTAGCATATTCTGTGAAGATTCAGAACTCTGTATTTAAGTTTATTGTAGTTTGCCTGTACAACAACAATTTCAGTCCTTTCATTGCATTTACATCCATTTGAATAGCATCATTTTGTGAATTATTTGGTTCAGTTGATACAAAAAAAACCCCCCAAAAAATTATATATATATATATATATATATATATATATATATATATATATATATATATATATATATATATATATATATATACACATTAGTGCTGTCAAAGTTAACGCGTTAATAACGCGTTAACGCAAATTCATTTTAACGGCACTAATTTTATTAACGCGCGATTAACGCAGCGCACATTTTCTGTTTGACCCGTGGCCTAGCCTGTACTACTATAGTTGGAGAAATGGATGGAGATGCTGACAGTGTTGCCAACTTAGCGACTTTTCAGACCACTTTAGCAACTTTTTTTTTTTCAAAAAGCGCCTAGCGAGCAATCTTTATAGGGTTTGCCCAAACCTTATTTAGTTTCTGAGGTCTCTTTTTCCCGCTGCACACACACCACTCTCTCCCTCCGCGTCTGCTCTGTTCAACGCGCGAATGAGAGGAACAGCGCTTTCAGTTAAAACAGATATTATGTTGCTTCTCTAATTTAACATGCAAGTATAGCCCAAATCACAGCACAGCTATTGTCTTTATCTTATGTATATCCTATCTGATTTTATCAGACGATAGCTGGATTATAAATCAGGATTTTTGTGCAGATTAACATCTTGGAAGGGAGAGCTGGTTATTTAGTCCTATGGGTCGCGTTTCAGTCACTATTTCATATTCATTCCGTTGTCTGACAACAGAAACAATATAAAAAAGTACATTTTGCATGTTCAGAAGAAGTGAGATGCCCTGTCATGCGGAAATGTAAACAGGTTTGTGTAAGTAAATTGCTCAGTGCAAAGAAAGAGAAGTAATGGGAACCTGGTATTTCTCTTTTCATGTGTCTAATAGACATGAACAAGTTCTTTGAAACACATCTATGATCTTTGAAACATGTCTAGTCTTCAGGCTCTGTTAACTATGGTTTCACTAATAATAAACATATATTGCATAAAGAATCTATGTTTGTCATTGCCCATGTTGATTAGAGTATTTAAAACATGAAAAGTATTCATTTAAGGTACATTTAGAACAGATAAAAATATGCGATTAAATTGTGATTAATCGCGAGTTAACTCATGACAATCATCCGATTAATCGCGATTAAATATTTTAATCAATTGACAGCCCTTATATATATATATATATATATATATATATATATAAAATTTTAATTTATTTATTTTATTTATTTTTTTGTTAACAGCTGTTTATTGAAATTTCTTCTGAGAACAATAGTATAAAACAAAAAGCAGCTGTGCAAATTTAGAACCCACCCCCTGGTAGACTTAAAAAATAAATAAATAAATAAATAAATAAAATTAAATAAATAATAATGATCAAAATTAATTCATTAATATAAATGAATGAATGAATGAATGAATGAATGAATAAAAATAAATATAAAATAATTTTTACAAAGATTTTAGAAAAGATGACAACTTTGTTTCTCCAAACTTTTGACACAAAACAACAGAAAAAAAAAATCATTTTGTAGTCACAGAGCACTGTGTTTCTGCGAGAAAAGACATCCGACCAGCAGATGGCGATTATGCCATTAAAACATTGTAAGGAAAAGCAGTTAGCAGAAGCTGAAGTTTATGGACATTTCCATTAACTGTAAAGCACAATGCAAAGCATATTTCAAAATACAGGAAAAACAAAATCAATGTGGGAAAAATGCCTCATATTAAGAGTACATTGGGCCTTATTTTTACAGAATTTTCTTAGAGTGTGTGGGACATTTGTTTTTGGCAAAAACATTACCAATGTAGTAAATTTTTTAAAGGGATAGTTCACCCAAAAATGAAAATTCTGTCATCAATTACTCACCCTCATGTCGTTCCAAACCCATTAAACCTTCGTTCATCTTCGGAACACAAATTAAGATATTTTTGATCAAATCTGAGAGCTTTCTGATCCTGCATAGACAGAAACGCAACTGACACGTTCAAGGCCCAGAAAGGTAGTAAGGACATCGTTAAAATAATCCATGTGACATCAGTGGTTCAACCGTAATGTTATGAAGCTACGAGAATACTTTTTGTGCACAAAGGAAACAAAAATAATGACTTTATTCAATGATTTCTTCTCTTCCAGATCAGTCTTCGACACCCGTTCACAAGAGTACCATCTCGGTTACGTATGTAACCCTCATTCCCTGAAGAAGGAAATGGAGACATCACGTCAGAACGACTGACGAATTGGGATCCCAATTTATCAGTCGTTCTGACTAACGTCGAACGTGACTGACTGAAAGGGAACATGACCTTTCTGGGCCATAAAACGTTTCAGTTGCGTTGCTGTCTATGCAGGGTCAGAATGCTCTCGAATTTCATCAAAAATATCTTCATTTGTGTTCCGAAGATGAACAAAGGTCTTACCAGTTTGGAACGGCATTAGTGTAAGTAATTAATGACAGAATTTTCATTTTTGGGTGAACTATCCCTTTAACTTAGAGCTAAAGTGGATACCCAAACAAATACTTCACTTTCTACGCATCAAACAAATTACATTAATTTACATGCAGTCTATTAGTTTGTTTTTTTTTTTTCTTAAACTTTGATATAAACAAAAATTTGTGTTGTCAGGCCCCCAAAATGGTGTTGTCGTGTAAATGAATGGCCAAAACTAATTAAAAAAGTTTTGTTTTTAGTTGAAAATGGTATTGTGTAAACACCCCCTGAAATTAAACTGAAATGTAAATTTAAAAGTAGTACAAAAAAAAAAAAAAAAAAACTAATTTGAAAGTGCAACAATCAAAAAAGTTCACAGCTGAAAAACTTTGAGCCATCAAGCTAGCAGTCTAGTAAAGAGGAGTTGTTGTTTTTTTTGTGCCGAAAGATGTAGCATTATCATTAAAGCTGTTTTCCAGTCAAACAACCTCAAAGACTCAAAGCAGAACTAGGAATACATTACAACCCTCAACCCGAATTCGAAGCACTTTTCAAAACTTATTCTGACAACCGGTAATTTATTTTTTCCACTAGCTTGAGTTGTTTAATCTGGGCCTCCTTTCTTGTTCAAGAAAGGTCCAAAACAAAGTTACGAGTGAACCAGCCAAGTCCCCGCACTTGATTTGTCAAGCTACAGTTCTCTTTAAAGAGCAATCTCTACCTCTGGGCGAATCAGATCAGGTATCATCTGCTATCATTGCTTGCAGTACAGCGAACGTTGGGGGGTTAGTGGCTAGCAAACAGTCATGAAGGAAGGCCATTTAGGGTCATTGGGAAATTGTCGGCTGAGAGATTGAGGAACTCAAACTAACTACAGCAGTCCTGAAACTGGTACAACAGAAGTCAATTACTTGTCCCTCGGCGACAGATTGCCTCCGCTTTTTCGAAGCGTAAACAACACAAGGTTCCCAGATTTTACTGATTAGCTGTCTTGCTACACATTTTAAATGTAAACTACTTAGAAAGTACAAGATGATGAAAAAACTTGCCAGGCTTCAATCCAGCAGGGACAGACTCACAGCGTTTTTGTCCCTGAACCAATTTAGTTCAAGCATTTGTCGACTACTGTAGAATTTGAAACGCATTTCAGCAGATCTGAAGCATGTGCCACCAAACGTCGATGAAAGAATGACTGTTTATAAACAGGTTTCCTGTTTGTAAATGCTCGCCCATCTTTCATTGGTCAGGCATACAAATAGCCACGCCCAAAACTTACTCTATTGGTTGATCTACTGTTGCTATGCTGGCCTGGTTGGGCCTCTCAAACAAACAAGGTTTTGTAAAAATATAAACACTTTTTGGGAGAATCCACCACCAATTGTGAATATATTAACATTAAGAAATTGCATGGTACACTAATAGAAAGGCAACTTGAAAGTTGCTACAATGCTCAGCAACTTATAGTTATGCTAATGAGCCAAATTACATGTCTGAATGATTACTTTAATTTTTATAATATGGAATTGCCACTCAGAAATGTTAAAATGCCTTTGCATGTAACAACTATCATTATTGTCTTCTTTTTATTAAAGAAATACTTCACACATATTAAAAAAAAATGGGTTTACGTGAAGATTGTTTTAAGTTCACTTAAATTACAAGTTGTTATTTTTTTCAAGTCTAATAAATGTTAAAAATGATAGCTCTCAGTTATACTGTAATGCTGAATGGCTATAGTCAATGGTTAAATATGAGCGGGGAAAAAACAATAGAGACATCAGTAGTATTGGTATCAGTGATACTGGCCTTCAGTCATAAAAAAGATGCCATTAAACAAATATTAAAAAAAAAAAAAACACCTTCACATCAAAAATCACTAGCACTACATAATAATAATGAACGCACAATCAAACACACTGTATTTTGAGCATCTACAGTTAAACACACTTCCATCCTGAAGTTGAGGTACAAGGCTGTGCGTAACCTGTAGAACTGCAGTGTTTTGTCCCATGGCTGCTGTTCTGTTCTCAAATTCTCATTCTTTTCATGCTTGGCCGGATCGCTCAGTTCATGTCCCAGTGTGCCGGGAGTGCCTCGGCCGAACTGAAAGCTGGTCTGGAGTGTATTTAGCGATGCAGAGAGGAGGTGAAGATGGGCCCTCATTATTCCCAGAGCCTCCTTCTCTTATCAGGCCCAGCCAGGCCTTTGCTTCCCTTCCCTGCATTTAAATTGTGTGTCAAGCACAATTGTCAATAAATCATGTCGGTGGGCAGGCCGGCGTCATAGGTGGGGTGACAATTTAAATAACGTTAGCCTGAGGGTAAAAGGCAGACCTAGTGTTTTCCCGGTGGAGAACATCCCGCAAAACAGACAGGTAAATAATAATATTAAATAAATATGTGAATGACATTCATAGAAATATGTGAATAACTGGGTGCATTCACTGCTGAAGTAGGGAAAAAAAAAAATCACGCAACCTTGACCGAGGACTCCAAATATTCTGCATTTACCCACATACAATACACTTGCCAAGTGCACACAGTAAGACAGAATGATTTTGCATCACATTAACAAAATTTTAACATGTGCCGAAGAAAACATGAGTGTTTTTTGCCTGTAAACAGCCTTTCTTCAATGGACTGTTTTAACCATCACATAACAAATAACATTTTCCTTACACCCTGAATACATGTGAGTGTACATACTCACAGTAAAAAGTATTTTCTACAAATGTGATGAATTACTAATTGCTAAATATCACTAGGTGTTTTTGGAGAGCTGAAATTATTTCCATAATTTAGCTTTTAAATTGAATTTAATTAAATTACTGTTTGTTTGTTTGTTTGCATGTTTTTACCAGTGATGTTATTGTAAGCTAAAACTAAATATAAACTATTAAAAATAATTATTGGTAATTTAAGTAAAGCTGAAGTAAAATACAATATAAATATTATACAAGAAATATAGTAATTAATAATAGAAACTTATTTATTTATTTATTTATTACTTTTTTAGTAGTTTAAACAATTAATTTTTTATTTATTTTTATTTTTTGGTAATTGAAGTAAAGCTGAAATAAAATACAATATCAATATTACATGAAACAAAAACATCTTTTTTAGTAGTTTTTTTATTAGTTGAAACTATTAAACTATTAAAAATATTTTTGGTAATTTTTGGTAACAGTAAATAATAATAGTATATAACTTTTCAACCTTTTTTTAGATGTTGTTTTTTAGTAGTTCAAACGATTAAAATAATGTTTGGTAATTGAAGTAAAGCTGAAATAAATTACTATATAAATATTATATGAAACCTAAATTTTAATTAAATATTTTTAAGTAATATAATAATATTTTTAGTATATAATAATAGTTAACTTTTCAACTTTTTTAGTAGTTTTTTTAGTAGTTCAAACTATAAAAAATAATTTTTGGTAACAGTATATAATAATAGTATATAAGTTTTAAACGTTTTTTAGTAGTTACAACTAATAAAAATATTTTTTTGGTAATTGAAGTAAAGCCGAAATAAAATACAATATACATTTTACATTTACGTTTAAATTAAAAATGGTGTAGAAATTATTTTCATTTAAAATCTTTGAAGTAAAAAAAAAAAAAAAAAAACTGAAATAGTAATTTCTTATCAAATTTACTCCAAAAATTCTAAATAAGTAAATAACAACAACAACAACAACAACAACAACAACAACAGCAGCTTTTAAATTTTTTTATTTTTTTTTTACAGTTTATTTTTTAAAAACAAAAAAGGCAAAACAAATAAAAAGCTAATTCAAAATATTAATAATTACTATAATGGTATATATAATGTATAATAATAGTATGTAACTTTTGAATTTTTTAAGTAGTTTGTAGTAGCATATTTACTCGCTATATTTATTTGCCATAATTAATTAAATAAAAAATAAATAAAAAATTAAAAAAAACCAGCAAAGTTTGGGCCAGGAGGATAAGAATAAAAAGAATAACAAAACTTGCCCATGCAACACTCACCACCACATTGCAAAGGCGACATAAGTGATTGCCACAATGTTGCACTGCATTTTACAAGGTGTTTAGAGTTGTTTTAATTGTGTTGCTATGCAGCTGCTAATGCATTCTCCTCTCTAGATACGGCTCACATCCTTTAACGCAACTCTGTGGGAATTTTTGGATTGAATGATCAGTGGTATCATTGTATCACAAACCATGTTACATACTGTCAGTTAAGGATGAAACTAGCAACCGGGAAGGTTTAAACCATGACAGACGTATAAATTACCATTATTTGTACTCTATATCACCAAATCCATTCGCTTTTTAAAATACCACAATCTTGAAGTCAACAATTGCAGATCCAAACAAACCGTCTCCAGCCATAGAGATATTGTGCGTAGTAACTCACACACAATAGAGGTTTCAGAGTGTTTTCCGCAAGGTGCCAAGCAGTCTCTCTAGTTGCTTAGAAACCAAGAATTAAAGCTCTCTCTCTCGCTTTCTTTCTCTTTCCTCCACTCATACACTGCATGCATAAATGCATCCACTGCGGCACATTTGCGGTCAAGGTTTTCAACTTTGACTCCGTGCGATTCTGACAGCCGTCGATTCTGAAAACAAATGGGGCTCATCTATTTACTCCACATGGTGAACTAGTGTAGTTAGCATTGCGCTAATGTTCGCACATCTGGGGGGAAGGGGTGAGAGTAATTAGCTTGATATCTGCTCCCCACCCAAAGTAATTTCCCGACCTGCCTTTGTGGACTTTGGGGGCCGCCGTACTCCTGTTGCTCGTAATTAAGCGCAGCGTGGCAATCCTAATGAATTTAACGGCCCTGTTGCTATGGATACTGGACGAGATGTAACTCTTTAGCCTTCGGTGTGGTTGGTTTCTTCAGTTCTTCGTCAGCACACCTCCTCCTCTTCAACACACTCAGTGTTAAATGGGATGCAGATTCGCTTGAGTGTGGGAAGCGGTGTGACAATGCTAGTTACATTACCCTGGTTGCGCTAATGAGAGGCGTGGCGATACTTGGCATCATTATGATTACGCAAAACTGTCCGCTGCGGTAATTGTCTCTGTCTCTGGTAAAATTTCTTTATTTTATATATGTATATTAAGTCAATGTCATGAGGTGCAACCATCAAATAATAAGAAATAAGCATTGAAAAATAAATAATTATTTATTAAAAAAAATAAATAAATATATATATATATATATATATATATATATATATATATATATATATATATATATATATATATATTATTTTTTTTTTAATTCTTTTTATAAACAGACTTTATGGATGTTTTGAAAAAAAAAAGTTTATATTATTTTAATTAAATGTTTAATTTACTCTAAATTAAACTAAAAATTGCATGTGGTGTAGCCATCAAATAATAAGAAAACATTATTAAATATTAAAATGATTCATTAAATACATTTTTTTTAAATAGTAAATGGTAAAAATTATGTTTTTCAAACATACATCATGAATGTTTAAAAGCTTTTATAATATTTTCATCAACATTTTCATTGAATAACTCAAAATGTCATGTGGTATAACCATCAAGTAATAAAAAAATATTATTAAATAACTATCTATTAAATGTTAGTACTATTTTTCTAAAACAATAAATGGTAAAAAAATAAAAATAAATAAAAAATACAAACATCATGGATTTTTTTTTTATTTATTTTTTTTTTTACTTTTTTTAATCAAAAGTTTTAATTTAATGACTCAAAATGTCTAAACCATTCAGTGACAAGAAATAAGTTAAATATTAAATTATTGATCAAAAAACATACATCATGGGTGTTCTTAAATATTTTTATATGATTTTAATGAAAAGTTTTAAGTTATTGACTCCAAAAATGCCATGTGGTTATTAAATAATTACAAATATTTATTAAATATATATTGTTTAAATGGTAAATGTATAAATGATGTTTTTCAAACATACACCATGAATGTCATAAAGATGTCATGTGGTGTAACCAAGAAGTAATAAGAAATCATTGAAAAACATTATTTAAAAAAACAAAAAACAAAAACAACAACAACAACAAAAAAAACATCATGGATGTTTTTAAAAACGTATAGAATTTTAATGGAACCTTTTAACTTATTGATTCTAAAAATGTCACGTGGTATAACCAGAGATTAACATCCCTTTTGCTATGAATACTGACTGGACGAGATGTAACTCTTTAGCCTTCGTTGTGGTTGGTTTCTTCAGTTCTTCATCAGCACACCTCCTCCTCAACACACTCAGCGATAAATGGGATGCAAATTCATTTGACTGTGGGAAGCGGTGTGACAATGCTAATCACATTACCCCTGTTGCTAATGAGAGGCGTGGCAATACTTGGCGTCATTATGAGTGCGCAAAACTGTCCGCTGTGGTAATTGTCTCTGGCTTGTCACACGGTACTTTCTCAACACTGCCTTCTTGTCAGTTCGCATTGCACATTTGATCTGACACCCCGCATACACTCCAGAGCTTCCTCGTTCGAGTGTTTGCTACAATAATTAACTGCCGTGGAGGAAGACCCCTCTTTTAGCAGGTCCCTCGACACGCGGGTGCTACTGAATAAATATGCTGAGCGTATTAGCGCAACATGGCGTGATTGAAGGGGCGTGACTATGAAAATGTCTTATGCTAGTTTCTTCATGAATCTCTGTTTGCTTAATGAGTACAAGCTTAATGGATCCAGTTATGAAACAGGAATTAGCATCTTTCATTCATTCTCGGCTCATGCTGGTTTGGGTTTTGAACGCTGGAGGCCACGTCTGAAGTGACAGACGCTCATCGGCCTTTTTCTAGGAGACTGCAGTTGTTGTTAGACACTGAGGGCTAAAGCTATTTTAACAAACTGATATTTTATTCAACAGAAAGTTTCACAAGAACATCCATGTGTTAACGACAGCAAAGGGAAACAAAATCTAGTTTTAACCATATAAAGCCTACTGTATCATATTCGGCATGCTGATTTCTAAGGCCACTAAATGATCAACATGATGTGAAAAAAACCTTTTGTAAACAATCTACTACATGCCTTCTGTCGTCTGATTTATAGTTTGTAGTTTCTTAGCAAGTAAAAGGCTTTTTACTATAATTGTACAAAGGTCTCCGTTCACGTCGTAGTTCACGTGTCTTTTTGCTATGAAATGTGTTGTGATTTTTATAAAGTAAATATAACAGTAAGTTTATTAGAGTTGTAAAATGTCATGTGGTATAACCAAATAATTATTAATTAAATATAAATCATATTTTTAAAAAGGTAAAATGCATGTTTTACAAACATACATGACAGGTGTTTAGAATTTTTCTTTAACAATTTAATTAAAAGTTTTAATTCAATGTCATGTGGTGTAACCATAAAATAAGCAAGTAAAAGTAAAACGTATATAACAAGTAAATTTAAAAAATAAAAACTTTACTTTGTATTTTTATTTTTTTTATTTTATAAACATACATCATGGGTGTTTTGATTAGTTTTATTTTAAAGTTTTATTTTAATCACTCTAAAAATGTCATATGGTGTAACCATAAAGTAAAAAGAATAATAATTGTTACATAGTGTTTTTCAAATAGTTATAATACTACATCACTGCTGTAATTAAACATAGAAATAATCATAAACAAAGTATGTCAGACAACTTAATTTTAGACTTTCAATGAGCCAGAACCAAAGATCTGGATAAAAAAAAAAAAACAAAAAAAAACAATTGTGAATTACAGAATTCTGCAGTCAAATATATATGTATAACATTAACTAAACTGTATAATTGACCTAGGTATCTGGTATAAATAATTTAAAAAAAAAAATAAATAAATAAATTAAAAAAATTAAAAATCACAGTAGCCATATAATAAACAAGATAAAGTACAGACAGAATAATGCAACGCCTTTAGTGTTCACGTCAGAGTCTGGATCACCCTGCCAGGGTTTAATTTGCAATAATGACCAACTGACTTAAACGACATAACTATTAGACGACAGTGGGGGAAAAAAAAGTGATGGCAAATGATATTTGGTGTGACTCACAGCCCAATAAAGGGCGAGCGTAATCCCTCAAGTGACAGAAGACGCACTGGCTCTGTCCCCGAGACAGACATAATTAGCTCATCGGCTATAGGCTCAATTCTCCCAGACTAATCAAAGTTTGAAACTCTGGGGAAGTGCATAATTATACCCTGTTGGTATTAGGGAAAGTATCCAATGATAAGCTTATTAAAAATGAAGAATGGGTGAGCGGTTTTGTTTTCAAACAATGCTACTTTATATGTCACACTTGATGTTCAATTTGTGCAAATACCGTCCATTAATTTGGTGTGAACTGAATGAAGTCTACAGAGCCTTTGTTTCCCATGTTTTCATCTTGGATTGCCGGCCCTTATTCAGTCCATTGTGACGAAGGCTGGCACAACAGCAGGCAATGAATACATCAATCCGCTATTCTGGCACTCAATCAACTCAACGCAGAGTTGTGGGGATGTAGCAGACGTTTCATTATGGCTAGCTTGTAGGTTGGTATTAGCAAACTTTGAATATCCCCAACATGTGTGTCTCTACATAGCATATTACATAAAATGTTAAACTTAAAATGTTATTAGTTTTCTTCTATTACAATAATACAAGTGAATTGAAATTGAAATATACAATACCATTCAAAACATTGGTGTCGGTAAGATTTTTTAAATGTTTTTGAAAGTAGTCTCTTCTGCTCACTAAGGCTGCAATTATTTGATCTCATATATAGCCAAAAAAAAAAAAAATACCCCAAAAAAACACCTGGTCTCATGACAAAAATGCACCTGGGAACTTTTTTGCAAGACACGAAATACGTACCAATAAGTACACATCACTGTAGTTTCCAACAGAAATGAACACTAGAGGCGGTAAAACATCAAGCAATTGTAATCGTTTTTGTATACAGTTATGATTACATACTATCGGGTAAGTTTAGGTGTAGTGCAGATGGTACGTTATTTTAAAACGTCATGGAGCATTAGACTTATAGTGACACTCAACGGACATTTCAAGTCAGAACTGCGGTGACGTACAAAACAAAACAAAACAAAAATAAAAAATTTACATATATTAAACAAAAACATCAAAAAGTATTAGCAATGGTTTTGAACATTCTGATATTTGATCTCACTTTAAAAAACTGTGTCCTGCTTGATAAAATTACATAAATCAGTTTAATAACATCAAAGACGCTTAATCAAAAACCAATATCAAACATTTATCAAAAGATCCCTCACTGTGAAATGACTAACTTTAGCTAATTTCCATCCTGTTAATAACATTTTCTTAAGTTTTAATTAAAGTAGAACTGCCTGAGCTTGAATAATGTTTCTAAAAGTCCAGAATAACCATTTATAGAAATATTGGACCCACTTTATATTATGTGTCTTTAAATACTATATTACATTTAAATTTATCAATAGATACAATGTACTTATTGTGTACATACATGTTTTTACATTGCATTAATATGAAAAAAAATAAATAATAATAATAAATACTTGCCTGTAGTTACTTATGTAACTAATTTGGTTAGGTTTAACTCACCCCTAAACATAACCAAATCACCAAACCTCTCGCTAACCTTAACCGTATCCCACCTCAATAGCAACAATTAAACATGAACATAATAGGTACACTGTAGCTAACAATTAATTTTTTTGACAGTACATAGAATTCAAAGACACCTAATATAAAGTGGGGCTGAAATGCTTGCTTAAATTACAACACAAACAATGTAGTTCAAATACTGCATAACATGAATGACCCTGCTAATTCTGCACATGGACATGAAAATGTCTGGAAAAAAAAAAAAAAAAGACATTTTATTAAGTGAAGGATGTGCAACCAGCTTCCAAAGGTCAACATCTCTGGAAGCATCTTTGTGACTTTTCACAACACCTTTCATCTGACTCATTAAGGCAAAGGTAATGACTGGAACACTGAGTAAGATCAACACTCAAGTCCCACCCACAGTCAAATCTCATTGGTCCAAAATGTCGCTCATGACCAAATATCCTCCAATCAGCTGTGATTATTTCCCGTCACGCAGCAGACAAGTTGGTGGAAACATGTCACACGGAGATATAAGAAAGGTCTCTAAGAAAATCAGCTCATTTGTAGCTTATTTCTGCACTCACTGACTCATCTGTCACGTTACATCTTGTGAACCAAAAAAAAAATAAGGTGTGTGGCAATCTGCAGGTAGAAAGTTCATTGACGTAAAAACCGTGATGCACCAAAGCTGTTTGCAGAAGCCAGCCAGCTTCCTGTTTTAAAATTCAGAGCTTTTTACGAAAAAGCAAATCTTAGGCAAATCAAGATTGCATAATGTCATTAAATATTAATTCCTCTGCAGCAAGCAAAAAACACAGAGCTCTTTTCCACAGCACATCCTGGTGAATTCAATAATAACCAACTGCACCGTAATTCTGGGAATGGATTCAACTCTGGCTTTTATCGCAGGCCCACTAAGGAAGAAGGATAAACCCAACAACCCGCTGTTGTCTCCTGCTAGCATCCGATAAGAGTCAGTAGGTGTGCATTCAGTATCAGCGTTCTCAGTACAGCTCATTGCAACATGACCTTTCATGGCCGTCTGTGCCCAGAGAGTGAGGAAAAAACATTACTTGATGCTTTCTGAAATGACGCCAAAAGCAGGGACGTTTTCGCCGTGAGACAACGCTGAGGAGAGACGCCAAATCCCTGCAGCTCCTGCCCTGCAGGACCATTTGCGGGACTTTCTCTTTGTTTCTTCAGTGCTCTCTGTGGGGAGAGCCGAGGATGAGGCGTAAATGACATTTGCTTTGGAAGACGTAGGCGATCCTTGGAGACGGATCCTCGTCTGTGACTCAGAGGAGCTATTGTGGCGCTAACAAGCTTCAGTACTCAAGGGGGCGATAGAGTTGCCTTCGAATGTTGTTAAACAGAATGTAAATGTGTAGAAATACACGGAATATGTGAAAACTATTGCTCTCTGCCATGACAATAGCAGAAAGCAGACGGTTTATGCTAACGGCTGTTATAGCATTCCTTGCGGCAATGCTAAAAAACGCAATTAGTGCAAAATTTTCACCGAATTTTAAAAACATTTATGGATAATTCAAAATGTTTTCTGTCACTTTGATGTCACTTCTTGATTTTGTAAACATTCCCACTTTACTGAATGCTAACAGCTAAAACATGCTGATGTGCAATGTTTTTTTTTCACCTTTCGTCACAAATTAAAACGTTGAGAATGAGCGACACAGCGCTTGGTAAGACTAAAAGAGCCACAGAAGTTCCTGTCGAATTAAAAATACACATGATCCTTGAAAAATAATTTTCATCTGTGACTCTGAGGAGTTATTATGGAGATAACAAGCTTCACTACTATAGGTGGTGATAGAGTTACCTTCAAATGTCATTAATCCAAATTGTCTGCTAAATGACTAAATGTAAATGTAAATATAAATATGGGGGAGGGGGGACGCTGTTGATCTCCACCATGACAACAGAGGGAACTTACAATAGAAGCAGACGGTTTATGCTAACAGCTGTGCTAGCATTCCTTGAGGAAATGCTAAGAATGCAATTAGCACAAAATGTTGACCCTTTAGCAAATTTTTAAACATTTATGGATAATTCAGAATGTTTTCTGTCACAAGCCATATTGTCTATTCTCAATTTTGGAAACATCCTCACAGTATAACATGCTAACAGCTAAAATATGCTAATATGAGATGTTTTTTTCACCTTCTGAGCACAAAATAAAATGTTGAGAATGAGCGAGACAGTGCTTGGTGAGACTAAAGGAGTCACTCAAGAGACGGATCCTCATCTGTGACTCAGAGGAGTTATTGTGCACACAAGGAGGTGATAGAGTTACCATCAGATGTCTTTAAACTGAATGTAAGTGTAGAAATACACACAAACAACTTGCCCAACAAGATTTTCTTTAAAGTGTTGCTCTCCGCCATGACAATAGAGGAAACTGACCATAGAATGAGAGAGTTTATGATAACGGCCATGATAGCATCCCTTGCAGCAATGCTAAGAACGCAATTAGCACACAATTTCCACCCTTTCACAAAATTCAAAAGCATTTATGGATAACTCAGACTGTTTTCTGTCACTTTGACATACAAAAATAAACTATCTTGTCTTGATTTTAGAAACATTCCCACAGTATAGCATCCTAACAGCTAAAACATGCTAACGTAAGATGTTTTTGTGAGCATCAACAAAAAGAGAATGTCAAACATGAAAGACAATGCACTTTATAAGCCTAAAAGTTGTTGTCACATTTAAAATACCCACAATCCTTAGAGACATATCCTTATTTGTGACTCAGATGAGTTATTGTAGCGCTAACAAGCCTCAGTACTCAAGGGGGCGATAGAGTTGCCTTCAAATGTCATTAAACCGAACATTAACATTGAAATACACGTAAAAAAAAAAACAAAAAAAAAACACCTTGCATTTTCTTCAAACTGTTTCTCTTCACCATGATAAATAGAGGAAACCGACCACAGAAAGTGTATGCTAACAGCTATGATAGCGTTATTTGCGGTAGTTCTAAGAATGCAATTAGTGTGCAACTTCCATCCTTTCACAAAATTTGAAAGCATTTATGGATAACTCAGAATGTTTTCTGTCACTTTGACATAAAAAATAAGCTATCTTGTCTTGATTTTAGAAACATTTATCGCAGTATAGCATGCTAACAGCTAAAACATGCTAATATGAGATGTTTTCACATTGAAAATAACAAAATAAAAACAAAATGTCAAGAACGAATGACACTGCAGTTGTTAAGTTCTTGTCAGCATGAAAGTAAATTGTGCGCTTTTCCCCCAAACCAGTTATACCAATTCCAACTGATTCTAAAGACAAAAAAATGCTGACAAAATATGAGAAAATAAAAAAATAAAATTAAATAAATAACAATGCATATATCAAGAATGCCTTAACGTTTTTTTTTTTTTTTTTTTTTAAGAAGAAGAAGAAGAAGAAGAACAATCCAGAAGGAATGACTGGTTCAATAATCCAGTCACTGTGATCTACACACTGAAAAAAATAAAAATGGGGAATTGTTGAATTTGCAAAAATGCATTTAGTATTTTCAACATGGTGTTAGAACCACCAAAAGAGCCAAATTCCACAAAGAGGCCCATCCAGAGACAACAGGATGTTCGTCATAAATCTGTCCATGGTACCTTGTACTTTTAGCCATGCTTTTTTCATTGCTTCTGCTTTGAACTTTTAGCCATGCATTTTAGCGCTCTTTGAGCGTGCTCTGGCCTACATGCCAGCTGCTACCACAATGAGAAGAAAAAACACCTAGTCTCGTTACATTCTTTTATTTTAATTTCTTGTCTTTCCGTGAGAGTTTCGTTAAGTTTGCCGCAAAGTCCAGCTCCGACTGCACCCGCCCCAAACTTCAACCCAATCAACTCCGCATCAAGAGCCAACGCCTAAGACTTCACTACGAAAGACCACTGAACTCAACCTCGGGAAAACCCCTTTCTGCAAGACGACAAAAAAAGGGAATCCCTTAACACAAAGGCAACAAGCAAGTAACCTCCAGATTCTAACAGAATTGGTGCATTTAATACAAATTTTAGCCTCATTGAGAAACTCAATGCGAGGGTTAAATAAGTGATTCTTGGTTCAGGTCTATAGGCAATTGCACATATTGCTGTAAACTTGGGATTTCACATTTTCTTTCTTTAAACTTATCCTTTCCTCACTTTCTGCAACATGTGAATGTGTGAATGCGTGTGTTCATGTGTTAGATTAGATTAGTTTACGTGTCTTAGATTTATCAAATAAAGTCTTATTTATATTGAAAAGAGAAGGATCTTGTGTTTTGTACTTACAAGTTAATGTCTTAATCTGCTGATCTTGTTACTGTGCTTATTAATAGTGTTTTCACTATATTTTGGATTTTAATATCCAGTGCAGAGTTGATGTTATACGGCTCGTTCACTGAACCACTGCTGACTCAGTGATCAGCCGTGAAACAGTGATTCTGTTCAAATTCCCTATAAAATCATAAATGATTCCCTTTGAGCTAAATTGACTTGTTTCCCTTATATATTACGTAAAGTCAAGCATCCTCATTTTGGACATACAGGCCAATATCCATGTATGTATTCAGAATGCCCATGCACATTTAAGACATGGAATGCTTTAGTAGTACATCACAGCAGAGTGCACTCAACACAGTCTAATCAGAAACTAAAAGAATTATCTATTTTTAGCTGCCACTTATGTTCATGTAATTTTTTTTTTTTTTTTTCGGTCAAATTTGATTGGTTAAAAGGACCTCCACCCAGAACTGAAAAAATACTTGAAGCTAAACATACAGTGATTTGACTCGTCTTAACTGCTTTTAAAACTGAAAACAAAATCGTCAAGGGAAGCTTTGGACTACTTCATGCTCATCATTATTGTTCGCCTTTTCCACTACACCTGTTTGATGGTGTCTCATGTTGTACTCAGTGACAGTGGATATGTTGTTATTGTTCATGAAACTTATGCTATTTTTAACTTCACACAGAGAAGACTGTATTTCTGTATCCAGTACTCTCTGAAAAATGAATTGTAATGTTAAAAATACAGTGATTTAATTCAAGAAATGTTTTCCTTGTCTTTTTAAACTACAGTAGTAATGTTGTTAATGTTGTAGCTAAGACAAGTACAGTAGATGTACAAAATACATTTGAGGAAATTCAGCCTATAGTATTATAAAAAATTAGAACCAGGTGAGTTTTATTGAAATAATTTCATTGCAAACATTAATGAAAAACATAAAAATCATGTTTGTATAACAAATTATTTAGCTTTAACATGTATGGCTCATGTTCATTTAACAAACCTAAATTATGTAGCTTGAACATATATAAATCATGTTCCATTAACAAATATAAATTATGTAGTTTGAACATGCATAAATAATGTTCCCTTAACAAACTTAAATTATGTAACTTGAACATATATAAATCATGTTCATTTAGCATATATAAATCATGTTCATTTAGCATGTATAAATCATGTTCATTTAGCATATATAAATCATGTTCATTTAGCATATATAAATCATGTTCATTTAGCATGTATAAATCATGTTCATTTAGCATGTATAAATCATGTTGAGTAAACATAACTTTAATATGTGCAACCAATGTACATATTTTATATTAATCCAACAAGTTTTTTTTTTTTTTTTTTTTCAGTGCAGGGATTAATAAATATAATGTTTGAATATTCGGTTCGAGCATTTTATATATAAAATTATATTTGATTTTTAATTTGATTAAACTTAATATCACCAGAATATTGAGCACATTTAAAGAAAGAAAAAAAAAAAAAAATCAAACTTACAGCAGAAAATTTTCAACCATATGTGGCGAATGTGTTGCAATGGAACACAACGAGGAGTCAAATAAAGCTTGCACATATTTGAATAGAGTATGTTTCATAATAAAAAATCATAAAATACAAAATGGAAAACATTTAGAATTAATGCACACGATAAAATAGGAAGAAATTAATATCAGTAGAATCCCTATGTGTTGATCATATGACAGTAATTGGCCTAAAAATGTTCGTTCTGAAAATTTCTGACTGGTTGTATTGCGAATTGTGTTCTGATTTGCATAGAATATGTTCCAGGCCATTTTGCTAAACCTAATCTGCATATACTCCACAATTCTTGTACAATCAGCAGTTTGTCGAGGAACTATGGGAAGCAGTGTTGCTTCCGTCGTCGACGAGGAAAGACAAGAAATCCCTGTAGGATGGTTTGCGGCACTCTCTCACCGTTTCCTCGATTTCCCCTCTGTGAAAGGCCGAGGAAGGGGGTTGAGGCGTAAATGACATTTGCTGCAGGAGCCGTAGGCGATCTTTGGAAACAACTCAGTCAGACTCCTCATCTGTGACTCAAGATGTGAATCACAAGTGGACAGCATTCTCACCCTCACTTTCTCCCTTCTTCTCTCCTCTAATAATACAGCTTCTCACAGGCTGAGCATAAAAAGGATTCCCACAATGCAAGACAAATCCATTTACGACGTTCTTGAGGCCAAGCGAGAACACAGCCTGACAAATATTAAGTACATATGATGAGACACATATTTCCCACAACAAAGGCAATTATTCTTTGCCTTCATGGAAATAAAAGAGCGATCAAACTTTTGGATGAATTACAACCAGATGTCAGGGAATTATATTGAGTTGTGAATGAGATGCAGCAGGCAGGTTCAGATGATGTCACATGACATCAAATCCCTTCCTAGCATTATTAGAATAATTAATAATGAACCTCTCAGTGGAATTTCAATATAAGAAAAGCAAACAATTAGTAAAGCGAATAAGTGATCTTTTATCTACAGCAAGAGCAGATATGGCAATACTAAAATCTTTAATTGTCATGTAAATCACTATAAAAATAAAATAAATAAAATGCAAATATATAAAATAAAAATAAATCCTTGTGTAGAGATCAAGTGATCTAAAGTCATTAATACTGATCTAAACTAAAATGTCTTGAATGACTTGGATGAAGTGTTTTATTACAACAGATGATTTTCAATTACAGTTAACAAGGAGCTAATCTAAGACGTTTAATTTACAAATAGTCGATTATCCACCAGTGTTTATAAGACTCTGAAACGAATGGCTAAGGCCAAAAATATAATGTGCTTTATACAAGAGCATGAACATACTGTAGATATGATTGTTTGGACAATAAATTGCAATGCATTACTTTGTGCGTTCATTTAACCCAGTCTCATGTGGGCTGATAATAACTAGTGAGAATTAGTAATATTGACTTGGATCATACAAAAAAAAAAAAAAAAAAAAAAAAAAAAAAAAAAAAACACAACAAACAAACAAACAAAAAAAAACCCACAAATATCTGAATTAAACCTAAAGTCTAAATGATTGTAAAAGGACAAAAACCTTAAAAACACAACACAAACCAAAAAAATAAAACAGAGCTACACAAAACAAAGGACAAAAAACAAAAACATCAAGCAAAAAAAGCAAACAACAAACACACACAAAACAACAAGACATAATATTAAAACACAAAACAAAATAACTGAACACAAAATACACAAAAGCAACACAAAATGGAAAAAAAAAAAAAAAAAAAAAAAAACCCACCATGAAACAAAAAGCAAACAAAATACAAAACAATACCAAACACAAAACAAAAACAAATCATAACAATAAAACAAAGAAACCAACCAAACACACACACACACACACACACACACACACACACACAACAAACTAAAATTAACAAGCAATATAAACATAAAACAAAGCAACGTGAAAAACCAAAATGCAAACAAATTACAAAACAAAGCAAACATAAAACAAACAAAAAACAACAAACAAAACAACCAAACACAAAATAAAAAACAAATAAAATACAAAACATCAACAAAAACAAAGCAAAAAATCATAAAGCAGCCAAACATAAACACACACACAAACAAACAAACACACACACACACACACACACACACACACACAAAACATAAAACAAAAAAAATCAAAACAAAACAACAAAAACAAAACAAAAGTCGAGCCATGCTGGGTACCATACGAGCACCTCCCGAGCTCCTGACAATTTTTAAACCAACTTAGAAAATTAGGGTAGTCAGCCGAATTTGACCAGTGCATAGGCTCTTCCCATTCATAATTCATACACAACCACATCACATAGAATACTAGTCTACACAAAACACTCTCTAGTTCAGAGGCCTCCAACTCTGCTCCTACAGAGCTACCTTCCTGCAGATTTCACCTCCAACCCCAATCAAACACACCTGAACCAGCTAATCAGGATGTTCAGGGTTACTTGATAATGACAGGCAGGTGTGGTGAAGCAGTGTTGCAGCTGAAGTCTACAGGATGGTTGCTCTTCAGGAGCAGGGTTGGAGGTTGCTGTTCTCTGCTGTTCAACAAATCATCTGCACAGCTGTCTTTTTAGTTTCTTTTTCCATCCTAAGTTATAGCAGCGACACTGAAAACACCAATGTCCATGTTTAGCACCAGAGCTCATGCAACCGCCTCCGGTTCGTCATGCAATATAGTCGTGCCATGTACTGACTGCTTTGACATGGTTGAGAAGTTAACTGACTTGTAACGTGTGTAAGGGCTCACGGCCTCCTGAACTCACACAGTGTATGGATTTACAGTAATGCTGAGAGTAAGACTTCATAATCAGACTGCATATGAGCAGAACTTGATTTCTCTTTATTTGAACTGAACTTTATTTATTGCTGCCGTGTGCATGCTCAATAATCCCAGCATGCATAGACATGAACAGATTGCTGATATTATGAATGCACATATAATAACCTGTACTCCCTGGGACAAGGGTTTCTCATATATGTTAACGTATAATCTATGGTTCAATCAGAGGTTATGGTCTTATGAAGCTCTGGCTATTAAGATGAATCTTTTAAATGTCCCTAGCAATTATCTGGACTAAATTATATTATGTTTAACTGCTACGCTTGGCTGTGCCCAACTGCTGGTTGTAGAAAGAGCTTCGCAAACCATCAGAATCAAAGTAACGGGAAAGAAACCAAACACATGTAGAGTAAGTAATGATTATAAAATGCAGAGGTATAAGGGAAATGGAGGAAGAAATAATAATATAATATAAATATAATAATATATATAATCCAGAATAATAAATAATATCAATTATAATACACTTTAGGTGCTTAATACTATTAATTAATCTTATTATAATTAATATTATTACTGTTAACTAATATTAAAAACAAACAAACAAAGTATAAAAGTAAGCTAGATATAAAAAATAAATATAAAAAAAAATAAAAAATACATAATATAAAAATATAAAATTTAGTGTGTAAATAAATGAATGACAGAATGACAGCCTAAAACAAAACCGAATAAATTAAACAACATATGAAAAAAGTATGAAAATACTTGTGTAAAAATGTTTTAGTGATTTTTAAACTGAATAAAAAATAATAT
Organism: Spinibarbus caldwelli; assembly: GCA_039654775.1. Classification (NCBI taxonomy): domain Eukaryota; kingdom Metazoa; phylum Chordata; class Actinopteri; order Cypriniformes; family Cyprinidae; genus Spinibarbus; species Spinibarbus caldwelli. The sequence continues at coordinate 18,501,517 of CM077231.1, forward strand.
GAATTCTAATTAAATGTATTTGAATGAATGAATGAAAGAACGAACTAATGAACAAATGAATGAATGAACAAATATAAACTTTCTCACTTACAGTATATATTTCTGAAACAAAATGGTAATGTAAATGATAATAAAACAAAATATGGGGGGGAATGAATGAATGAATGAATACTTTCTCACTTATTTTTTCTGAAACAAAATGATAAATAATATAAATGATGCTAGAATGAATGAATGAATAGCCTAAAAATAAAACTAGGTAAATACAAAAATTATTTTTCTGAAACAAAATGATAAATAATATAAATGACATTAAATTTAAGGAATGTTGAATGAATGAATGAATGAATGAATGAATGAAAACTAAAATAGATAAAAACAACAAAATATGGAGGAAAACAAAATGTGTAGAACAAACAAACAAACGAAAAATAAATAAATAAATACTTTCTCACTTAATTTTCTGAAACAAAATGATAAACAATATAAATGACACTAAATTTAAGGAATGTGAATGAATGAATGAATGAATGAATGAGTAGTCTACAAATAAAACTAGATAAATACAACAAAAATATGGAGGGGAAAAACATTTGTGTAGTGAATGAATGAATGAATGAATGAATGAATGAATGAAAAAAATAATAATATTTGTATAAAATATTCTCTTAAAAATTAACTTATGAATTTACTTCTCTGAAACTGAATAATAAATGCCATAAAAGTGTATAAAAACTAATACAATGAAAAAAAAAGAACATTTGTGTTTGAGTGAATTTTCTTGAGTACAGAGTATAAATGGAACATTCAACAGGTGTTATTGGATGTTTTTACAACTTGGAAAGTAAAACCACCTTAAAAAAAAAAAAAAAAAAAAAAAAAAACGCCTAAAAGTTTATTCTCACTAACTCACCAAAATCACGTTGCAAATGTTTGATGGATGAATCTGAATCATATTATCTCATGACGACACTTTTGCGTACAAAATGTACTCACATGGAGCTGGAGAGTTTCTGTCCACTGTCCAATAACTTTATATCCGGGAGTGCTGTTGATGTTCATCTGGTACTGGAAAAGATCGTAGCGTCCCGGTGCATCGCCGTTACGATTGAACGTGACGGATGTCCCCGCGCTCCCTACGAAAGAAAGACTCAGACTTAGACAAACATACTGCGTATCAATCATGCATCATGAAAAAAAGCCCTGACATGCCTCGCAGACAACAAGACCCCATTGTTTGCATTTCCACTCCGTACCGAGACAAAAGTAAGTTTGGTTGTGACAGAAATACAAACAACGTGTGCCCCTCAGGCCAACAGCAGAGACTGACAAACCCTGACATTCATCGCCAACCGACTGTTTGAAGAGTTTTACCTGCAGGGCTTGGCACTCGCGATCACAAATCTGCCAAAACACAATCAACAGTGTGGCTTTCTCAAGCACAGATGAAACGTCAGCCGCTCGCTGTGGGCTGCTGACATATCCTCATCACACTTATTACACTGGGACTCATGGGTTGTGCTAGGCAGCTATCAGTAGCACTTGTTTTGATACAAGAAATGTTTCCTTGAAAGGGAAGTTTGCTGCTTTATTGCAGCCTGTTTTATATGCATTGGCAAAAATGATCATTCTTACTGTTTTTGAGCTCTCAGCCATGGAAAAAACTAATCAAAAAGTGAAAAAATTATTTACAGATGCACCCGGATTCTTTCAAACTATTCTTTTTCTGCATTGATCCAAAAAATAAATAAATAAATAAATAAAATTAAATTAAATACATAAATACATAATATATATATATATATATATATATGTATAATTGGAAAATTAAATTATGAGTCATTCTGCATACAAAGCATACACTCGTCAAATCATAAATAAAGTGTCAGACGGAGTGAAAATTGATATTCATCAAGAATAATTTTGTAATCATGGCCTTGGTATGTGATTAGAATAACAGCAGTTCATTTTATATATATATATATATATATATATATATATATATATATATATATATATATATATATATAGAGTAAGTAATGATAAAATGCACAGATACTGTACTGAATTGTTAATAATAATAATAATAATAATAATAATAATAATAATAAATTAAAATATGTGTGCTTAAATATAACTATATTTAATTTTTATGAATAATACATTATATTAATTATAAATTTAAAGTATGTGAACGAACGAACAAACGGATAAATGAATGAATGAATGAATGAATGAATGAATGAATGAATGACAGCCTAAAATGAAACTAGATATATGCAACAAAATATAAAAAGAATAAAATGTCTTAAAAAACAACAACAACTGAATACGACTACTACTACTACTACTACTACTACTACTACTACTAATAATAATAATAATAATAATAATAATTATTATTATTATTATTATTATTATTATTATTATTATTATGCCATTCAATTAATTAATTTGTTTATTTGTATGTTTATTTTACAAAACTAATGATTTATTAATTTATAAATATCATTATATGACTGGTTGTAGCGTATGCCATTCATTCTCATGACAAATAGTAATATTTTTACAAAACTAATAATAAAAAAGACTACTACTGCTACTACTACTACTACTACTACTACTACTACTACTTATTATTATTATTATTATTATTATTATTATTATTATTATTATTATTATTTTGTCATTTCATTCATTCATTCATTCATTCATTTGTATGTGTATTTTACGAAAATTATGATATCAGTTTATAAATATCATAATGTTCAGGGCTGGTTGTAGAATATGAAATTCATTCTCATGACAAATAGTAATGTTTTAACAAAACTAATAAATAATTAAATAATACAACAACAACAACAATAATAATAATAATAATAATAATAATAATAATAATAATAATAATAATAATAATAATAATAATAATAATGCCAAACGGCTTAGTTATTCTCAAGAATTTAATTGAACCACTCTGACATCTTTGAACACAAAAATTTATAGTGTTTGTGTATTCAAGTTCAATTTTGCACATCCGTACATTAAACTGAACATCAGGGACCCATAAAATCTTCCAACCTATCTACACAAACAAAATACTGGATCATTACGAAAGTAATCCAAACCCAAAGTAGTTTCTTTTAAAAATACCTCAGGCTTGAAGAAAGAGGGGAAAAATGTGGCAGTGAAAGTAATTAAGGTAAGATTCAGCAAAAATAGAAAAGATTGACTGTTGCGTAGCTTTGAGCAACATGGGTGGACAAAAACCCGCTTGAGTGTCTTTTAGTCCCTTCATTATTCAGTCACTTTGGCATCACCCGCTGCCTGCTCAGGTTTATTTTGTTTGTCTGTGTTTTGTTAAGAGGGCATCATGGGAAGAAATGTCTTATTGTACTAATAGACTTTGGGGAGAATGAAGACACTGAAAACTACAGGAGACCCGCAGAGATAAAGAACAACGGCACACTAGCAACACTTAAAGAGTGGATGAGGGCCTGGAAAACCTGCTGAATACCACAACTAACAGCCTTCCACTTCACAATGAATTAACAAGAGCCTTCCGAGATGCTGCACTGCTGGTAATGCATTAAAAAAGTTTCTTCAACTTTAAATGCTTTTATGCATAAGGTGTTGAGTTTTATCATGTTTCTTTCAGTTTTCTCTGGAAGCCTGTTTTCACCACGCTATTCAAAAAGTCAGAATTGTGAGATATAATTTCAGAATTTTAATTTATGTTCTCACAATTCTGAGTTTAGATCTCGCAATTCTGATGTTTTTTTCCTCAGAATGCCAAGTTTACGTTTCGTAATTTACTTTTTTCTCAGAATTCCGAGTTTATATCTTGCAATTTACTTTTTTCTCGGAATTCCACATTTATATCTTGTAATTCTGATTCTCACAATTTTTTTTTTTCTCAGAATTTTGAGTTTATGTCTCACAATTCAGATTTTTCCGCTGAATTCCAAGTCTATATCTCGGAATTCTAACTCTTTTTTTTTTTTTCTTCTTCTCAGAATTCTGACTTTATATCTCACAATTCTGACTTTTTCTCAATTCCAAGTTTGCGTCTCGAAATTCTGTTTTTTTTTTTTCTCCTCAGAATTCTGAGTTCACGTCAGAATTCTGACTCTTTTTTTCTTCTTCTTAGAATTCTGAGTTTACGTCTCACAATTCTGACTTTATTTGTTGAATTTCAAGTTTACATCTTGGAATTCTAACTCTATTTTTTTTTTTTTTTTTTTTCTTCTCAGAATTCTGAGTTTATATCTCACAGTTATGACTTTCTTGGAATTCTGAGTTTACATCTCGGAATTCAAATTTTCATTTTTATTTTTTCTCTCTCAGAATTCTGAGTTTACATCTCACAATTCTGAATTTTACTCAGAATTCTGAGTTTACATCTCGGAATTCTGACTTTTATTTTCTTTCCAGAATTCTGAGTTTACATATCACAGCTCTGTCATTTTTTCTCTCATAATTCCGAGTTTATATCTTTCAAATCTGAGGTTACATCTCACAATATTTTTATATACATACTGAATATGAATTTTCAAAAAAAAAAAATAAAATAAATAAATAAATAGGATTGCAAGAAAAAAATTCAGAACTGTGAGATAAGTCACAGTTACCATTTTATTTATTTTTCATTCATTCATTCATTCATTCATTCATTCATTCATTCATCCATTCCGTGGTGGAAATGGGTTTTCATATTTTTCACCTCATACATGTCTTTAAAAACCCAGGAGCAAAATGTCTCAGTTACGTCACATCACAGCAGTGAATTCAACCGTTAAACTTCTAAGCTACTCAGTGACTTCCAATCTCAACATTATACAGTAATTGCACTGTAGATATTAGATTTGGATGGGACCTTCTTAAGTATATTAATTATTAGTATGCAAGGAGCCTTTGAATCTTTTTTTTTTTTTTTTTATGTTCTCGCTGGAGGACACTGTTTTTGAACCCTTTGAAAAAAACAGCAAAAACGTCAGTCGCCCAACTTCAAGCAGTACTGCACCATTTTATTAATAAGAGCAATACTAGATAAACAGGTTATCTCTATGACATGCACTTTCAGCAGTATCAACTTTAATGTAATGTAATGTAATTTTTTTCACTGTGTCAGCCTGAATTGAATATTTTTAACACTATTTAGTTTATTGTGAATGAATTTTAAGTTTTATATGTCATCCTTCTTAAACTGGCTTCTGACTTCTAAAAATTTTGTAAAATTTTAACACACGGAGAGTTTCTAAAACCTAAACATTAATTTTACTTTATGAAGGAAATCTAGACATTTAGGGTAAATTATGCTACATACAATAACATCCATCGATGACTTCAATATTCTATGAAGCTAAAGATGATTCATCAATTTCTATGTCTTAAAACTTATATATGCAAAACATGCATACATAAATGTTCAAACAGTTGAACATTGCATTTCAAAATAAAGTATGTCATGCGTGCATATACATGCAGAATATGTATATGAATTATGTATGCATGCCAGAGGGAAGGCTTTCTTATTGTGCATGCAATGCTCATAAATTATAAACACTGTATAAGTATTAGTGCTATTAGTGTGCTATAGTAAACAATATCAGATAGAAAGCAAAGGTCCAAATGCTTCTATTTAGCTTTTTTTTTTCTTTTTTTTTTATATAAAATGTTTCATTAAAATCTATATTATCAAGATGAAATTTTGAGTGAAAAGGTGAATATATATATATATATATATACAATTTCTTACATTATTATTATTATTATTATTATTATTATTATTATTATTATTATTATTATTATTAATATTTTAGGTTCATGTTCACTTTTACATAAATATTTATATTTATTTTATAAAGTAATTTATTTATAAAGGAAATCTAGATGGCTAAATAAACTTAATAAATATAAGTGCATAAAGTGTAGTGGAATGACAAATGTTTATTCAATATTGTTTATGCTAAATAACATGCATCTACAGTATATATTATATATCAATATATTTGTATTAACTAATATATATATATATATATATATATATATATATATATATATTATCTCATTAGTTCCCTTTGTCACAGTTATCAATATATTATTTAATACAAATCATCAGATATAATTTCATGATACAAAAATACAAATAATACCTTGGTTTTCTTCATTAGAGTCTTAAAGCACAGCAAATCATTTTTTTTTCTTTCTTTCTTTCTTGTTATTAACTAGCTTTGATGTATTTCCATAAGCTGGCATATGATGTTCAAACGTGGCAGTTTACTTTATAAGAACACTACAGAAAACAAATTAGCGGCAGCTGAAGTAATATTATTTCAAGATGTTTTCATGTTCTTTTGTGTTTTTACGCCATAGATTGAATTGGGTGCTCATCATAAAAGACTTTTAAGTGTTGGTGAACATTTGATCAAAAGCTTTTTACTATCAACATGCCTCATTCATTCAACAAAAGATAATATGTTGTTGTTAGGCATTTTAGTGCACAGTGATTTGTTAAAATGAGGTATTTCACGAAAATGTAAACATATCTTTATAAAACAAACTACTACATCTTGTTTTTACCAATTTCAAAGTTGCACAAAATATAAATACAACTGATTGAGTTACAGTAATGCAATTTGTAAAACATTTTTTAAAATAAAAATTAACTTAACACAAATATATTTTGTATTATTGTACGTTTCAGGTTTTTATTTTATTTTTATTTATTTATTTTTTATTTTTTGGGATGGCATAAAATTCTTGCAGATTTCTTTATTAGCATTTATCCATCCGTCTTTCTACTCTAGTAATTAAAAGCAAGTATTTTGTCGAGTCTTGTATACCTGTAGTATCTTTCACCAGGCCTTAAGTTAGATCATATATTTACCCCAAATAGTATTTTCTCATCATCACACAGACATCAAAGGCACGGTTGCACTTTGATCTAACAGTGTCCTAGTGCAGGACTACAAATGTTTCACTTCATTAAGATGCATTAATGAGAGATTTCCTTTCTTCTTGGAAGTTTCCTTTTTCAAAGGTCCAGCACAAAGGCAGGTTTGGGATATGTGAGATATAAAGTATTCAGAAAGTTGGAGTCCCACGCAAGAATAAGCAACAAAGGTTGTTTCAAAGAAGAATGCATGGTGTGTGTGTGTGTGTGTGTGTGTGTGTGTGTGTGTGTGTGTCCACTGGCACAGAAGAAACTTGCTCAGTATTGTCCAAACCAATCTGTAAAGTTTGTCAAAATACACTGTAAAATAATACTTTAAGTATAATTTATATATGTGCAAAAAAATACTATTTCAGACTTTTCAGAGTGAAAACTGTTTTATCACCATTTTTTGTGTAGTTTTTATATTAATACCTTTATTAATTACCTAATGGTAATGATTGTAAAATAAAATGAAAAAGAAGATTGTTCTCGTGAGTGCGGATCATAAATTCTTCTACAAAGTAACTTAACAGATTGACGCACCAAAACAAAAGAATCGAGTAGCGGAGGAGCGTGGTGCAAATGACGTTGTTATATTAATAAAATAAAAAAATATATATATATTAAAAAATATATATTAATAAAAATATATTAATAAAAAGCTAGTACTATATATATATATATATATATATATATATATATATATATAGATAAATGTGAGTGTACTTAATCATTTTTAATAAATATTTTTTTATATATATTTTTCAAGATAAAAGTAAATAGGTTTGTAACATATCAATACATTTTAGGGACTCGCACCGCATCACATTTTACGACCATTTTATGTCATAAAAAGGTCAAATTATTAATATTTTAACATGAAGGTCTACAAGTCTCCTCTCTATGATATCACTTCCTGTTTTATTTATTTATTTATTTATTTATGTATGTTTGTCACACCACATGGCATTTGGCAAACAAAAGCTTTTCAAATATCAATAAGCATTTATTTTAATTATAATTTTTAGAAAGATTATGCCAAACGACTTGTTTCTCTTTTTTACTTTCACGATCAAAACTATCAAAATGTTCACAAATTAAGACGCACTAAAAAGTTCTGTTAACACAGAAGACATGCATTCCAGTCATTGTATCTATAAATTGCATTTTTATATATCTTTGAATTAAGTAATGGTGACACTTCATTTCAATGTTATGTAGTTAAATATTACATGCATATACTATAATAATAACATACTTGTAGCTAATTACTATTACTCAGTACTTATTGTGTAATTACGCTGTAATAACATCACTTTAAAATGAAGCGTAGCCGAATTATTATTAAGATGTCATTGACTCAATATGGCATATATCTGATGTTGTGAGCTTCGGTGAACTCACCGTTGAAGCTGACCGATCGGATGTACTTGAGGAGCTTCTTGCCACCAGCATGCTCCATCTCTCCACAAACCCCCGACTGGTCGGGACAAAGGTCCTTCTGCATGTTGTGCAGGGCATGAGCCATGGCATACACTGCGTCTATCACAAACTGCACCTTCCCTTCCTGCTCGTATTTGGAGTCTGTTCCTATCCGCTCTTGCCCTGGAAGGAAGAAACAAAACAAAAAGTCAAAGTATAGCGAAGACTTTGTAGCGAGACGCAACTAAATGCTCTCGTAGGAGAACATAAACACAAAGAACCTGAGTCAACTCTGGAAGCTTTTGAAGAAATATGTGAGGTAGAGCAGCAAAGCAACAAAACAAACATTTGAAGCTATCGCACACTTTAGGAACAATCTTTTATTTGACAAATCTTGGCAGGTTTTGGCCGCTAACTTCAACGAGGTGAAGAGTACTGACTCAAATTCTAGGTGCTTATCTTACTTCGGTCTCTGATGTTGTCACACTTTTGCTATCTTCAACTTAGCAGTTTAAATAGATTTACTTGCAGTTTTTGCTCACAGGCAGTGTTGAGGAGTAAAAATAAATAAATGAATATTTTATAAAAGTTTAAATTGGTATATGTACTCTTTTAAACAGCCAAACTGTAGCAATTTAAGCTACTTTTGTGAGTAGCTTGTGGTATAGCTAACTACTTTTTTGCAATTAGCTTGTAGCATGGAAGCTACAGTTTTACAGTTTAAGGGCCAGATACTAACAGCTTGCGTCAACGCAAACCGTCTTTTGCCGTTAAAATAGTACCGTCAGGATTCACTAAAGACGCGCAGTGAAGAATTAGCACTGAAAAGGCCGTAGACACAGTTATTTTTGTGCCTGACCTTATTGAATATATATTTGTAGGAGTTTGCCTTTCAGATGCAAAATTTATGGGAGGAGAGTATTAAAATGAATCAAGCTACATGTTTTCATAATGTCTGCGCTCGTCAAATTACTGGTATTTGCACCATTATTTAACGCCCAAAAAAAAGCATGTCTTAAAGCAAGCAGTAATTTGCGCTGCTCTTGGTGGATTGCGCTGCTCATTATGGAAATTATCTGGCATCGTCTGTGTTCTTTAATGTGCGCATTGTCAGTAAATCACATGCAGAATTTTCCTTTCCATCGGCACTTTTATGAAATTGCGCTCTAACGCTAATTTGCCTTGTTTAGTAAATCTGGCCCAATGTGTTGACACATTTTTTACTGAAACAGGAAGTTGGACAAGGCATAGCAAATGGCTTGTTTTATTTTTCTAAAATAGACGTAAATCACAATTTCCTAACTGCTAGCCACATTTGCATTTAATTGGACAAAAAATGTCTACCGCTTGAAGAGTTGTCAACATTTTTGCTTTGTTTTCCCAGAAAAGTCATTTCTAAAAGCATACATCTTCTAAAAGTGAAATTTGTCAATGGTTAGGAATACATTAGCACACAGATTAGCCTCAGCGTTAACAGACATTGATTAATAGAGTCATTGTTGTGGCAAATCTGTAGGAAATGTTTGACTAAATGTCTTTTCTCTTCAGAAATGTCACCGAGTCAAGATAATCAATTACGTATTGAGGAAAAATGTATTCCACACACATAAAATCAACTGAGCTGACCGAGGGCTAAGAGTACCTTTACTTAAAAATGTCTTAATAACGACAGTGATCAGACTTTAGCCTCGCCTTAAACTGCGAGGAAAAGCCATGACAGTTCTATTAAGACCCGCTATTCCTCGATCCACCGGTGGAGAATCTCACGGGACGCCAATGGAGTTCATGCAATATTCTTAGCAATTTCTCTCCAATTAGCTCTGCTGTCGTCCAGATCTGACACCCACCCTTAGATGCCAGTCCTGGTTCCTCAGGGACGCTCTTAAAGTCTGTCTTCCCACTATAATGGCTTCCATTAAACATACTACAGCTGGCATAGTAGACTTTTCTATCCCATCAACCGTGGCTAACTCAAATATGTGTATTTTTGAGACAGCTTAATCATAAATGGCCCTAGTCCTATGAGGAAGGAACAGGTGACTCTAATAGTGCCTGACAGAACAGGAAAACTAGCTTGGGAAAATTTCAACCCACATTAGATCTTTTCGGTGACCTTGAAAAATGCCATCTGGGACTTGATTTCAATCTGTGCTGAGTGGATCTCATTATTTAGATGATATTTATCTGCAGGACGATTGATTGACGTCTTGAAGACGTCCTTAGAGAAAAAGCCCCAACTTGTAGGACGCTACTTTTCATTTCTGCTGCCTTTGACTTTTGACATCTCAGACAAGTCGCTAGTTATTTGCTGGGCTATGGAGATGCTGATGGTTAATTAGACCTCCTTGGTATAAATGAAAATCAAACCAAACCTGGGATTCCATTATAAATGAGATTGCACATGTTTCCTAATCCTTGTGTCAAGATGGATTTGCTAGTTAAAGAGGTTCTACACTTTCTCAACATCCCAGTGGCATCAAATTAAAGGGTTATGACTGTCATCTTGTCAGGGTCAGCCAAAGCCTTGAGGGATTCAGATCAATAGACATCAATGACCCCAGGCAGTGAAAAAAACCCAATTCTGCCAGAGGATCGGACACGCTGAAGGTCACAATGACCATTAGAAAATAATAAGCTGTTATTACGGTGACAGATATCTTGCTGAACAATACTTCACAATTACACCTAGTTGCCATTGACTGAAAACAGAACCAAGCTCAGAAGCTTTTTAGAAAATTGCCTCTATCTCTAGTACATACTTGATTTTTCGTCACCAAACCTCTGCTTCGTATTGACCAGAACTGAATTGCAATCCATTGCTGTGATTATCACCAGCAGCTGTATACCATTATAGCTAGGTAAAAATTCACATGAAAAAAAGTGTTATTATGGACTCTTTTTTGGACTCTGGATTTCACCCATAAGCAACAGTTTACAGTAAAAACACCTTAATGATGGATTTGTTTCTTATAAACATGCAAATTTTCACTTCACAAGATGTTAATTGATGGACTGGAGTGGTGTGGATTACTGTGATGTTTTTATCAGCTGTTTGGACTCTCATTTTGACAGCACCCATTCACTGCAGAGGATCCATTAGTGAGCAAGTGATGTAATGCTACATTTCTCCAAATCTGATGAAGAAACAAACTCATCTACATCTTGGATGGCCTGAAGGCGAATAAATTTTCAGCAAATTTTCATTTTAAGGTTACACCAACAAACATGAACTTGGATCTTCAACAGAAGCAGAATGTCTTGAATCACTGAAAATATGCTCTTTTTGATATTTTGACTGCAGTTATGAATTTTTCTTAAAAAAAAAAAAACAAAACAAAAAAAAACAAGCCATTTTAATCTACTTGATTCTCTTGTCTAAGTGATAAGAACAAACTCTATTGTGGAACATAGATCTTGCCAGATGTTTAAGCTAATTGGAGTGCTGGTTTCCAACTTGCGTGGGTTTCACCTAATCTGTATCAACCATATGTTATTTGAACTGCAAATTTATTATCTCTCTCTTTTTCTTTCTTTTTTTTTTTTCCTGATGAAAACAGGCCAGATGTTAATGTTGAATAAAACAGACCTGATGTAAACAGGAAAGAACCTAAGCACTAAACTATCATGAACTTGTAAATGTCACATTTCATGTCATGTGATTTCATAATACCATTGCATTTAACATTAATAATTTGCCTTTACTCAAATTCTACATGTAAAGCCCAAAATATACTTAGCTTTGATGTGAAAGCTAGCCTATGCATGGAGTGAAAGCACAGCCATTCAAACTGCATGTATATATCCCTAACACACATGTAAAAACAACATATACACTGGTCTTTAGATTAAATAACCATTAAATGTGTACAGTGAGGTTATTTTTAGCATTTCATGCCATGAGCATGGTATTTTAATATCAGATAAAAGTACTTTTTAAAACATATCCACATCCCAGCTAAGAACATTTTATAAAGTTCCCATTAAAATAGATTTAAAGAAATGTAGCTTTACATTACTTGTTCACCAATGGATGCTCTGCAGCGAATGGGTGCCATCAGAATGAGAGTCCAAACATGTCACAATAATCTACAAGTAGTCCACACCACTCCAGTCCATCCATTAACATCTTGTGAAGTTCCATTGGCGAGCTAGTGAGTTAATGTTGAATTTCTCAAAATGGTTCTGATGAATAAACAAACTCATCTACATCTTGAATGACCTTAGGGTTAGTAAAATTTTCTGCAGATTTTCTTTTTTTTTTTTTTTTGTCTTTGACATATTCCTTTAGGAGAAATTTCAATTAGATAATTTTTCAAAAATTGTGGGAACGTTATTTCGAATGTTCTTTGAAGCCAAAGTTCTGAGAATGTTCCTGTTAGCTGGGATTCTGTTGCATTCTAGCTGTTTTGGAATGCAAAGATGCATCCCGTGTGTTTGCCCCCTGAGTCTGTGTCTGCACACTGCAAAAAGAAAACGGCCATTTTTAGTTCTCCGTGTGAGAGATAATTGAGAGATGTGGACCCACTGTGGCGTCAGCCTGAGGCAACTCTACCCACAATCCTTTATTCTAAAACAAACCGATGCAGCCATTCATGAGCGCAAACAGAGCGTCTCGCCATCCACCACTCCTTGCAAAAGATTCCGTTTGATCTCCAAAATACCTATTAGGCATTTCAGAGATAATTAGGTAGCTTGATTCTGCTTAAGTAGGGAATAAAAGTTTTAAAAGGTACTTTGTCCCTCCCTAAAAAAGAAATCGTGACAATGCTGGTGGACTAAACTGAACCAGAACATCATTGCAGAGCCTTCAAAATCCCAATGGTTACAAGTGTGAATAATAAACAGGCAAACATGTGAAGGTTCAGTATTCTGATCATTCTAGTTCAGTCAAGAGCTGCTTTGATCTTGTCAAGTCAGAACAATAAAGCCTCATATAGATGGATGGATCGATGGACGTATGGGCGGTTTCTTGCTTCTGATGTGGTAGGCAATGGCTGTCACTCTCATTATTATCAAGCTATAATTCTGCAAAACCCGCTTCTGAAAATGGAAGCGATCCTGGAGCATGTGCTACATAGATAAACACAGCATGTAATTATGGTGAATAGATGTCTGTGGGCTGATTGGCGCCTGCTGAAAGAGGTCAAAAAATGGAAAGGAACAAATCAGGGTGTCCCCGTTTCCTCAGAACAGAACATCCTACACAAGAAGCGCTTGTTTGTTACCGATACAACACAAAGAGACTCGCACAAAGATGAGAACTTAAAACAAAACTGCTATTACAATCAGTACATCTGATTGGATGACAAATGTTTTTTCCAAAGTCAACATGAAGTTTATCCCATTTACCTTCCTTGATACACATTTCTGGTCTTCAAAAATGTGTATTTTCTAGGACTGTCAATCGATTAAAATATTTAATCGCGATTAATCGCATGATTGCCATGAGTTAACTCGCGATTAATCGCAATTCAATCGCACATTTTTATCTGTTCTAAATGTGCCTTAAATTAATACTTTTCATGTTTTAAATACTCTAATCAACATGGGCAATGACAAATATGGATTCTTTATGCAATATATGTTTATTATTAGTGAAACCATAATTAACAGAGCCTGAAGACTAGACATGTTTCTATGATCATAGATGTGTTTCAGAGAACTTGCTCGTGTCTATTAGACACATGAAAAAAAAATACCAGGTTCCCATTACTTCTCTTTCTTTGCACTGAGCAATTTACTTACACAAACCTGTTTACATTTCCGCATGACAGGGCATCTCACTTCTGAACATGCAAAATGTACATTTATTATTTATTATTACATTTGTTTGCATATCTGTGCCCATATACTGTATTTTGATGCAACTAAATTCTCAATAAAACTTTTTCATTTATATATTTTACTGTTTCTGTTGTCAGACAACGGGATGAATATGAAATCGTGACTGAAACACGACCCATAGGACTAAATAACCAGCTCTCCCTTCCAAGATGTTAATCTGCACAAAAATCCTGATTTATAATCCAGCCATCGTCTGATAAAATCAAATAGGCTATACATAAGATAAAGACAATAGCTGTGCTGTGATTTCGGCTATACTTGCTTGTTAAATTAGAGAAGCAACATAATATCTGTTTTAACTGAAAACGCTGTTCCTCTCATCCGCGCGCTGAACAGAGCAGACGCGGAGGGAGAGAAAAAGAGGTGTGTGCGCAGCGGGAAAGAGAGACCTCGCGCTCGCGCGGCAGTACCGGCGAGTCTCAGAAACTAAATAAAGTTTGGGCAAACCCTGTAAATATTGGTCACTAGGCGCTTTTTGAAAAAAAAAAAAAAAAAAATTTGCTAAAGTGGTCTGAAAAGTCGCTAAATTGGCAACACTGTCAGCATCTCCATCCATTTCCATTCGTCCAACTACGGTCTAGGCCACGGGTCAAACAGAAAATGTGTGCTGCGTTAATAAAAATTAGTGCCGTTAAAATGAATTTGCGTTAACACGTTATTAACGCCTTAACTTTGACAGCACTAGTATTTTCACATATGTATTTTAAAAATGATTCAAAGTAAGCCAATATTTATATGAATAATACAAGAATGACAAATGTATTTTAGAAATGCTAATACAAAATTAAATTTACAACTTTTCAGTGAATTTAAAATCTAAAGTAAAATGTGTTGCGAAATTGTTTCATGTTGAAATTAGTCAAAACTAAAATCTATTTCAGCTAGTTCAACACAAGTACTAAAATAACTAAATATATTAAAATTAATAAATAAAAATGAATAAAAGCTATATAGACAAACGAACAAACTATAATAAACAAATAAACATGACAAAAATAAAAAAAAAACTACTTGAAAATATAAAAAATAAAATCCAAATCAAAATATTAACAAAATCTGTAACAGTATATCAAAGATAATAACATAATACTGGTTCACACACAGAATCCAGAGCTGTATAAAGTTTCATAAGGAAAATTTAGTATGAGGCTGCAAAAACACAAGCGCATCATTCTCTCTGAACATTTCTATTGAAAGTTCCTATAATAACAGCAATTCCGCAGGCAGACCCTATTGAAAAAATAGTATACTTAAGTACAATTTTTTCATATGTACTAAAGTTGTATTAAATATGCTTGTTTGTGCTAAAGTGGAACTATTCCAAGTGTACTTAAGTACACTTTAAATATCCACTCTTTTATTTAACTTTTGAAATGCAGAATTCATTCAGCATAATCTTCAAATGTATTTTGGTGACATAACAATTGCATTTCAATTACACTGTAAGAGTGTTGAATATATATTAATATTATACTAATAACAAACTGAGGTCATACTATCCCTTACTTTTAGTGACTTTAAAATGCATTGCAATGGCATTCCAAGTATACTTGAAGTGTGCTAATGACACAATTATTGTGTGCTTTTAATGCAATAAATTAACCTTTATAAATAATGGCACAACTTAAGAAATTGCCTTTTACTAACACCCCCAGCATACCAGTCAACTCAATTATCCAGAGAACATCAGTGGAACATTGGACACAAACATTTGGACATTGACTGAAGGAAACACTGCGGACTTGAATCGAACCCGGGTCGCTGCCACACATGCACTCGCTTTACCAGATGCGCCACCAAAGCAGACATGCGCTGTGATAAACTGCGGTTACTTTGTAGTCTTTCTATACTGTTACAAATACTACTATAATTAAACAGTTTTTTTCCATCAATGACGGCACAAATTATATGGACTTAAAGACTGCAAATCGCCGAAAAGTCTTAAAATAGGTGCAGTAAGCGGTGCATGAAAATAAACGTGAAACGACCTGTATAGAAAGTGCGTTAAACCTGAAGCTGTTAAAATCAGCGGACACAACATTAAATATCATCTGCGGAATGTTTTGCGTCCCTTTTACCTGACATGATCTGTCATTAATGCTGCAGGAAACAATTGGATAAACTGAAATAACATTAGTTTTATTCTTGTACATGCAATAAAACAGACAGTTCCGTTAGTTGGTGGAAGAATGTGAACGTACTGCTTATGTTTCAGTGCATGCGGAAGGAATAAACCCATCCTTAACATCTCTGCCTGTTGTCTCTGCACGCTTCAACTCTCAATGCACTGCACAAATGTTAATGTAAAATGCAATGAAATGTTTTATCGGTTTGACGGTCTCGCAGTAACTTATGCTGTGGATTTATATGTGAATTGAAATTATTTTAATACATTTTGCTTCTTTTCATGTAGTTAACGTCTCTGAATTTATTTGACATTTGAACTTTTTGTGTAGTTTCGAGGGCTGGCCAGGATAATTTTAATCATTCGCTTAATAATTAATTGACATCCCAAAGAGCTGCAGTCCACATTTCCAAGTGCAACATTGTCGTTGTCCGTACGGGACAGAACTATTAATGGAAAAAGTGTTGGCCCAGGTGCATTGGAGTGTATTGGGAATATACTAAAGTAATAAACCTTCTGATCAAGTTCGTGAATTTCTTTCACCATTTCAAATCCATTACTATATGTTGTTTACATACTTTTGTAACTACTTTCTATATGTGACCATGGACCACAAAACCAGTCATAAGGGTCCATTCTTTTAAATGAGATGTATGAGATTTATACATCTTCTGAAAGCTGAATAAATAAGCTTTGTTAGGATAGGACAACATTTGGCCAAGATACAACTATTTGAAAATCTGGAATCTGAGGGTGCAAAAAATTCAAAATATTAAGAAAATCGCCTTTAAATTTGTCCAAATTAAGTCCATAGCAATGCATATTACCAATCAAAATTAAGTTATATATTCACAGTAGGAAGTTTACAAAATATCTTCATGGAACATGATCTTTACTTTATCCTAATGATTTTTGGCATAAAAGAAAAACCAATAATTTTGACCCATACAATGTATTTTTGGTTATTGCTACATACCCATGCTATTTATGACTGCTTTTGTGCTCCAGGGTCACATATGTATGTAAAGCTGCTTTGCAACCATGCAAAATTGTGAAAAGCACTATTTGAAGTGTGGTTAAATTATTGAAAAGTTAAAGTTCATAACTATACAAAGTACTGCATCATTATGAATTATTATTAAAACTTTTGCAACTCAAAACATTTATTTTTATCTATACTATTTTTATATTTAACAAATAGAACCCAAATACAGTGTATTGTACATTTAATCATAAAAGGTCAACAGAGGATTCAACTAAAATAAATTACTGAATAATTACTTCAATATTTAACAAATTAAACAGTTTTATTTGCAAATCCCCCATTGTTACATTTGTGCTGTAGGCAAAAGTTGTGTTTGGAAACTCTGCCCTTACAGCACCTGTTAGCAGAAACATACTGGATGTTTCAATTCATACCTCACATTTTCTTTGGTTTGCCCAAAAAGAAAGTCTCATCTTAAAAAAAAAAAAAATAAAATAAAATAAAAAATAAATTTTATATATATATATATATATATATATATATATATATATATATATATATATATATATACATACAGCATCATCTTAAAATAATTCCATCATTCTCAGATTTGAAATACATGGTGAGACTTGTGTCTTTAGCTGCATTGAGTTTTTAGACTCTAAAGGTTTCTTCTGAAAAATGTGCCAAATCTGCGACACAGATTCCCAATAGTGTGCACTCTACCGAGTTCAGATGTTTAGTAAAAGTACAGCAAAACCGATTGTTGGTGAATTTCAGAGCTCATGAAAGTATAAGGTGAGGAGAGACTGACTTATCAAGCCCCCTTCACTGAACACACTGTAGCCTATATTTAGGCCGATGTTAAAATCACATTATTAAAATACTTAAGACACTTTTAAGGGGTGAAGGAAGGAACAAACATATCAATACACAGAATGTGATATTGTCTCTTGTGCCATAGTCTTAGGTGAGAACTCATAAAGCGGCCTTGTTTACTTAAATGATATGACAACATACAATACAATCAATCCCCACAGACATACATTATATGGCTTTCATACAGCTACAGGATCATAAGATGAGTTGCTTCATTCATCCCTTATGGACACTAGTTGTTGGGCTGAGTGAGCATGGACGTGGTGTCCTCTTTCAAAGGTTTCATCCAGATAGTTTATATGGGTATGTATGTGTGAAAATCACTTTTAACAAGTTTCAAACATGCTGTAGATGGAATTAAGAAGCTAGTCAGTGTACTTTCTTAAAGATATATATATATATATTTATTTTTTATTTTTTTTTTTTTATTATTATTTTACAAATTAATTTATAGTGCACTAAGTTTGTGCTTGGTAAAAGCATGAAATAACTACATTTAGAATGTATTTTCAGTTTGTTTAGACATGCCAATCTATTTTTAGCATATTTATCATAAAATAAATATATTTTAAATACAATTAAGTACATTTATTTTTCACTAGGGATTACAGGAAAACAAGATAAAAAATACTGTGCATTTGGTGTCTTGTTGCATTTTGGCACAATACACCAAAAACTGACAGTTAAAACTGTCAATATTGCTGTTAACAATCTCATTATATCTTTTTAATGGTGGTGGTGGCGATCGTGCCACACACGTAATGACCAGTGCACAGGAGCACATCAGAGAAACCCAAAAATTGATTACAAATTCACAGTGACTTTCCAATCCAGCCCTCTTTAATTGCATCTTCTTCTGTACAATCGTGATCCTGGACTACAGCCAACTCCTCTCTCGTCTCTCCCATGTCATCCATCAGACCTGACTCTCCTTTGCCCCCCAGCGCACACTGTTGTTCCAGAGACGACACCATGTGCTTTCTCTCTCATCACATACTCGGGCCCTTGATGTCTGTAAATTGGCCCTCACACCGACGGTGTCTCCGGGCAATGTAGACTGTCGTTGCCAGCTGTCGCTGACAGAAACTACCGCCACCTCCAGTTCTTGAATATCTCACCTCGTTGTCCAGAGACTCCCGGAGCAGACAGGACACTCAATAAATGAGATTTCTCAATGGCCAAGGTTCGCAGAGACCATAAATTGGTGAAAAACAGTGTCTGGATCTACAACTTTCGGATGACTACAGCTTGTATCTCTGTCTTGGTGAGTTATCAGAACCACAAATGGGAAAAAGCACCACATATTGCACTAAATAATGTAAAAGACAAACATTTGTATAATGGCTGAGTTCACACTGAATGCAACCACATGCTTCATGCTTCAACACTTTGTAAATAAAACAAACAAAATTAGTGTAAATGAAATAAATATTTATTACATAAAACAAGTCTAAAGGCCATGTCACACCAATAATTATAACGATAACTATTTTAGTATCGACACCAACAGCCGATAATTTTTTTTTATTATTATAGGCACGCACTACAGTTTTGTCTTTAATGCTTGAGCTCTTTAAAGCAAGATGAGTTCTGATTGGCTGTCAATGTTTTTAGCATTAAACAGCTAGAAAAATTGTTCTGAAAATGATTCCAACAATATTGTTCCGCTACATGTAGCATTATCGATATAGTTGTGGTATGGACTCTGTTACTCTTTTACATTTTTAGAACAATTTTAAAAACTATCTTTATCATTACAGTTATCATCCTTTGTGTGAATGGCCTTAATTATCTTACAGAATGTCACTTTTCAAGTAAAAATATCTTGTTTTAAAGATGTTTTAGTTTTCTTACAGAAAAACAAGACAAACAAACTTCTTAAAATTGTGAGTTTGGTGCCTGGTTGCATTTAGAAATGAATGTACAATCAAAAACAAGACTGTCAACTGTATTCTGCTGCTGTGTGAACACAAATGTAACATGCAAGAAATTTTCACCATTTTTTAAGTTTGTTTGATTTTGTCTGAAATGCGAAAAGACGGTTCTGTTGCTACTTATTCTAGCCAAACACTTGTCACTCAGCAAAGAAAGGCAACAAAGACCAGTCAGAATTAATCACGTTTTTACATGCTGTTTAGTTGTGAAAAAAATATGAAAAAGTTGGTACGAGGGTTGCAAGGTCTGCGAAGCAAAACCTGTCCAACTGTTACTCAAAACTAGGGATGCACCAAATGTTCGGCAACTGAGATTTTTTCTTTGAAAAGCAAGACAAAACCGTAAAAAGCACATTTTGGATATTTAATTTATGCAATGGTGAAAAAAAGGCAAAATACGTGGGGGGAATAAACGTCAACAACCGTGTTGTGTATTCAGCCTTTGGCCCAGTGTTTCATTTTGTTTGGTTTCCCCTCCATCGAAATCGCTAAATTATTTTAACCTGCAAACTAAAAAACAAACCAAGGCAACAGTGCAAAAGTAGCCCAATCCTGCAGGAAAACCACAGACTTAGCAACACTGTGTTACCACAATAATAAACAATCATGGAATAACCAAACTGCACAACAGTGACCGGCAAGGCTAGTGTTTTTTAGTCAGTTCTTCCCATCTTTGTGCAATGTGCATCAGACGGTTTGCGAACAGACTGTGGGCGCTATGTGGGCGAGCCGGCAGTCCGTCTGAGGCTGGTGCAATGTTACTACCAACTTGATATAAGGTGTAGGCGGCAGTCACATAGTTTCTACCTGATGTATGTTGGTCCAGTGTGATCTAAATAGCTGAACACCTCAAGTACCATCTAGTGGACCTCATTTTGACCTGGTAGACCATTTTGTTTAAGCTTATTAAGAGCTGCTGGACCACCTTGCGCTTTGGTGTTTTGTGCAGTAAATTATTAGCTGCCGAGAGCATCAAACCAGTGAAATTCAATTTTGCGCAATAAAGAGTTCTGGTACACCATAGGGTCATCACTGTAAAATTTATCCTGAAGCAAAATCAGTTGCTATACGCTGTCCTCTGTTTTCCTATGTGACAGTTGTGGACGTCATTAGTCAATTATTAGAGTAGTCATTAGAGTTGTCACCGTTTAAATTGGTTCAAATATCAATAAATATATCTGGACAAGCATCATATTCCTCAGAGAAATGTGAAGGGACAGATTATGCAATACAGAACAATTCTGGGAAACAATTTATTTGTCATGCTTTTTATTTCGTTAGCACGTAGTCAATAGTATTGATTCCTACATTAATTACTCAAGATACTCTAGAGTGTTTACCCCTTGTGCTGCTATTGACTTCACCACAGGCTACAAGACAAAATACAGGTATACACAATTCTAAAATAATTTCACGACTTAGAAATAGTACTTCAGTAATTATGCATATCATTGCTTAAAATGTAACGTTCTACTCAATCCTGGATTATTGTGTCCGATGCTACACACCAAAATATTGAGAGGAAAACAACCTTGCATGCATGCTTCTGTTATCCTGTTATGAATATTCCCAAATTTCAGTTTACAATCTTGATGCATGTGTACTCTGTCTTGTAGCTGACTGGGAATTGGGAACCAGTCAGCCTGAACTAGCCATGATGAGCTGAGGGAAGCTTATGTAATTGAGAACTCTGTTACAGAGGAGAATGTGCTTTGTATTCAGAAACGCAGCGCTAATAAGCTGAAGTCAATGAGCCTGACAGGGTTCTTCAAGTTTAGCCAAAAAAAAAAGCTAGGGAAACAGTGGTAACTTTCATACTTTTTCAATCACGCAGCAAGTGTCTTAATATAGACTGGCAGGTTTATAATTCCTTGCTGAAAAATGGTTGCTTCATTTTTGAACACTATATCTGGTTACTAGCTGGTTTAAGCCAGTTATTATCTGGTCCAAGCTGGTCATTAGGCAGTCAACCAGTTACCAAGAACCAGCTTGATCACCTTAAACAAGTACTGTATGACCAGCTAGTAGTTGGTTTCTTGTCGCTAATTGAACGAAAGATCAACTTAGACCAGTGACCATGACTGTACAGTTACCAGCTTTTTCGGCTAGGTTTTCAGTCAGGATGGCAAATATCGTCAACTCGCAGAAAGAAACCTGCATGTCATAGCATGAGGTGTTTTTTTTTTTTTTTTTTTTAGATAAAATTTAGTTGTTAGTGTTTACCTGTGCACTTTCTGCTAGTGTCTTCTTTCTTGGAGGAACTCATGAGCTTGCAGTTGAAGTTCTCTTCCCAGAATTCAGCAAACCAGACGTTCCTTCTGTTGTTCTCCAGTGTGCGTGATGTAAAGTAGGTATCGAAATCTGAAAATGACAACGCAACACCATTAGCAATAGCATCAGACAATAGGCAACTTTGTGCCTTTTGTCTTAATTGTACCTTTGTGCCTTTGTTTTAATTATACCTAAGTATATCTAAATTGCTACACTAGTACATCTACCAAAAAAAGAAGATATGTACTTATAATGTTCAAACAGTGCCAAGTTTGTTGGCATTTCCAACATACTCGCATTGCAGTTAGTAACTATTTCATGTTTTGATGAATTGAAGGCTAATTTCTATGAAATTGTATGATCTCATTTATACATTTTCACACAAGAAGACACAAAAGAAGATAGTTTGAAGAATGTTGGTAACCAAACAGTTGCCGATAGTTATTGACTTCCATAGTATGGGAAAAAAAAAAAAAAAAATACTTTGGAAGTCAATGACTACCAGGAACTGCTCAATTACTAACATTTACCAATTACCAACTTACCAACTTTAATGTTTTGTGCTAACGTTTTGAGAACATTATTAAAGATCAGATAACTTTGAATGAACATTTTATTAACATCACTGGAAAAAAAACAAACAAAAAAAAAACATTTGTTTCGTAAAATTTGAGAAAACATTTCTTGTCAGAATGTTAAAAAAAAGATTCTGAGAACGTTGCTTGTTAGCTAGATTCACTTTTCATTTCTGTACAAATCACATTGCACAAATTCTTTCACAAATTTGCACAAATTTCTTTGTATTCCTCATTAGTTTGCAATGTGATTTCAGTCTTCACCACCCTTCTAAACTGAATTACTGACCTAGAATGTGATGCTAGTATACTGGGGTAAATAGTTGTATAATCTTAACCAGTTTCTCTGAGCAATTACATCTCAGGTACATCATATGAACATTTAATAGAAGTTACCATTGTTGCATGATCAGCCTTAGTGCAAACAGGCCACAACACATTTGTGTGGCAAAAGTTCTGCATCCCCAACAAAATCATTAGCATCCTTACTTGACATTCTTCGCATGAGGTAGCTTAGCATTTAATCAGACCGTTCGCCATCAGCGGACAAACAAGAACATTTATCAATCCGGATCCTGAAGAGTCTTTTGAATCTGTCCTTGTTGTCTGCCATCAAGGCTAATAACATGCCTCATCTAAATAGGTTTGTGGCGTAATGAGGCTTTCATCCACAGTGTAGCTACAAGGACAAAGGTCAGCAGAACATTTAATTTTGCCACAGGCATCGGCTAACCTTACATAGTCATAGCTCATTTAAACTTTGTTTGCTTCCACTCTGCAGACTGCAAAGGAAGTGAGTCTGGGTCTGTATTGCCCACTAGAAAATAAGTGTTAAGAAAGAGATAAGGTGTTATCATTAAGCTGCTACAGCAGAGCTACCCTAAGCCAGTCAACAAATGCAGCTGAAGTCTTTAATGCACTCCTGGGCATTGCATACTCTCGAGTCGGAGCAAGTATTCAGCCTATCTGCAGCTCCCAAGCTGCATGCCCAAGTTGGCATCTTGAGGGCTGGAATCTGGTGGTGAAGTCAGTCACTTCTCCTGTGATCAGGTGAATCAACATTTTGCTCCATATACTCAAAGTGCACGTAGAACGAGCGTACACCACCACACATTTTTGAAGCGCCTATGTACTCCAATCAGGGTAACGCCATATTTAATTTCTGACAGGAATGAAAATGAAGCTGTGAAGGATAGAAATACAGGGCGTTCAGTGGACTGTACTGTTGTTTAACAACATATCGATTGTTTAGCTGATGAAATATCCTTCTAAAAATAACTTTCAGTTGACAAGAACTCCACAAAGCAATTTTGAAATTTGTGAGTTGTGAAACCAGCATGATTTTTTGACCTTTATATAGCGCATATCACTGTAAAACTGCCGTGTTTGCATCCACATTCAATTCAAAATGGTGTCTAACCTGATTAAAGTCTATTGAGACTTTTTTGAGAGACGGTAGAGGCATTAAAGAAAATAATAGATAGAAAGGGTTAAAATAAGCATTCACAAACCAGATTCAATCTCAAATTTCCCACATGTGCACCATGCGAATGTGCATAATTTTTGCATAAATTCTTGTGTAAACTGGTTTTATGAACAGTTTGTGAACCAGATGTGAACTAAATGCAGTAATTCAACTGAATTACAACAAAAGCAGTACTACAAATGATTTACACAAACATTTGTTTAACTTATCGAGCACTGAATGTGCAAAGAGAGAAGGGGAATGTAACTGTGGATTGGTTGCAAGCAAGATTCAAACCCACTTTTCCCACTTGAGCACCAAGTATGTGCAGCAACTGCTAGGCTGTGACTCTCAGTACAGACAATGAGCCGCTTTCATGAAACATGAGCAAAACAAATGGCTATGTATATATTTAGCAGAAATTATTGCACAAACAACTGAAATAAGAATGTGTCACGAATCCGGTCTATGAACTTGTGTTCTCTAACCACCAGAGGTCATCCGCTCACCACATAGACTCTCACATTACACAGACTATTACACTATACTTTGGACTACATTTCCCATCTGCCATTTCCCTAATCACACAGTCACCTGAAACCAAACACACACGCTACATAACACCCACTCAGTTCCTGCTCAGATCGCCGAGTATTGTTTAGCGTTTATCGCAGTCATAGGTGATAGCTACCTTATGGAGCCACTCCTAGTTTCTTGGTCTTAGTCTTGCCTAGCCTGTTTACCCATGTTTTGATTCTTGCTTTTGTATTTTTGGATTGCCCTATCGTCTTGCCGTTTGGACTCTGTTTGCCCCTGCCTGGACTATTGCTCGTGTACTCGGATTACCACTCTTGTCAAGCCCTTTGGATATTGTTCGCCGATTGACGACTCACGCATGCTCTCGGAATAATCTTGTATCTTGCCCTCAACATATCTGTTTACTGATGTTTGACCCTGCCTGTGTTTGACTATGTTTCTAAATAAAAGCTTGCACATGGATCCGCACGCCTCACGTCTCGTTCGCCCTGTTACAGAATGATTTTAACGAGCTAATTTAATGCAATATTTTGCCAATGAATGCAATAAAAAAGTTCTAAAAATGAATCATACAGTATTTTGTTCAGCTCTTTGAGCACTGAATGTGTGAAGAGAGAAGGGGAATGTAACCGAAAACTGGTTGCGAGTCGGATTTGAACCCACTTTTTCTACATGAACACCATAAGTACGTGCAGCAACTGCTAGGCTGTGGCTCTCAGTACAAAACAGTCAACCTCTTTCATGAAACATAAGCTAAACAAATATCATATATATATATATATATATATATATACATATACATATACATATATATATATATATATATATATATATATATATATAATGTAGCACAAATTCTTGCGCAAACAACTGAAATAAGAATAATTTTATGAATGATTAGTGAGACAATTGAAAGCAATTAAATAAAGCTCTACAAATGAATTATATTTCATTCAGTTTATCAAGGACCGTATATGCGAAAAGAGGATGGGAAAGTACTATAACCGTAAACCGGTTGCGAGCCAGATTCAAACCCAATTTTCCCACATGAGCACCACAAGTGTGCAGCAACTTCTAGGCTGTGGCTCTTCTCTCTTCGCACATAGTGAGCCTTTCTCATGGAACATGAGCAAAACAAGTGTCTGTGTATATATGCAGCATAAATTCTTGAGAAAACTTTATGAATGATTTGTGTGCCAATTTAATGCAATATTAACATTTAATGCTAATGAATGCAATAAAGTTCACATTATGTTTTTGTGTTTTGTGTTGTGTTTGTAAATAGTTTGTAAAACTTTACATAACTGAAAAACTTTTTTCTTTTTTTTTTTATCATGTTATCCATGTAAAAATTGTTGCATAACAATGGAAACATTGTATCAGACATTTGTTTTGCTTACAGAAGACATATAATGCTGAAAGAATCAGGTGGAACATGATGAGGAAATGTTCCAAGCCAGATTCGAGCCTGTGTTGCCCATGTGAGCATCATAGCTCAACACATCAACGTTGGTCATTTTAAAGCCATGGCTCTGACAACACACATATCCCATTCATGAAACACAAGCAGAAATATCACTGTGTAAATCATAAAATCATTTATATGTTAATATTTTAATAGATAATCCCCAATAAAAATCCAAGCAGATCGAATTCTCTGCAGGTAGTTCATAAAACCATTCTAACATAAAACTTTGCATTGTAAATGATTTCACAAAGAAATTACAATAAAATTTGTTCTACTCATGTTTTATGATTAAGCCCAAGTATTCATAATCACTACAACATACTGACCTAAACTCAAAAACTCTGTAGTTTATGTTCTGTGGCCTTAACAGCTACATTATTCCTCAGGCTGATTGATGCATGTTTTCAGTTTATTTGTCAGATGACCTCAACCAAATGTGCTCTACCCATCACTCCACAGGCGTAGTCGACTCAGAAACGGATCCTCAGTAGGTTCGCGTGCTTGCTCATAAATTCTGCTAATTGCAGCTTATTTGTACACAAGCCTTGTACACAAGAAACTCCCAAAGGCCTGTCTGTGTCATTTTCTCCGTGTCTGGAGGACAAAGCTCAGAGCTTCACCTTTTGTTTAAAGCGTTCAGCAGCTGCTCTGTTTGCTGAGAAATTAGCAGGCAGCCCGTGAATCTCCTCCACGGCGGGATTCAAGAACCGTCCTTGCTATCCAATAATGTCACTTTTTTATGAATATTAAAATATATATCTAAAATAAGACTTTTGACCTCACTTTACATTTGTCAAAATCCATAGGCGGGATTAGATTAGACATGAAGGCATTCAATAAAGCACTTGACATGAAAAAATTATGGGGAGACAGTTTGAAATTATCCATTACAGTGTAGTGTCACATTCATTATTTATCTTCCTAATGTATTTAAATGGACAGACCCAATACATATATATGTTTATGTAGGGTCTATACCGTATTAACTGTATTATATACAGGTGCA
The DNA here is from genome assembly GCA_039654775.1 of Spinibarbus caldwelli. Classification (NCBI taxonomy): domain Eukaryota; kingdom Metazoa; phylum Chordata; class Actinopteri; order Cypriniformes; family Cyprinidae; genus Spinibarbus; species Spinibarbus caldwelli. Next base: position 18,528,962 of record CM077231.1, read on the forward strand.
TCTCAATAAATTAGAATGTCATGGAAAAGTTCATTTATTTCAGTAATTCAGCTCAAATTGTGAAACTCGTGTATTAAATAAATTCAATGCACACAGACTGAAGTAGTTTAAGTCTTTGGTTCTTTTAATAGTGATGATTTTGGCTCACATTTAACAAAAACCCACCAATTCACTATCTCAACAAATTAGAATTTGGTAACATGCCAATCAGCTAATCAACTCAAAACACCTGCAAAGGTTTCCTGAGCCTTCAAAATGGTCTCTCAGTTTGGTTCACTAGGCTACACAATCATGGGAAAGACT
>CM077231.1:18534264-18564264 GCA_039654775.1 Spinibarbus caldwelli
GTTTCATACACTGAAAAAAGCATTAATAGATTAATATACGTAGTAACTATGAAAACAAGATAGAAACATATATATATATATATATATATATATAGTTTTTTTTTTTTTTTTTTTTTTTTTTTTTCCCAAGGTTAAAATATTCTGCTCAGCACTGATTCAACCAACTGTAGATGAAATGCTCAAATCCATTATTTTATTGTTGTATTCAGAAACAGGTCATTAAACCAAACACTTCGATGCTGCAATCTACATTTCTACTTTGTTTTATCACTTTTTTATAAGTGCTTCGAAAGCACTGTTATATTGATATTCCTCACACATTTTGATTAGGGTTTGTTCTAAGTATTAAACTTCTGTAATGAATCCTAAATCACGTAACTTGGAGAATCCATTTAAACTTTTTTTGTTTTGTTTTGTTTTGTTTTATTTTTTTTGCAGCTTGTGCTTAAAATAAATAAATAAATAAATAAAATAAATAAAATAAAATAAAAAAAATATACATATACTATCATTCAAGAATTTGGGGTCAGTATGTTTTGTTTTTTCCAATCCATCCATCCATCTATTTATTTAAGTTATTATTTATTTACTTTTTATTATGTAAGAAAGTTACTTAGTCCCTCAGCAAGGATGCATTAAATTGATCAAAAGTGTAACAATTTGCATTGTTACAATAACATTTCAAGTTTAATTAAATGCTATTCTTTTGAAATAACACTGAAGAAAAAAAAAAAAAAGTATCACGGTTTCCACAAAAAAAATATTAATCAGCACAACTGATTTCAGAATTGATGATGATGATACTACTACTACTACTACTACTACTACTGCTAATAATAATAATAAAATGTTTCTTGAGCAGCAAATCAGCATATTGGAAATTATTTCTGACGGATCATGAGTTACAAAATTTCCCATTGTTGTACATTTACACAACGTTCAGAATAAAACAACAAACAAACAAACAAACGAACGAATCAACGAATAAATAAATAAATAAATAAATAAATAGTGTTTGGATGCTGAATTGTGATTACTTTCTTATGTTGTGCATAATATATAAACATTAAAAATTAAGCTTGTGGTGAATTGATGTCAAAAGCATAATTTTGATTGTATGTTTATTTATCTTCATAGCTAATACTTGTTTATCACTGCTTATTTGATTTTAAACAAAACTGGTTTTTGACATGAATTATTGAAACCTCAGCTCTCTTATTTATTCAGTTTCCGCTGAAAATATATCACCCTGAGATTTAACACTAAACAGCCCTGCAGTAGATTTAACTTATATAATACAATTTAACTGGGTCAAAAAATAACACAGCCCAATATCTCTCATTGTGGCATAAATGTTGTTGACCTCTTGTGGTTAAAGACCACATAAAAATCTATTTTAATCCTGTGGCTTTTTAGTCCATGCCATTTTTAGCTTATGCAAGTGTACTTCTAAAGTTGACAATATTATTGTTTAGCAGATGGACTGAAAGAAATGGTGTAGGATTTACCTTGAAACAACTTTTATTAAGAAAATGCTAGTAAATAAAAAAAAAAAAAAAAAAAAATAATAATAATAATATATATATATATATATAGATAGATAGATAGATAGATAGATATTATAGAAATATATATACTGTATACATTTTTACTTTCCAACACATACATGTATTCTGACTTTCACGCACTGACTTTTTTTTTTTTTATCCATTACTTCCCCTTTAAGCAGGAAGTCTCTCTCAAACCAGGAAATACATCTGAAATACATCTCAGCTCATCCTAACACAACTATACAGTTATGCTATTCAAAGTCATCCTGTTTTCTTTTCAAGTACATTTTTTTTTTTTTTTAATTTCAAAATATCATTATGTAACCCACTTGTTTTACAGATCTATGTACAAAGGATGCACTGATCAGGATTTTTAGTGACCGACTCCAATTGGCGATTTTTATTTTACATTAATTTGGGCTGATTCCCATTCTCGTTGCCAATTTATTTATTTATTTTATTATTATTATTATTATTTTATTATTATTATTGTTTATTTTGCTCTGTTACTTGTCAAACTAACCTTAAGCAAACAAAAATATCTGCAACATGAAGCAACTGCACAAAACAAAAACATCTGACGATGACAGAGGCTGAATGAATGTTTTATTATTACTCTTTATTATTAGTGTTTTATTACCTTAATTATATGTAGCCTATGTCTGCAGGCTATTTTCTGTACTGGAAGCTCCTGACACCAAGACGAATTCCTTGTTTGTGTAAACACCTTGACAATAAAGCTCTTTCTGATTCTGATGAAAAGGCAAATTCACTTTCTGAAAGCAGGTGGGGCTTATAGAACAGCAATAGCAGCGTTTCCACTGCTATACCACAGTGCTGCACTTATAAACACTCCTTTAATACTGTAGTAGGCTATGTATTTAACAGAGGTAAGAGGAAAAGAAAATAACATCAAAACTTTTCTGAAGACAGTTCTCCTCAGAAATACATTCATAATAGCCCCACCCCAATTCAATATTTATGGTTTTCTTCCAGTATTTCTAGAATCTCATACAATGAATTTGTTCTCTCTGGTACAGTATTTTATCTGCTTGCGCAGCTATTCTCTCCTCTTCGTGTCTGTCTTCAGTGCATCTTTATAATATCATGATGATCACTATGTTTGTGTTACCGAATGGTATCCTATCAGGAATAACCTTCCTGCGCTGTTTATGGGCCGTTTTTGATTACTGTCACACAGTGTCTACACCGGACGTGCCGTGCCACAACAGTCTAATCTACACTGGAAGCGACACATGCACAGCATGCAATGTTGCAACTTGAACATTTGAAAGGATACTGTGGCAAAGTTATTGCTTTCCTTATTCAAACTGATTTTTTTTTTTTTTTCATGAATATATGGTTGACGTGAAGAATGAAAACTATGTCATACACTTGGAAAATTATGATCTATATCACCGCTTATCGACACTAGGGGTGTGACAATACACAGATACTTGGTTCACTAGAACGAGACTATATTTTAATGCTATTTTTAAGAAATTTTCAATGACAAAATATTTTTCTTTTAATTACAAAAAGTAAAACAATGCAGTTGTATTTTGAAATATTTTAACTAATCCAGCGCTGTACCTAATGATTATTTTGGTAATCAATCTACTGATTATTTTGACAACTGAGTAATCTGATATTTTTAGTAACACAAACAGGCCTAAGTGAAAACCAGGCTTTAGTATGACTATTTATATATAAACTAACGATGAGGCAATATTAATTGGCTCAAATAAAATATCAAAACCAAGTAACTGCATGGTTTTATTAAACAACACTGTTAAAATACATAATGAAATATGCCTATACATAACCAACTTAAGTACATAATGTATTATAAGAAAATACCTGCAGAGGGCGCCAACGGCCTGGTGACATTTCACTTTACAGAGTGATTAAATGATGTTTAATTCCATTAAATCTTAATATTTGGCCACATGCAAACTCAGAAACTTTTATTTTGAAATAGCGATGTGTTGGCAAAGGTTTATAAATGATTTACATTACAAATCTAGTGAGATAGTGCACAGTTTTCCCAGATGAACGTTAATTCAAATTCACAGCATATACAGAGGAAGAGTTTAGCCCCTTTCACACATACAGTCTTTACTGGTAAATTACCGGCAAGTTACCATGGGTCATATATGAACAGGACCTTTTCAAAAAGCCCGGTAAATTTGTTCTGGCAATCATATCGTTCTTATGGAGATGACATGATTACTCTGAGCTGTTTACAAAGCTCCGCTGCTTTTTAATTTGTTTTTCTATGTAAATATGCGCTAGATGGACATCTTTGACCATTGCGTCTCGCAGCTTTTTCAACGTGTCGCGCTTCTCCATTCATCTGGAGCCTGTTCTTCATACGTCGCTAACTTCGTACGGTTCTTCGAAGCTCATCCTGGACTTGCAGTCATAGCAACAGGTCTGTAAGCTTAAACCTGCTCGGGAGCATGCTTATTTCATGTAAACAGGATTAGATTGCATCTTTTTAAGCAGAGTTGATACTTAATATCTGCCCCAGCCACCGCTACTTTATTACAAGAGTACCCTACTGGTCCAAGGACAATAATTTAAAATAATAATAATTTAAAAATTTATTTGAAAATAGGCAAGGCAAGTTTATTTATATAGCACATTTCATACACAGTGGTAATTCAAAGTGCTTTACATAAAAGGAAGTGAAATAGCCATTTAAAAAAATAATAATAATCACAACAATAAAAACAATGAACCCCCTGGGGTCGGCCGTCTTGCATTGTCTTGCATTTTTTTCTTATCAGTGTGAAAGACACTAAAAATACTCTGTCGATTTTGGTCATACAGATAAGTGTTATACATCAATTGAAACTTTGAAGTATCTATTTTTTTCGGGTACACTCACAATAAAAACAAAATTTTGTGGTTTTGGAAAATAAAGAAAACAAACAGGGTGCGCTCTCTGTCTTCACCGTCTCCGCGAGCTGCTTTTAGAAACGCGTCACTAAAATTAACTGTAACTCGGCGAAATCTCAACACGGAGACATGGGAGTTATATCTATAGAAAGCTTGAAGTGTCTACTTTTAAATGAAGTAAGTCTTATCGAAAACAAATATTCTGTGATAAAGTAATCCGTATGAAACCAACACGATGTTCAGTCTTTCCCGTCTAACTCATTATCTTTAATGCAATCCCGCCCCCTCGCGGCTCGCGCCGTTCATATGTAAATATCCACGTGAGACACGTGCGCATGGAGACGCCCAACATAAACAAAGCGTGAGGAGTTCGTTCATCGCGGATACTGTTCGTTTCTGCAAGAAGACGCGCTGAGTAAAGACTGGATTTCCCTCAAAAAGAAGAACAATATTTCATCGAGTAGAGGAGATCAATCTGATGAGTAAGTAATGTTTCTTTTTTGCATTAGTTAACATGTTATTGTGACATAAACAAGAACACATTTACTAGTTAGGTTGTTCCCAAACTACAACATGATGAATGCTAGGCATCTAAGAATGTTTAGACCATGTTTATTATTAATACTCTGTTCACAAATAGATTTTAATAACATACTAAACAATAATAATTAGTTTCTCAGATGTAAAATATCCTTTTTTATAGTACAAAGCATGTGTGAGTCTATGGCTACAGAATCATATCATAGGCTACTATAAAACCATACATACTAGGCTATATGACAACAAAATCATAGTTGGGTTTTTCCCAAACTATAATTCCTGACTACAATGTTTGAAAACAAGTAAAACATTTTGAATATGAAAGGCAATTCATTGTATTTAAATTGATTACGACGCGATGATGTTTTCATGCTCTATATAAAACAATAAAAGTAATATGAGTGTACACTGTAACATGATCAATGCTACGAGTCTAAGTATGTTTAGAACATGTTTATTATTAATAACCTACTCTGTTCAGAAATAGATTTTAATAACATGCTAAACAATAATAATTAGTTTCTCAGATATAAAATGTCTTTTTTTTATGATAATACAAAGCATGCGTGAGTCTATGGCTACAAAACCTACAGATGCTCCTGATATTAGCATGCTCACAAATGTTTTTTTGTTTTTTTTTGGTTGTTTGTATTTTAGTGAATCAGGTACCTGAACCACAGATGAATCCTGATGACTTTCTTCAAACTGTTTTCCTCTGAGAGCGCTGTACCAACATCAGATGTTCAACTACACTGATATTCTATGGTAAAACAAGCTCCTTGACTACTGATTATGTTTTTTTCTTCTTGAATCCATGGAAAGAAGCAGAAACACTTAAATAACACACGTAAATATCAGGTATGATTTACTTGTTTCACTTGTTGGACAGAATCTGTTGCAGGAATGACTCAAAGTCTGTTCACATCTCTGTGGTCAGTGTGCACAATGTGTCTTTGAACTTCATTATGTATGTTTTGATTATACTGTGTTGTAAATAAAATACAAATAATTTAAACAACCCATTTTTTCAGTCTCCTCACATTCTGTCTTACCTACCTCAAAGTCACAGTCACACTGATGGGCCATTAGAGGCCTTTGTCTCTCAGGGGAGAATCACTTAATATTCAGGGCCATTGCCACTCCCTCGCATATTGGCTTTCAATCACAAAACATGTCTTTAAAAATTTAAATCAATATATTGTTTTCTGTGAATGAGTAAGCAGAATGATTTTCACATAATTTTGAAGTAAATATTCTAGCCTACAAGACTAATTACTCAAAAGTCTTATTCAGAACTATTTAGTGTGGGTTTTATGGCCTTATTTCAGCTACATTTTTCCCCCAAAACTTACTAACCACGCATTTTCTAAAAAAATGCAAACATGTACATCCATCAGGGTCACATATTATTGTAGCACAGTTTGTGCTGAATACAAACAAATTACATGTTGGTCAATAGTATGTTTTAAGTAGCTGAAACAAGCACAAATATCAGGGCATGTCAAAACATCTCAAGGGCCCCAAAATCACCTCAGACCCCAGGGGGTTAAAAAAAAATAATAATAAAAACAAGGAAATTATATAAAAAATTATTTAAAATGATTTTAAAACAGTTTAGAATAAAAAATGATTATACATAAAATACAGTGCAATTAGTTTGGACGTAGCACAGTGCTCATTCAAATGCACAGCTAAACAGATGAGTTTTGAGTCTGGAGCACATCTGATCTCTTCTGGAAGCTGGTTCCAACTGCAGGCGGCATAATAGCTAAAAACGGACTCCCCTTGTTTTGCGTGAACCCTTGGTATTTCTAACTGACTCGATCCTAATGATCTGAGTGGTCTGTTAGGTTTATATTCAGTGAGCATATCTGCAATGTATTTAGGTCATAGGCCATTGAGTGATTTATAAACGAGTAAAAGTACATTAAAATCAATCCTAAATGTAACTGGAAGCCAGTGTAAGGACCTGAGGACTGGTGTGATATGCTCAGAATTTCTGGTTCTAGTCAGAATCCTGGCAGCAGTGTTCTGGATGAGCTGCAGCTGTCTAATGGTCTTCTTGGGAAGGCCGGTGAGGAGACCATTACAATAATCCACCCTGCTTGTGATAAAGGCATGAAGAAGTTTCTCCAAGTCTTGACTGGAAACAAAACATCTAATTATTGTACTGTTTTTGAGATGATAGTATGCTGATAGTCATGTTATTGTTTTGACATGACTACTAAAACTAAGGTCTGTCTCCAGAATCACCCCAAGATTTTTGACTTAATTTTTAGTTGTTTGACCCCTAGAGTAAAGGTATGCATTCACCTTGAGAACTTCATCTTTGTTTCCAAATGCAATGACTTCAGTTTTCTCCTTGTTTAACTGAAGAAAGTTCTGGCACATCCAAATGTTAATTTCATCAATGCATTGGCAGAGGGAGATAAGGAGATAAGGCTAGGTAAATCTTGGCATCATCAGCAAAGCTGTGATAGACAATTTGGTTCTTTCTCATTATTTAACTTCGTGGGAGCATATACAGGCTAAACAAGAGCGGTGCAAGAATTGAGCCTTGTGGGACTCCGCATGTCATGGATGTCCACTTAGACTTATGCTCTCCTATACTCACATAATAACCTCTCCCTTCTAAGTATGACTTGAACCATTTGAGTACCATCCCAGAAAGCCCGACCCAGTTTTCCAGTCTCTCTAGAAGTATGTTATGATCGACAGTGTCAAACACAGCACTAAGATCTAGTAGTACCAGCATTGATATTTTGCCAGAATCAGAATTAAAGCGAATATCATTTATTATCTTAATGAGTGCTGTCTCTGTGCTGTGATGCGGTCGGAAACCAGATTGAAAATTGTCCAGGTATCAATTTGAGTTTAAGTAGTTCAGCTGATTAAAAACTACCTTTTCAATAATCTTACCTATGAAAGGAAGATTTGATATTGGTCTATAGTTGCTCAACATGATGTTATCAAATAATATAATAATGTTGTGTAGTCTATAATACTATAGACACAGCCAGTTTTACTCATTGAAAGATTTATTAGTGATGAAATAACTACTTTATAATTGTATTGGAGTCTTACACACATGCTCTACAGTTAATCTGAGTCGTCACATTAATTTGAGTGATGATATATATTATGGGAGTGGCTTGATGGAGTGCAGGAGATGCAGATAACATGATCTTGACCCTTAAGAAACATTAATTAAATGCTGTCATGTAACAAATCTGTTTTAAAGATAAAATTAAATGAATTGCTAATTCCAACATTGAAGTAAAAATGTATACCCTGTACTAATACTAGAAATCGTGAATATAAATAATTGGGAATCATGTAAAAAAATTACAAATACATTAAAAACAGCGCACATTTCATTTATCTATTATAACATTTATGTAGTTTTGTTCACTGATAAAAGTCCAGAAATTTGTCAAGTTTTTCGTCAGGTGTCTTTTTTTAATTATAAGATGTCATTACGTTGCTGTCTTGCCACCAGCAAATCACTGCATTGCTGATCGTGGTTTCGAGTATCGGTACATCTGCCTTTTTAAACCAACCCATGAACGTGCAATTGTCTCAGATAACTCAATCCAGCCATACTAATCATCAACAACAGGTGCGTTCGAAGGACCGAATTAGCCAGATCCTTATTAGACCGCAGTAAAGATAGTTTGCGGTTTGATATTCAGATTTCTTTTGGCTATAAATGTGCAGTGCGCTGTCATAGACATGCAAATAATACCGAATATCATTCTCAATGATTTGTGAATTCAGGTGACGCTGTCCTCCGGGCCGAAATCTGTTTTTTTTTTTTTTTTTCTCTGTAGCGACTAATTTTATAATTAATTTTATATTGCCTATTGCTCCAAAAGTTGAACACTTAGAGGATTGAAACCGGTGTCATCTTCACCAGCTTGATCTGTGAATTTTTTCACAAAGCTCTTGTCCGTAAAACCCCTTGATAAGTCCGCTATAAGGAATGTGAAAGATAGGCGTTCTTCATGTTTAACGTCTATTACCAATAAACACGCAGACTGCTGGAATACAAAATCATTGTTTTAGGTTGATCTTGATTTGTGAAAACTTTCACAATCGCATGGCAGTGTTTCTCTTTGCTCTGCCCCCTTTTTCTTGTGTAATAATGTCATACGGTGCTGTTCCAGTGAATAACGGCCTATGTTGTATTTTATGTTGTAAATGCTTTTAAAAATATATTTCTATATTTAAAAAAATATTTTCAAAAATATACAAAAATGGCCCAAAATGTTTTGGTAGAAAATATATTTACGTAAATGTATTTTAGCAAAAAAAAAAAAAAAAAAAAAAAATTATATATATATATATATATATATATATATATATATATATATATATATATATATATATTTTTTTTTTTTTTTAAATTTAGGTTACTTTAAATGTACAAATATATTTTCAAAAATATACAAAAATTGACAAAACATATTTGTACAAATTATACGCACATAAATATATTTTGAAATATATGTTAAAAATATATATATTTTTGTATATTTTGAAATATATTTAAAATTACATTTGAAAATATATATTGTTTTGCTGTAAGGTGGTGTTCCAAGCCATTAGGTAAATCAGCTTACACGGCTCTAATAGACTATTGTGATTTGTGTAATCTTTCACAATAAAGTTTTGGTTGTATCTTTCCTTGAGTTCTTGCTTCAGTATTCTGATTTGTGAAAAACCATCACAGTGCAGTTATGGTGAGTTAACTTATTCTGTGAGTCACTAACATTACTATTCTGATCTGTGAAAACATTCACAGTTCAGTACGCGTCAGCTGACCCTTCTCTGGGTCACTAACATCACTATTTTGATCTGTGAAAACTTTCATAGTTCAGTACCGGCAGAGCTGGGTAGTAACTGATTACATGTAATCTGGATTACGTAATCAGATTCCAGAAATTGGTAACACTTTATTTTAAAGTGTCATAATACAGAGTAATTACTTAGTTAAGTACTTAGTAGTAGCTGTTGTACTTACATGAAACAAAATGTACTTACCATGTAACTAAGTTATGGAACAGCCTGTACTTACAGTTTGTAATTATGTAGATGTAATAGGCAGCTACTGTTACACATATGTAACAGACCGAGTCTGTTACACAGCTACTTGTACACTTAAGTACAATCTTGATACACTTTATTTTAAGTAGCTTATGCCTGTGTAATATTCTGTAATATTAATGTAATTAGAAAGGTATTACATGTATGTTAGCTGTGTACTGGTGGGTTAAATCAAACTAAGGTGCAGCTGGATAAGGTGTACAGTATAGATATACATGAAGTACACTTAAGTACAATCTTGATACACTTTAAGTAGCTTATGTCTGTGTACTTACATTTATAATTAGTTGTATAAAGTCTGCAACACATATGAAATAATCTTTTGGTTACATAAGTAGCTGTGTAACAGACTCGGTCTGTTACAAATGTGTAACAGTAGCTGCCTATTACATCTACATAATTACAAACTGTAACTGGGTCAGCTGACCGAGGGAAGGGTCAACTGACCCGTACTGAACTGTGAAAGTTTTTACAGATCAGAATAGAGATGTGACTGACTCACGGAATAAGTTAACTCACCATAACAGCACTTTGATGGGTTTTCGTCATGGTTTTTATTTTGAAAGATTACACAAATCACAATAGTCTATTAGAGCCGTGTAAGCTGATTTACCTAATGGCTTGGAACTCCCCCATACAGCAAAAAAAAAAAAAAAAAAAAGTATGTGTATATATATATATATATATATATATATATATATATTCAAATTTATTTTTAAATATATTTCAAAATGTATAAAACAATGGCCAAAAAATATATTTGTTAAAATATATTTCAAAATATATTTATGTATGTATAATTTGTACAAATATGTTTTGGCAATTTTTCTATATTTAAAAAAAAAACAAAAAAAAAACAAATGGCCAAAAATATATTTGCTAAAATACATTTACGTAAATATATTTTCTACCAATACATTTTGGGCCATTTTTTGTATATTTTTGAAAATATATTTTAAATATAGAAATATATATTTTAAAAGCATATTTTGACCTCTATTTCAGTCCAAGAAAATGCATTTTTTTGCCCCAGAAATACATTTAGAAATATATTGTGGTATATGAAGGTTGAAATTAAATATATTTCCAACATTTCAAAAATATATTTCATTGAGCTTCCCTGTTTACAACATATATTTAGCATATATTTCAAATATATTTTGGACACGAAAAAAAGAATAAAAAATACCATATAGGCCGTTATTCACTGGAACAGCACCGTATGACATTATTACACAAGAAAAAGGGGGCAGAGCAAAGAGAAACACTGCCATGCGATTGTGAAAGTTTTCACAAATCAAGATCAACCTAAAACAATGATTTTGTATTCCAGCAGTCTGCGTGTTTATTGGTAATAGACGTTAAACATGAAGAACGCCTATCTTTCACATTCCTTATAGCGGACTTATCAAGGGGTTTACGGACAAGAGCTTTGTTGTGAAAAAATTCACAGATCAAGCTGGTGAAGATGACACCGGTTTCAATCCTCTAAGTGTCCAACTTTTGGAGCAGTAGGCATTATAAAATTAAGAGTTGCTACAGAAAATTAAAAAAAAAAAAAAAACATATTTCGGCCCGGAGGACAGCGTCACCTGAATTCACAAATCATTGAGAATGACATTCGGTATTATTTGCATGTCTATGACAGCGCACTGCACATTTATAGCCAAAAGAAATCTGAATATCAAACCGCAAACTATCTTTACTGGGGTCCTGATTAGCACGATGAGATCATCCTGGATGTGTCATTTGATCTCGGATGTAATAAGCGACGTACGAAGAACAGGCTCCAGGGCTGCGACTCTATCATGCGCGTCTCATGTTTATAAGAGCAAAACATTCTGATTGGCTAGTAATGTTGGTTTGGTTGAGAGTGAAAGCTGTGCTCCTCTCATACCACTGGTAGGCGAACTCATGGACTCGAAAGTGATAAACAAGTTTTTTTTAAATGTAGGATTATTTTTTTCCGCAGCCAAACGCTGCATGCCAGAGATCCGGCACGGTGCCGGAGAGTATAGTCGTGTCAGTGTTGCCAGATATTGCTACTGAAAACAAACAAAACTATCTAAATAGAAATAAACCGCAATGAGTACAAATCTTGAGTAATGGAAATTAAATAAAAATATCGCTGACCCTAACCTGGTTCTGTCACCTCCCACTTTATTCACTTCCTAAATTGTGACATAGTGGAAAAAATCCATAGATGCTTATAGTAAGTGTCTCTGGCAACACGGCTGAGGCTGCGCCTAACCTGCCTTCCGTTTCCACTATACTCTCTCACACATACATATATTCTTCTCTTACATATGAATGTATGTATGTGAAAGGAGAATGAAAGCGTGTGAGAATAGAAATGTATGTATGTGAAAGGAGAAAGAAAGCGTGTGAGAATAGAAATGTATGTATGTGAAAGGAGAATGTAAGCGTGTGAGAATATAAATGTATGTATGTGAAAGGAGAATGTAAGCGTGTGAGAATAGAAATGTATGTGAAAGGAGAATGAAAGCGTGTGAGAATAGAAATGTATGTATGTGAAAGGAGAATGTAAGCGTGTGAGAATAGAAATGTATGTATGTGAAAGGAGAATGAAAGCGTGTGAGAATAGAAATGTATGTGAAAGGAGAATGAAAGCGTGTGAGAATAGAAATGTATGTATGTGAAAGGAGAATGTAAGCGTGTGAGAATAGAAATGTATGTGAAAGGAGAATGAAAGCGTGTGAGAATAGAAATGTATGTATGTGAAAGGAGAATGAAAGCGTGAGAGAATAGAAATGTATGTGAAAGGAGAATGAAAGCGTGTGAGAATAGAAATGTATGTATGTGAAAGGAGAATGTAAGCGTGTGAGAATAGAAATGTATGTATGTGAAAGGAGAATGAAACCGTGTGAGAATATAAATGTATGTATGTGAAAGGAGAATGAAAGCGTGTGAGAATAGAAATGTATGTGAAAGGAGAATGAAAGCGTGTGAGAATAGAAATGTATGTATGTGAAAGGAGAATGTAAGCGTGTGAGAATAGAAATGTATGTATGTGAAAGGAGAATGAAACCGTGTGAGAATATAAATGTATGTATGTGAAAGGAGAATGAAAGCGTGTGAGAATAGAAATGTATGTGAAAGGAGAATGTAAGCATGTGAGAATAGAAATGTATGTACATGAAAAGAGAATTTAAGTGTGTGGAAGTAGAAATCTATATATGTGAAAGGAGAATGTAAGCGTGTGAGAGCACCAGAATGAATTATGGCTTCTACAGCCCCTCATAAGTAACAAGCCCATTTATAAACTACTCAACTCTTTTCTCAAATATGGCCACTTTGAATTGAAAATAAGATGCATGTAATTCCTAATTGAATGGGAGGAGATTAAACATTTAGCATTTTCGACATATGAAGCATACAATTAAAAGTGCATATCTGCACATTTTTTAAATATTATTTGACAATAGTTCAAAATATTTACTTCTCAAGAATTAGACGTATAATTTTCTTCACCTTTCTATTTCTTTATGCATAATAGATAGATAGATAGATAGATGATAATTTTCGCTTAATTTCATGGCAGAAACGGGTTTCCATAAGTAACATTAAACATAAAAGTATAAAGACTAAAATAGTATTTTCTTGTATGAACTCCATTAATTGTTTTTTTTTTGTTTTTTTGTTTTGTTTTACTGCTCCAAAAATGGCATATTTGCCGCTTTTTTCTTCTTCTTCTTTTTTTGGGTGTTTATTCATTTAAAATGTCCTCAATGATGATGTCATCATGTACTCATGGGCGTGTCCAACATTTTGTCCAATCGAATTACATCTCTTTAGGAAAATGTCCTTCCCCCAATTACACCACTTTTTGACTAGCAATAGCAAGTAGCAAATCACAGTTCATAACTGTGATGTAAACTAAAGGTTATTGCCTTTTCATAAAAGGGGAGGAGCCTGTCAATAAGTTCCACCGAAATTTCCTGCTTCAATAGATGTAATTTGTCAACACAGGAAGCAAAAATGCACTTGTCAAGAGATCTCATGATGAAGTTGTTAAAGAAACACAAAATCCACACCATTTTGGGGAGAAAAGTCTATATGAGTATTGCTGTTAGGTAGGTGTTCCTATCAAAGCAAGCATAATTGGCAGTGGTCCCAATCCTTTCAATCTCACTCTTGTAATGGTGGTGATGGTGAAAGGGTTGTCATTGTGAGTTTAGGGTCATAATCAGAAATCCTGGAGTGACAATTCCAGGCCCCCTACTGTTAGAGAGCCATCTACTACATAACACAATAAGCACCCAAACAAACAAACCCAGTCAGAGGTCACAGCAGAGGCCTGGGCACCAGCTGTGAGCATAATGGCCAAATTAAAACTAAACCAAGAGACTGAAATGCCACATGTTAAGGCAAAGAGGAACCGCTTTGTGCACAGTTTGATCCAATTACAGACTGGGCCAAGAATGTCAGATTCCTGCTAGCTCATATGCTAACGTCCGAGTAACAGCAGGTGGAGAAAGTTTGATGTTTGAGAAGTTTGTTTTGTGAGGTAAATATTGTATAGAGTTGTGAGTCACGATTCAATGATTCATTACAGGTTTGCTCTGATAATAATAATACAAATGCTAACCTGACAATCATATGTTTAAGATAGCAAAATGTTTTAGGATAGCTAAATTACAGATCCACCACATGACAAAAACAAACACCATATTGTGGCCTCAAATTCAGAAATTGTTCCCATGACTAAGTAAATTGTTGCCACTTGCAGTAATTTCATCCCTCGTTTTTATTTAAATTATAGCCACATTTTAACTACAACATAGCCATGAATTACAATGTGACAATGTGATCATGATTTACTGAAACAATGGAACAAATTAGTGAAGCGTGGCCATGATTTACTAAAACAAAACAAGGGAATATATTAGTACAATGTGACTCTAATTTACTAAAATGATAGAACAAATCAGTACAGTACAATGTGACCGTGATTTACTAAAATGATGGAATGAATTTGTGAAATGTGACCACGATTTACTAAAACAAGGAAACTAATTAATGAAGCATAATCACAATTTACTAAAAGGAGGGAACGAATTAATGAAGCATAATCACAATTTACTAAACCGAGGAAACGAATTAGTGAAACGTGATCATGATTTACTAAAACAAGGAAACAAATGAGTGAAATGTGACCATGATTTACTAAAATGAGGGAAACAATTTACTAAAATGATGAAACGAATTAGTAAAATGTGGCCACAATTTACAAAAACTGGAACAAATTAGTGAAACGTGAGCACGGTTTACTAAAACGAGGGAACTAATTAGTGAAACGTGATCACAATTTACTACAACAATGGAACACATTAATGAAATGTGTCCATGGTTTACTAAAACGAGGGAACAAATTAGTGAAACGTGATCACAATTTTCTAAAACAAGGGGAAAATTTACTTTAACGATGAACAATTTAGTGAAATATGGCCACGATTTACTAAAAGGAAGGAACAAATTAGTGCAAAATGGTCATGACTTAACTAAAACAGTGGAACTGATTAGAAAAATGTGGACACACCAAGGGAATGGATTAGTACATAGCCATGATTTAGCCAAAATGAATGAACAAATAAGTACAACATGGCACGATTTAACGAACAAGAGAACAATGTAATAACACGTGGCCATCAAATAAGTAAGCTGTGGAAAAAAATTCTTAATTTGTGGCTATAATATCTATTTTTATTCTATACAAAATAAACAGACTTCAAGTGAGGACATTTCACATATCTTGTAGATGTCAAAGGTCCTGCCTCCTATCAAACTCCATGCTATTTTAGTGTAAATGCATATATTCATTTATTCATTCATTTGGCAGAAGCTAACAAAACTAGATAGATACTGAAGGCTGCATCATGGATCCTTAAAAACTGTGAACAACGCTTTGCATGCTAAAAGAAAATACGATACCAGACTACTTTAAATACAGGTTACAAGTTTGCCAATGTGTAGGTTCACCAAGTAATTTTGGGTTCTGATGCAAAACCAGTTAAGAATCACTGGTTTAAAGGTCAACTACAGCTGCTGTTAACAGAAAACTCATCTTTAAAAGCATTTTATAGTCTAGTAGCTAAATGGCAGGACTGACATTCCTATGATTATCCTT
Organism: Spinibarbus caldwelli; assembly: GCA_039654775.1. Lineage (NCBI taxonomy): Eukaryota > Metazoa > Chordata > Actinopteri > Cypriniformes > Cyprinidae > Spinibarbus > Spinibarbus caldwelli. The sequence continues at coordinate 18,550,513 of CM077231.1, forward strand.
GCATCATATTCCAGCATCTCGAGGCCAATCCCTAAGTGCCTGTCACATTGGAGCGCTTGGGCTGTTCCTGAAGAGATATCTTTGCTGACAGGCTGCCAGCTAGATTTCAGCACGAGTTACCTGACTGGTGAACAAGTAGCTATTGCACTACACAGCTATGGGCTGTTTTTGCCCGTTAAGGTTTCATAATAATTCAAGTAAAGATGAGAAATTAATTTCACCCTCGGGTTCTTTTTGGGGTTTGAAAGGCCTCAAGCTCTCTTTGACTTTTTCCTAATTTTATGAGGATGGATTGCAAACAAGGTTTCAAGGTTTGTGATACATTGCTTCTGTCTGAGGACCACAGGTGTGAAATATTAGTAGTGTTTCCTAAGGCAAGAATCATTATTACCACTTAGGGGTAGTGATTTGACCAACTATCTAGTTACACCCTACACTGTAAAAATGATTTTTCGAAGTTGTAAATAAAACAAAGGCTATTGCTATGTTTTACAAGAAAATATTATTTCAATTTTTCTATTTCAAAATGTCATGTTTAATTTAGTGTGTTACTTGCTGTTGCTTTAGAATTATTTGTGAAATTTGCTAGCAATTTTTTTTTTTTCATTGTAGGAACCATATAGCAAAGGACACAAACAAACAAATAACAATATGGTAATTAATTCACATTTCTTCATGTAAAAATACAATGTTTTCCCCCAAATTGACTCAAAACATCTTTTAATCATGCCAACTTTTTGGAAAAACTTCAGTAACAGGATGAATTATAAACAATAATACTAATTATTTATTTATTATAGATTTTTTTTATTAGCTTTTACTTGTGTTCTGTTCTCACTTTGTTTGTTTTACTAATGTTGTTTTAGTAATTTTTGTACTTATTTTGTAATATACTAATTTTATTTCAATTAGTTGTCAGTTTCTATTTTCTAATAGTTTCCTTTTTTTTTAACTGAAGTTTTTAAAGTTGAAGTTTTTCATCTAGTATTTTTTTAAATTATCATCTAATATTTTACTTATATTTTATTCTAATATTTATTAGAATTTTATTATAACAAATTTATTTTATGAATAAACAATAAACAACTATTGCATTATAGTTGTATTTATATTTACATATTTTACATATATTCTGTTCATATATAAATAAATATAAAGAGGGAAGGGAAAATGAAGTAGTACACTAATTTATTTAGATTTTGTAAAACAGATAAACTACGTAGTAGATTTCCTTACAAACAAAAACAAACAAACAAACAAACAACAAGCAAACAAACCAATCAATCAATCAATCAATCTACATAATTTCCCCCAACCTCAAAAATAGTGGGGACACATTTTAAACCAGCTTGGCTCATGAATATTAAACAGATGATGTAACTTTCGCCCAGTAGTGATTTGCTGAAAGGCAGTAAAGTGGGTGTTAGCTATAGGAGGATTACCGCTTATCGCTTGTACATTCGTTCAGTCCACTGCTGACGCAACCGGTTGGCAGAAGCTTCTTCTTGGTCTTAAACTCACTGCTTTTCAAAACTAGCTACATTTTTTGTTGTCATAACATGGAAAAGATTAAAGAAACTCTCAAAATATACATTTTTTACAATTGGGTCTAGTTAAATCACAGATTGTTTTGTCAGACCGGCATGTTTAGTCTGTTGTGTGCCATAAATAAAAACAAGACACTTCAGATCATCAGGTTGTGTATCTGTACACCAACACTCGCATACATCAGATCAAAGACAACCATGTGAATTGCTTCCAGCTTCATGTCGATCCAGAAAGACAACATTGTTTGACTTCAAAAAGGGAAAGGTAAACGAAAAGGATGGAGCTGTGCGTTTCTCGCGAGGTGCCTGTGGAAAGACAAACTCCCTATATGACTGAAGCTCATGGCAACACTACATTCAATTGTTTTCACAGGTCTTTTTCGAAGAGCACAATAAAGCTGTAAGTGTGATGCTTTCCCTGACGAGTGCCTTTCAAATTGTTCCATCAGTGCTGTGAAATGCAGGGGCAATTGCTCGACCCGGCAAAGCACCGCTCTACGCACTTATCAGCAAATGGCAAACAGTGCAAGCAAGCGCAAGCTGAGAGATGCTATCATAACCCTGTGGACACCTGGAAAATGCATTGCACTGTGTGACACGATTTAGATTTGCTGCATTGCATCGCACGGATTACCTGGCGGGAAGAGTGAAGATGTAAATATGAAATTATCAAGAATTTTGCGGAACGGAAAACCACTTGTTTAAACACATGGGAAGGTGGAAATTGTTGTTTTTTTTTTGCAGAAAACTATTTTATTAAAGCATTTGTGTTCAAACACATCTGGGGGGTGTTCCGGAAAGTAGGTTATGCAATGTCCCCTTGTATGTTTAAGAGTAAGTAAGCGGAATAACCTCAACTTTCGGTTCCAAAAACGGAGGTAACTTTCAGGGTATGCAAGTAGCCATAGCAACTTGCTCTCTGAAGATAACCTGCTCCGGAATAGGTTATGTTTCAGGGTTAGCTTACTTCAGAGCTATCAGCGCACAGCGTGCGTGATCTACTGACGAGACTCCAGTGGGCGTGACAGATTCCGCACAATATTATATATTATTACTAGGGGTGTCCCCGAATAGTTGACGATTCGATGCTTCGATTCGAGGAGCCTGATTCGACTCCCAACTCACAGTCGAATATTCGCGGGGTGTTATGATCATGTCATTTTGTCTATATGGGGGTGCTCAGTGTCTGATCTCACATCGAACTACCGGTTTTCTCCCAATAAGTTAATATACAGCCTATTATGATAATGTTGTAAATAAGAATCTTAAAAGAAAGAAGCTTTAAATAAATATTTTAACGTGCGTGAATAAATCCAACTTCCAAGTTTCGCTTTCTAATCCGTCACCGACAGAGGAGCATCTTGGCGGTAGGGATTTAAATCTTTAACAAGACTCAAACTGACACAGGCAGAGTGAAAGACTTCATTTTTTTTTCCGATCAGGTAGGGTACAACAAGTGATTTCAAGACGTTTCAGTTGATTTATTTATATCGTGTATATATTATTTATCTCGTATAAGATGCATTTGGTTGAGTTACACTACAGTAAAGCGCTTCATTGTAGTACTATACAGTGATTATCTCTTCAGCGTGCGGTGTGAGCAGGACAACAATACAGAATATTAATAACTATGACTGGCACTGTCATATAGCCTACATAGCATTATAATGAGAACACTATTATAATAAAACGCTGTGATTTTTTAGTGTTTAGTTGTGTTTCTGCATGTTATTGCGTGAAGAATGCGTCCACAAAAGGAGTTCATTCAGAGCCGTGCAGACGCACTCATGTGCATTCGGGGCATTTTGTGCAGATAGCCTATAAGTTGTAATATTAACATTATGTTATATAAATAACGAAGCGTATTCTATGTGAGATAAATTAGTTAAATCCCATTGATTAAAAACCTGCTATCATATGCTTCATTCTACTGGTCATCTTCAGCGCACGCAGCTCAAAACAGAAATGCAGAACATTATAACTACGATCATATACATAACGTTATAACAAGAGCACTATAGTAAAAAAATGTTGTGAATTCTTAAGGGTTTCGCTGATGTTTAATGTTAACTATCTTTTAATCAAAACATAAAACATTATTTACCCTGTTTGTATCTGCGAGGCGTCCGTTACACATTTTCTCTGTGTATTTATGACTGTTGAATGTCTGACTTGACTCTTGGTAATGTATTTTGCCCCGCCCCCAAATATATGATTCGGCTATCAGTCGACTATCAGCAAGATTCAAAAATTCCGATTCGACTATGAAAATCCTTAGTCGGGAACACCCCTAAGTATTACAATAAAGTTATATACATAACTACAGGTGCATCTCAATAAATTAGAATGTCGTGGAAAAGTTAATTTATTTCAGTAATTCAACTCAAATTGTGAAACTCGTGTATTAAATAAATTCAATGCACACAGCCTGAAGTAGTTTAAGTCTTTGGTTCTTTTAATTGTGATCGCTTGCCCGACATCCCGGGGCTATTGTGTTTTCCAGTCGGGCTACCAAAGTGCATCACCGCCCTGCCCGACGGGCTACCTTTAATACAGGGCTCCCACGGGTCCTTAAAAACTCTTCAATTTAGTTGTATCAAACTTAAGGCCATAAAAAGTTTTAAATACATTAAATGGTATAAGAAATGTCTTAATTATAATTTCAAAAGGTCTTACAGTTGGGGACGGAAAGATAAGAATGGCCATACAGCTGGATTAAACTTCAAAAGGCAATGATGCAACTGAATAAATATGAGCGCTGCATGTTTCAAGTCAAAACGCGGCGCAGATGTCATTATATAAATGTGTCTCTGACGGGAACCGATTGTCCTCAGAAATGTGTCGTTGGCATTTTTATTTCATCTTACCTATGATGCCTGATAAAGCAGCAATTATGAGCGCGGACGGTGCTGCTGTGTGTACAGCCGCTAACAGGGAAACCGCTGTATTACGCCGCTCTGAAAGCGCCACCTCGTGGCAGAGAATGAATTTGCATTTCCAATAAGCCTTTCTTGCTGTTTATGGTCAGATCAATGCAAATATCGACCCATGTTTTTACGCAGCAATATATATAATTTACTTTTTTTGTTTGTTTGTTTTTATATACTATTTATATACTATAATTAATATTTTGAACAGGGCTATTATTGTCAGCTAAAACTACACATAGAAAAAACATTTTCATTGCTTGAAATAAAAGAAACATTAACTGAAAAAAAAAATAATAATTTCAGCTAGTTGCCAAGGCAACATTTTACTTAGTTTGAGCTGAAGTACTAAAATAACTAAAAATAAATCCACTAAAACTAAACATTAAAAGTTAATAAAAACTATATAGACATATTTAAAACAAACAAACAAATAAATAAATAAAAAAGACAACAAAATATTGTTCATAATTTGTTCAAAATTAAAAAAAAAAATAATAATAATCATCAGTTTTTCAGTTTTAGTTTTACTAATTTTAACACTTCCATGTATACTTCTTTTATTTTTAATTGCCAAAACAACATTTCAATTTCAGCATTTTCTTTTCTTTTCTTTTATATTATTTTATTTTATTATTTCAATTAGTGACGCTTTTAATAGTTTTAGTTTTTTACTTTACAGTATAACACTACATAGAAGTGACATGACGTGAAGTAACAGAATAGCTCTCAATCAATCAAAAGACTGAATTTTAAGCTATTACACGGTTGTGCTAAAATAAAATATGACACCAAAGAATTTGTACTGATGCCACAAAGAAACAGATTTTGAAACAGAGTTTTCATTTCTGGCTGAATTATTGCTTTAATGCGACAACAACAGGAAGCGTCCTTGTCATGGAGAGTGTAAGACCTCAAGGCCTTTTCCTCCACAGAGGATCCGTCTCTCTTTTGCACTATACATGCCCCCTCCATCCACAGCACTCTTTATATCATTAGTTTATGTCCGCCACAAAAAATAACACCACAGGGCCTTTCATTTATTAATCTGGCACTCAGATGAAGCCCATGGCTGGGCTGGATGGAGAAGCATGCCAGCTGGGTCAGTCCGTGTCCAGGCCTCCGGCTGGGTTCACAATCTCCAATGAATAAAACGAATCGGCTGGGAAGCCTTTGGACACAGTTGTGCTCGGTTCGGTCTCCACGTGCACCAGGCGTCGACTCTATCAAACGCGACACAGTTTTGAAGTCACCAGGGAGATGATTTTCTATTATTAGAGCAACGTTCCTTCCATCCATTCATCCTGACGTTACTCTGAACAGGAATACACTGCAAGCAGCAACTGAACTTCAAATAAAAATAGGGTGTTTCTTCAACTCTGGGTCTGTGGAATGAACGCACACTTTCACTGCTTGTTTATTTTGATCTAAAATTGTCCAGTGGTGTGTACACATGAATTGCTTACTTAGTTTCTCTTCAAAAAAGTGTCACATTTGCAGTTGTTCTGCAAATTTTTGCATGCAAAATCTATTCATTTCGATTGGAATCAACATGGAGTTTTGAATGAAGGCAAAATATTTCCTCACATAGATTTTGCAACAACAGGTTGGTCACGCGAATTTGTAGTTATGACCAATAGAATGTTTGGTTTAAAAGTGATTTCTGTGTGAATGATGAATCTACACTATTGATAAGAGACAACAGACAGCCCTTTTTGCTTGTGAAATTTCACCAAAATGTTGCTAATGTGCCCACACCTGTATGATATTTTCAGCATTTTTTAAATAAAACGTCCCACTTCTTTGTCACACTAAGGCTAATTTAAGAGCTAGCATTTTATGTAAAGTAAATGTACACAATTAAATTATATTTTCACACTTTTTGGCTGTCTCCTTGATAAATGATTACGCAAATTTGTGTAAAAATGTTATTTGCAACAACATTGTTGGTTTTCATGGAAATGTTGCCACAACTAAGGGAGAGTCATAATTTATCAAAAAAAAAAAAAAAATGTATGTATGTATGTATTTATTTATTTATTTATTTATTTACACAACAGTTCTTTCTGGTTCTCGAATCTGATTGGCTGATATGTATGCGATATGTGAGTTCAACAGAGCTCCTCGTCCTCTTCACCGTTTGTATCACTCCGCTTGCCGAAGTTGCCATATTTCTCACAGCGTCTGTCATGGCGGACAGCCAAATCCACTATAATTTAAAAAATAATACAGTTTTGTGTCACGGAATGCAGTTTTAACAGTTTTTTAGGCGAGAATGTGCTTGCTTGGACTTCAAATATGCGGTTTGTTAATAAAGATAAGGTCTATTTCAAAATTTCCTTCGACGTTTTTGGAGACGGGAGATCCATCGGTTCAGCGGCCGTTCAGAACTCATTACACCCACAGAGAGTACCTGACCGCGGCCAGATCTTTTGGAATTTACCGCTGGCTCTGATGTCTCTATAGTGATTAAACACGATATATAATTTGTTTTGGGTAAATCTAACCTATTGGGTAATCTAAACTATTATTTGTACCAGAGCAAATAGTTTTGGCAAAATATTATCGTTTATTTAAATTCAGTGCTGTATATCGCGCTGTCTTTGTACAGTTGGCTGAATTGCCTAGCAACTTTTATGATGGCTGTTTTTGTTGTTGTTTATTACAGTAAATATGATTATTCAATAAATAATATTTTATATAAGTAATAATAGTATTTAATAATAGTGTTTAGTACCGAGGCATGGTGCGTGTTCGTGATGGTGATTTTAATTACATTGTTCCGCCATTAGATGGTGACAAGAGACTGTTTTTATGAATCAGCGCTGCAGTAAAGACTGTTACTTTGAAAAATAAACGCTTTTGTGAACAGAGGTTATTTTTACTTTCAACAACGACATGGCTAACAAATGAGCAGTGCTGTCATCACAAATCACGCTTAACGGATGAAAAGATATTGATGATTCGACAAAGATAACACTTTCCTTAGTGGACATTCAGACTTATGTTTTATTGTCTGTAGGAGATGCTGTATCAGATACAGGTAATCACAGTCGCTCAGTCCATATCTCTCTCATAATACTTCACTCTACATAACACAAGCTTTTACTGCAGTAAAACAATAAGTTTTCACTGAAGCAACTTAACATTCCTTCGTTACTAATTCTAAAGTGGCGTTTTGGAATTAGTAACGGAGGCTTGGGCTCAACTGTTAAACTGTCAACTTTAGATTTAAATCTGTGGCGGAAGGAAGTAGTTCTGCACAAAAGAGGGCTTTTTTCGTTGTTGTTTCAAATTTATTTACACACTCGTGCCGTCGAACTGTTGTATAAACGCAATATCACACTCGTAGACATCCGATATGGCTGTATATTGCATGGCTGTAAATAAAATAAAATAAAATAAAATAAAAAATAAAATAAAGGAGGCAAAACTTCAAGACAGTTTTAATAGAACATTAGTATGGTAACAAAGGTTTGCAGGCATGTGATCAGCTAGAGACAAAAATAAGGAAAATCTGGCCACGCCCTCAGCATTTATTAAAAATAGATATTTTAGCACATTAAAAGATATATTTTATACTGTAAGAATACATACTATTGTGCTGTAAAAAAATAAAAAGCAGCACTTAATAATCATGATAACAATATAATATAATATATTATAGTAAAGTATATAGAATTTAGAATTGTTATTATTATTAAAGTACCTGCCAAAAGTTTGGAAACATTACAATTAATGATTCTGAAATAAATATCTTCTGCTCATCAAGGCTGAATTTATTTGATTAAAGTAAAAAAACAAACAAACAAACAGAAAAACAGCAATATTGTGAAATATAATTACAAATTAAAAAAAAAGTTTTCAGTTTTAATATATTATAAAATGTAATGTTATTTCTGTGATGCAAAGCAGAATTGTCTTCATCATTACTCCAGTTTTCAGTGTTGCGTGATCTTTTAGAAATCATTAGAATTTATTTGACTCTCAAGAAACATTTCTAATTATTATCAATGTTGAAAACAATTTTGCTGCTTCATATTTTGTGTGGAAATGGTGATTCTCTTTATATTTCAGGATTTTTCTATAAATATAAAGTTTAATTAATAGCATTTATTTGCATTTATCAAATATATTAAATTTGTTCATGCATTTATTAAATAGAAATCATTTTAAATGTCTTCACACTTTTTGATCAATTTCATGCATGAATAAAATGATTAATTTCCCTCTCTTTTTTAAATCTTATACAAATGTTTGAGTGGTATCATTGTTTCCACAAAAATATTAGGCAGCAAAACTGTTTTAACATTGATAATAATGAGAAATATTTCTTGAGCAGCAAATCAACATATTAGAATGATTTCTGAAGGATTATGTTACACTGAAACTTCTCTTTGTAAACAACAACAGATTTATAAACGTTTCTAATGACGAATGTTGCGTTCCCAAATGCAAATTAAAGCAGCTCAAACCAATCGCAGCGCAGCGCAGCTAGCACTAACAGTGAATCGAAACTAAAAACAGTACTGTAACTGCAGACATGTAGCGCAGACATTCTAATTGCGTCTGGCGCTTTGAATCATTTGAACACTTTGAACTGTCCTACAGATGGCACCGCGAGCTCGTGCAGCGCTCTCAGGATCATTCCGTCCATGATGGTTTAGAAAACAATTTTTTCCCAGTTTATTTAGGTAATAGCTCAAGGCCATTTGCGCGATTTCAATCATCATGCAGTAACCAACTAAACTTTTTCAAAACCATTAAAAATTCTTACCAACCCCAAATTTCTGAAATGTGGTATATAACAAAAAAGCAGCAGTAAAAACATGTTAGTCTTAATTCAAATCAACACAAAGTGCCAGTAGTTGATGAAACACCTCTAAATGTACAGCAAAGCTTCTTGAGAAAAGTGCAGAGAAATGTTGACGCTTGAAGAATAAGTCTTAGCACCCCCCATCATCACAATCACTGAACCCACATGAAGCCATTGAAAGTCACACAACACTGAGAGACGCTGCTGTTCCCTAAAAATCATCAGCATAATGGTCTCCAAAACCGATCAATCTTACCAAATATAGTGGCTCTTTTTGGCAAGATGGTGACGGCCCCAACGGCGGCGTCCTCGAGGCCTTGAATAGGGCTGTTCTTGGCTCCCCAGCTATCCGAGCCGATCCACAGGAAATGGCCCACTTGATCGGCTCTTTTGCTGGCGTTAAGGATCCCCCTGCGAACATTCCCACACAGGAAACCATTACCGTGACATTGAGGCCCTCTGCGACTCTTCAGCAGCGCAGGAGATGTGGGCTCGCCATTGTAATAGCATCCAGATTGAATCGTTATTGTGTATGAAATACAAAAAAGCAATTTTCAATGGGTTTGCTTGAATGATGACATGTTGATGTCATTAATCAATATCCCAAGCGGCTGAGCTTATCCAGCAAACAAGATATAAAGCCCTGAAGTGCACCCTTGAGTTTTATCTAAGTAATAGCGTTCAGGCCAGTAGAGTATTGACTTGTTGTCATTGAGAACTTTTATGTTGTTATTTTTGGAGCTCGAAAGAGAGCAATTAATTGCTTGAAAATTAAATTTACTGTAGCTCTATCTCGCGATTTCCGCTTCCTCTTCCTCTCCTGTCAACAGCTTACCGAATGTCTTCGTCGTAAGCGAAAATAATGACCGCCCGGGCATGACGGGTCTCCAGCAGCTGTCGGATAATCTTGTCAAAATCAGCCTGCTTGTGGTCGTGAGGGATCTTCAGGGACTGAGCGATGCAGATTCCACCTACAGAAAGAGCAGAAAGAGACCAGTGAGTGAAGCCAGTGACACCAGAAAAAAAAGATGAAGAAGTTCCTTTATTGTAACCAAAAACTATTTTGTAGGGTTTATTTTTATTTTTTATTTATTTATTTATTTTTTGTGACAACCTAAAGAGAACCTACTAAGAATGTTTGCTAATGGTTAAACCGAACATTTCAGGGGTTGGTTTATTTATTGATTGATTGATTGATTGATTGATTGATTGACACCCTGAATAGAACCTATACAGAACATTCTTCCTCTTCCTCAGGTTTTTTTATTAATTAATTAGTTAATTTATTTATTTATTTACTTACAACCTAAAGAGAACCTATACAGAACATTATTATCATTATATTTTTTCTTCTATTTAATGTTTATTTTATAACCTTGATAGATTAGATTTCAGCAGAAATAAATCTTGCAGAGATTTATTTAGTTAGTTAGTTAGTTAGTTAGTTTTATTTTTATAACCTTAATGATTTTTATAACCATGAATTAAACTTTGGATTATGTATGTATGTATGTATGTATGTATGTATGTATGTATTTATTGCATGCATGCATTCATTCATTCATTCATTCATTCATTTATTTATTTATTTATTTATTTATGTATTTATACATTTATTTACTTTTTTGTTTGTTTACAACCTAAAGAGAACCTATACAGAACATTATTATTATTATTATTATTATTATTATTATTATGCTGTTGTTGTTGAATTAATTAATTAATTATAGAATGATTTATTCATTCATTCATTCATTCATTCATTCATTCATTCATTCATTCATTTATTTATTTGTTTGTTTGTTTACAACCTAAAGAGAACCCATACAGAACATTATTATTATTATTATTATTATTATTATTATTATTATTATTATTATTATTTTGCTGTTGTTGTTTAATTTTATTTTCAGTTTTATTTAACCTTAATAGATTAGATTTTTCTAAACATAAATTAATCTGGCATGGATTTGTTTGTTTGTTTGTTTACTATTAATTAATTTATTGTAGAATGATTTATTTTCTTTTCTTTTCTTTTCTTTTCTTTTGACAACAAAATGACCTACACAGAACATCCTCTAATGCTAATTTTTAGGTTTTATTTCTATAATTATAAAGTACCCTTCATAGAACATTGAATTATTTTTCTGACAAGACAACCTAAATATAACCTACACAGAACATCCTCTAATTGTTATTACATTTTATTTTTATACCCATAAACTAACCTTTCCAGAATGTCACAAGGTGACATTCTGACATTATAAATTGGTTCGATGTCTATTCAAGACCCCTGACCCAGAAGAATTTCTTTCCTGCAAATATATGCTGAATATCACAGAGAAAAGCCCCGCCAAGAAATAGTGCTAGGATTTGTCAAAATCCATCAACAGTTCGACAGGTTTTGAACCAGACAGAAATGGAATATGTCACTCTTTCCTACCAACCATTTTCAAGACATTCGCCCATTAAATATGAATATTCAACATGGTAGACAGGATCGCTCTACTTAGGAACAACAAAATGCAATGCTGTTTGGTAAAGATGTAAGCGAAAGTGAAATACAACTTCATCTTTTTATAGTTTGCAGACTGATGATGACTCCAAATCTCTCTAGTGATTTATTAGACGGCCAGCGTCGATATCTGAGTCCGTGCCCGCTGCCCTGGAGAGGAGCTTTCATGAGCGTGGCATCAGAAGATCGGAAATGTGATAAAAAAGAATAGACAAACGATGTAAACCCATGGCAGCTGCTTCAATACACTGGCTGTTCTGGAAAAAGAGGCGCTGAACTTGGCATCACTCCCTGTTTGTCTCGCTGAAATCCCACAGCCGCGCTCTTGTGTTCCCGTTCACTGCACAGTGTACTTAGCCATGGGAATTTTTCCCATTATATGGAATATTCACTGGGGAAGCTCATACTGTTCTGCCATTCTGAGATAGACAAACCCCACGGAGCAGAATGAATGTCAGAATAGGGGTTGTTCATTGCAATTCAAATGCGCTTTATCACACGAATGTGAAAACACATGCTCAAATGCTAATGCTGACTAGGTTTCCAATGTATCGTACAGTTTTGCTCTCTAAATTCACCCTTGTATTCCATACGCTTTGTAAATCAGTTCATGAGAATTACGAAAAAGAATAGTGACACTGACAGATTCAGTGAATTGATTGATTCAAACAGGCTAATTCAATAGTATATGAAAAAGCAGCAGCTAATATGAGTCATTGAATCAGTCTCGCAATTTGTTTATTTTCAGTCAGTGTTTTATTTAGCATTTTCTCGCCTTTTTAACTTATTACATTACATTAATTCAAACTACAAACTTCAGGTAAAATCAAGTAAAATATGATTTCCTTATTACAAAATATGATTTTTTTTTGTTTTGTTTTGTTTTTTTTTTGTTTTGCACATCAGTTTGTGCAAATCTTTAAAAAAGAATAGCAGCACTGATAGATTCATTAATTGATTTATTAGGATGACTCAAACTAAAGTTGTAGAATCATGTAAGGAGCACATGATTCTTTTTGACCTGCTCACATGAGTCATTTGTTCATGAATCAGACTTGGGGGCTCAATTTGGGGTATGATTCTTTCCAGTCAGCGCTTTGTTTACTAATTTCCCACCTTTTTAACTGATTACATGACATTAATTCAGACTGCAAACTTACAAATCAGGTTAAATGAAATTCCTCTATTCTAAAATATGATTTTTGTTATCTTTGTTTTGCGAATCAGTTCATGTGAATCATGAATAAGAATAATGACACTGATAGATGCATTGAATGATTTGTTATAATAATTCAAACTTGATGCAAACTAAGTTTGTAGAATTGTGTGGGGTGTGCATGATTTTAACCTGCTCACATGAGTCATTGGTTTATGAATCAGACTTTACTCGTTTTGGGGTATGGTTCTTTTTAGTCAGCGTTTTGCTTACTATTTTCCCACCTCTACATTACATTAATTCAGTGACTGATTTGTTAGAATGATTCAAATGTAAAAACTTGGGAGTAACTGATTCTTCTTCTTTTTTTTTTTTTTGGAACTAAACTGTTTAAAAGAAGCAACTCACAGGCTCAGGTTGTACCGGTCTTGCAGTATGTTTCTTTTCAGTCCACAAACACAGCGTTTTCCTTAGTTTTACCTTTAATTTGTTTTGCAAATCAGTCTGTGTGATTCATAAAAAATAATTATGACACTGACAGATTCAGTGATTAATTCAAAAAACTAACTCAGAAGTACATAATTCCTTTTGACCATTTTACCTATTCAACAATTCAGTAAACAAATAACAAATTCAACGCAAGAAAGTCAGATATAAAAAAAAAAAAAAACTACAAATCTGCAATAATTAAATGTTAAAAAAACACGTTTTATGTATTTAATCCCAATTTATTGTCTTTGCTGCTGATCTTCGATGATCTAGTTCAACAATACTAATAAACCCAGATGTGA